>VWZL01005212.1:3286-23459 GCA_013396915.1 Stercorarius parasiticus | reverse complement strand
TGGGGTCAGGAAAGCCAAGGCGCAGCTGGAGCTGAACATGGCAAGGGACACAAAGAATAATAAGAAGGACTTCTACAGGTATGTCAACCAGAAAAGGAAGATCAAAGAAAGCGTATGCAGTCCAAGCACACCCAATGTCCAGATGGAGATCGGTGACCAATGGTGTCCCTCAGGGTTCTATACTGGGACCAGGACTGTTCATTATCTTTATCAGTGACACAGACAGTGGGATCAAGTGCACTCTTGGCAAGTTCGTGGATGGCACCAAGGTGAGTGGTGCAGTTGACATTCCTCAGGGACAGGATGTCATCCAGAGGGACATGGACAGGCTTGAGAAGTGGGCCCATGTGAACCTCATAAGGTTCAACAAAGCCAAGTGCAGCGTCCTGCACCCAGGTCGGGGCAACCTCTGGTATCAATACAGGCTGGGGAATGAAGGGATTGAGAGTAAACCTGCCAAGAAGGACTTGGTGGTGCTGGTGGATGAAAAACTTGACATGACCCGGCAGTGTGTGCTTGCAGCCCTGAAAGCCAACCACATCCTGGGCTGCATCAAAAGAAGCATGCCCAGCAGGTCGAGGGAGGGGATTCTGCCCCTCTGCTCTGGTGAGACTCCCACCTGGAGTACTGCATCCAGCTCTGGAGTCCTCAGCACAGGAAAGACATGTACCTGTTGGAGCGGATCCAGAGGAGGGCCACAAAAGTGGACAGAGGAATGGAGCACCTCTCTTTTGAGGACAGACTGACAGGGTTGGGGTTGTTCAGCCTGGAGAAGATAAGACTCCACACCTTATTGTGGCCTTTCAGTACTTGAAGGGTGCTTATAAGAAAGATGGGGACAGACTTTTTAACAGGACTTTAATGGGTAATGGCTTTAAACTAAAAGAGGAAAGATTTGGATTATATATAAGGAAGAAAGTTTTTATTATGATGGTGGTGAAACACTGGAACAGGTTGCACAGAGAGGTGATAGATGTCTCATCCCTGGAAACATTCAAGGTCAGGTTGAATGGGGCTCTGAGCAACCTGATCCAGTTGAAGATGTCCCTGGTCCTTGCAGGGGAGGTTGGACTAAATGACCTTTAAAGGTCCCTTCCAACCTAAACTATTCTATGATTCTATGATTCTATTCTATGACTCTAATTCAACAATCTAAACATTTATGTTTGCTGTGATAGGGAACTAACAGAGGTACGCAAAAATACCATCCAAATATCAAGGGAGCTGATGTGTTCAACAGTATTTTGCAGCCATGTATCGACAGGACCACATATACTTAAGACCAGAAAGAAGGCAGCTGTAGTAAGCATGAAGTAAAGTAGTAGGTTCAGAGTTTCATCTGTTTGTATGGACAGAAAAGGTTATACCTTATGGACATTTTGCAGAAACCTAGATATAGCTTTGATCTCAAATATCCATCTGCAGCCCCGCACTAAAATTACTATCAGCACTGCCAAAGGAGCCATGTGAATGGTAGTAGAATGCTATATTCTACTTTTCAGTTCAAGAAAAAAAAAATTTCAGGTGGTAGATACAAGGATTCTGACAGTCACGAAAAGTAATTTTGTCTTTTTCATAAGACTTAAATGTAAATCTGCTTGCAGCAAAAAATGGTGGTAATGTCTGGCGTTTAGTTCATCTACCTTTGTAAACACAGAGCAATTCTATGAAGCCATCTCTTTCCTGTATTTCTTACCAACATAAATTCGTATGGAATAAGAAGTAGCCATACAGTTGTTAAGTTGAAAGTCAAAGCAACTTGATTCCAAGGACCACTTAAAAGCCTGTCTTTCAAGAATTAGGTCTTCCTGACATTTTTTCCCAATGTCATATTTCTCACCTTTTCCTTTTCTAGTTCTCTCCCCCCCTTTCCTTTGTAGGGCTCCCATGCAGTCATACGAAACCAATTTGTAATACTTTATTGGAACAACCACTGTTTGCATATCTGTCTGTTTGCTTAATTGACCTTTTTTTAGTCCTTTATCATTCAGATTTCATTTGCATATTCTGGTGCTTCCTCTTAATGTGTACATTTTGTCCTCTTGTGCCTTACCAGCAACAGATACCATAAGTATCTATGTAAGCATCTATGAAAGCATAAATATTTTGCTGCAACACTAAGTGTGAAACCATCTTGCTGGGTTTAAAAAAGATGTTGCAGAATGAAACTGATAATCAGCTTTATTCCAAATGAATCAGAGACCTGTACCTCTCTGCACCCTTTTCTGTCCATTTAAGACAGCTGCATACTTCTCTGGTGTGCACTGGGAAGAAATGAGATGAATCGCCATCTTTTTATGAAAGTGTTGTGTGTAAACCTTTATTTTTAGATACATAAAAGGCTTATGACACTTACTTCTTTAGAAAAACAAATAAAATACATTCATTACAGTTTCAGTTTGTATAAATTAATAAATTTTATCATCTGAGATTAAAAATAGCTGTAGTATTGAGATTAAAAATAACTTTAGTATAAAAATAAATATTGGAGTCTTGATAAAAGAAATTGGTTTTTAGAAGAAGGAGACAGGGCTTTCATGAACAAGGAATGAGAAATGTTTCCAAGCATAGGAAGAGACACGGAAAAAATAGCAATGCGAGAAGCTCAAAAGGCAGAAGATCAGAGAGAGGCAAGAAAAGAGCAAGTGAATGAGGGGAAGACGGGGGAAAAAAGATCAGAAGCAGGGAATGTGAACAGCAATTTGTGGTAAAAGGAAATCAAGTAAAGCCTAGCTAATGAATGTAAGACAGGGAAGAAATCATGGTACGGTGGTTTTGTCAGTGTAGTGACATAGTTGTGGGCATATAGACAAAAAGGGTGTAATCTATATTACATTGCCTATATAAAGGCAGCAAAGGATTTACCTGAATTTCCCTACTCATCCTGGATCACTAAGAAAGAGACTTTTCCCATATTTTCATTTACTCTACATGTCTGTGAGACCAACTCCAGAGCTTATTGCATC
Organism: Stercorarius parasiticus; assembly: GCA_013396915.1. NCBI lineage: Eukaryota > Metazoa > Chordata > Aves > Charadriiformes > Stercorariidae > Stercorarius > Stercorarius parasiticus. The sequence goes on along the minus strand of VWZL01005212.1, from coordinate 20,493 downwards.
AGTATTTCCAGTGCTGCCATATTATTTCTAGATATGTCATATTATCTCTAGGTACATAGGTACACATAATTACAGATTCAGAGTTTATAGTGATTTAATAAAAAAGTTATAACCATAGAATTTTTAAATGCTAAATTTTTATATCATCTGCAAGTAAAAAAATTTAATTGCCTCTAATGTTAATGTACACTTCTAGTGCTAATGCAGAACATTTACAGCAGTGAATCCCTTGATATATGTCACACAGACATACTGACACACCCAGAAGACCAAGTAGTGATTTTGAGAGTTAAAATCCAAGTCAAAGCCAGCGTGAAAAGAACGCCTGAGGCATTCTAAAAATGATATGCAGTGAAATTCCCCAATCCATGCACATATAGATAATGTTACGCAAAAATGTGAAAGCACAAATAGATTCTGGATTCACTTTTTTGAGATTTGGGCTATAAATCTGACATAAAAAGTAAGTGGTTGTGCTTGAATTGAATTAATTTAATTTCATTTGATTTTCATGCTTTGGTGAAAGCGTTGCAAAAAATACCTGTTCAAAAACTGGATTTGTACAGTTACCCTTACTCTCCTGATATTTTTCTACAATGATTTTGTTTATAGTGAATCAGAGTTAGGCTTAGGTCAGCAAACACAGCAATTTAATTTTTTTTTTTCAAATACCGTTGATTCATTTCTAAACTGCAAAAGCTGAAGGGGCTGACAGATCTGAAACATATCTTCATCCCTCATGGTTTGTAACTACTTCTCTGTCCACTGGTTGTAATTTCCAGAAGTGGCAAAAATTCTTTCAAAGGGTAGCAAAATGTCAGGAAAAGTGTTATTAGGCAAATGCATCTCTCTTATTTCAGGGTGCGACACTGCAAAGTGGCTGTAATCAGTGACAGTAGGAGTAAAAAGCTATTGAAACAAATAATTATGGTCTGTTCTTATGTTCCTGCCCAGATGAAAATCTGCAGATGTCAGTCCGGTGGGTACCATGGAGGAATATGTATCAAAAGAAAATGCACTCCGAAGAAGTGGGAAAAATCCAGATCTGCATACGGTTGTATAACAGAATTGTCAGTATACTATTCAATATTCAGTATGATACATCTGATTATCTGTGGTCTATGCTCAACTGTATCCAATTACAAGGTATGTCACTCACCCCATACAAATCTGATGCTCTCACTATTTGTTACTGTAAAGTACTGACACCAAAAATGCAGTATCAAAAAACTAAAGCTGTGGGAAAATCAATAGTAAAGAACAGAATCGTGTTTTGAGCATTCAGTTGTGAAATATTATGTACTTTATTTTAGAAAGGATCTTTCTATCATCTTTATACCATCCCAGAGATCTGTGAACAGAAGCAATTCTGTACATAATATGTAAGCTTCAAACCTACATTTACTGTTTTTTGGAAAGATTACTCAGCACCGCTACTTCCAAAGTGTAATTTTTGAAAGACATGGTCCTAGAACAGGCACTCCTGTGAACAAACAACTTGCATCCTGAAAGAAAGACGAATCTGGTGGTTTCATTGGGAAACTCCTAGGGTAACATGAGACTTGTCAGCTTTCTGAGAAACAGGTGAAAAGGTAGACAGAATGTCTCATTGGCAAACTAGCCCTTACGATTAGAAAGTGCTTATGTGACCCTTATCTTCTCCTGCGGGGCAATCTCAGGACTTTGATTGCTCTTTTCTCCAAGACTAGTGTTTGCACAAGAGGTCACAACGCTGTCTGTTCATCTCAAGACGTGACTGGTGCATGTAGGGTTAGATGGAGTTAAGAAGGGTGGTTGAGCCTCAGCGCCTGTGGTAGGTCATGGTGCTGCCACTGGAACTGCTGCTTTGTTACTTGGTCTCTGGAAAGGGCTAAGTCAGAGGGGAGCTGGGAACCTTCACTGGAATCAGAGCAACATTGCACAGCGAAATCTACATGACAAAATAGCAGGTTCCCTATTCTGAAGATTTGTGCCTACCTCTGTTTAACAATGCTAACAAACCTGGACTTCTGTTTGCAGTTGGAAACATGAGTAAAGCTCACTGAGCTTTCTCTGCCTGCAGAGAAATGAGAATTTATTTCTTCTAAATTCAGATATGGCTACTGCCACTCATGCCTTCATCATTCTGACATTGCCTTTCTATACCGCATTTCATCTGAGGCAACATTGCTTTATTTCATCAGGAGATTCAGTGAACTGCAGTGAAGGCACTTAACTTGCTGAACCTTTTCACCGTTGACTTTAGGCTCACTTTCTAAAAATATTCAAGAGGTTTAAAAGCTCAGTATTAATACCAGGAATTTGAAATATTAATTGCAGAAAGTTTTTTAATATCAGAAATACAGATAAGCTTGCTTGAGTTTCAAAGATATTAGGTTAAAAGTTCTTCATCACAGGCCATATATGACTAAATATTGTCACTAAATAATTTTAAATCAATATTCAACACTTTACTATATGTGTGTGAAATCTAATGTGCAGATTTACAATGCTTATTGTGCTTTATGCTTACTTGAAACAGCCTTCTATCTTACTAATGGATGAATGCAGTGTAAACAATGTCACCTTCATATTTCCTTGTGGATGTGCTGTATAAACAGCTTGGCTTTTCTAAGATATATATGGCTTTCTTCCTAAACAGAATTTCATCAACTGCTCACTACTGACCATCGTATTTTAAAAAATACATAATTTGGTGCACTGCTTATTTCATAGGACTTTAGGAATATCTTTTTAAGTGTTAGTTTTCCTCATAATATTTTAAAGTCCAAATTGAGGTTTAATAATTTCTACAGGGGAAAAAAAACAAACATTGTTTTTTATTAACTGCATAAATAGAAAATTTAACACATTAACCCCTGATAAAAATCAATTTAAAGGAACAAAGCATAACTGATCATGAAGAATGCTTTCTGTTACAGTGGGTTACTCTGTTTTTTTTTTTTTTTGGAAGGTACTGGATTAAAAGGAAAGGTCTGACATCTTTATTTATTCACAGAAATATAAGAAAGGACAGCAGAGTGTTCTTCTCAGCATACAAGTGGTATTTCTTTCCTACTGTAACCACAGAATTTTTCAGCCAGCTTTTAAAGCTGTCAACAATTCTGGTTAAGGGATGGTACTTTTAATATGATAGTACTCTGATACGGGTACATTCTATTGACGTACATTAAAAGATGTGTACTTTATACAAATCCCTATTCACCTCTTCTTCCAGGAATAAACTATAACAACACAAAATGAACACCTTTTATACTAACATGAACAAACTTCCATTAAGATTTAGCTCTTGTTTGTAGAGGCCCGTTCATGCCTCATGCTGTTCTAAAATTATAGTGGATACCATTCAGTATGCTTATTTCTGTAATGTAAAATGTTGATGGCCGTATGTAACTTGAAATTCCATATATTTAGCTATATTTTTTGGTGCTTTGGACTTCAGTCACTGTAAATTAGGACATCCCAAAATAGCAGAATTTTCATATTGCTCTTTATTTATAGTTTATTTATCGTTGCTAATTACAGCATAAGTGGCTTATTTTCACTACAAAATAAACTAGGGTTTTTCAGAGGCCAACATAAATTTTATCCATGTTTAAATAAACTGCGTAAACTAACTGTTCCTGAGTGAAAGTCAAAGACTAAGATGTGACTCCATTGTCATTTCTCAAATTAAGACACTGTCCAAATATTTGATACCAGCAGAAAAATGAAGTCTTCTGTGTGATCACTGCTTTTGCATGGCTCGTGGTTCAACAAGCCCAGCAGACCCTAGCAAGCAGTGCCTGGGATTATGATCAGGTTGTTGAATACCACTTGAAAGGATATACAGTCCTGCCACCACCACAGAATGGTCCATTGCTTCTGGAAGTGACTAACCAGCCAAGGCAATTTCTTCAGATTGGTTTTATCTCTATCTTCTCTCCCCATTAAAAGAAACATTAAAAATTGAGAAATCCTAGTTTGAGCTCTATCCTGAATTTTTAGCAAGTAACATGGATGTAAATATTAATGTTGGCTGATAGTTCTGATACTGAACGAGCATCTCATTACAGTCAGTGGAACTAACCTTTCCTGTTCATTTTTCTGCTGGCTTTGAATGTGACCTGTGTTGTACGACTGGTAGAGGACAAAACTCATTCCAAAACTTCCTCTTTAATAGTAATCATATATAGTGTTTCACAAGGTACAACTAGTTTCCTTGGGTACAAAACAGATGGCTGAAACTTAATAAAAGTGATACTACTGGGAATACAAGAACAACTTGTACCAAGACTAACTTTATGCTTTATTATGGGCCCCTGCCGAGCAGTTACCACAGTGATGTGAACTCTCAAACTGCAGACAGATTGGCCTCTAATCCCTGTAACAAGATAATGTTATTATTAGTGTTATTAATGTTTTTTTTTTCTTTTCCACATCTGCCTACTTGAAAGTCTCCATCACTTCCTTTCACACATTTCCCAGATTAACATGATTTGTTGTGTCACTCAGTGCTGTTAACTTCTGTGTTGCAGAGCTCTTGGGCAAGGCATGCTAGAATCTCTTTTGCAGAAATTGTCACAGAAAATACATCATGTCAATCTTCTAGACTTGTCCAGGCCAGTCATTAGTTTCTATTTTTAGTTTAAGATTTTCACTGTATAATCACAAATCCCTGGTGTTTAGAGACCAGATCACTTCATCTCTTGCACCACTGTCTAAGAGCATCACATCTCCTAGAGGAATGGTTTTGGATATGAAAACTCAACCTACTAAAGACCAATTTTGAACATGGCCATGAATAATCTCTACCTTTCTCTCCCCATGCAGTTGCCTGCTGACTGTCAGCAGGGCTTTGGGCCAGAACTGGCGTTGTGCTAACACAGACAAAGATGCCAAAGATGAGCTTTGGCAGGTGGGATCCCTTGAATTCTGGTAGGCAGACTCTGGCAGCAGCCAAGAACACATTTCCAGATTCTTTGTCTGTATGGACAGCAAATGGCTTTTGGATCGATAAAGGTTACATCCCAGAATGCAGTGTGGGCATCAGCAGAGACCATACTGACATGACTAGGAGCAGGAAACAAAGCATTTTCCATCATTATAAGTAATGATCAGAATTGCATCACTTTGACTACCAGCGTGGCATGGTTAAGACCCTAGATTGAAGTCTAATCAGAAAGCAAAGACAGAACAGAAAATTAAAATTCAGGCTGTCAAACTAAAGGAAAATAAGAAGAGGTCTGAGACTTTTGGGTCTTTGCTGTGTATCAGTATGTGAGTGCCACAGTTACTAGCACTTTATAAAATGCATTATATTATACTCAGTTGTTTAACAAATGATGTCCAGTCACCTAAGCCATCTGTTCCTCTTGGATCTATCTTTCAGTTGATATTTATTAAATAAAAATGCACTTTCTTTTTTTTTATATACTTGGCAACTCATTGTTTTAAAATTGCTCCTTTGGCAGACTTTGCTGCCAAATGAATTTCAGCTGAACTGCTCATAGCTCTTAGCAGGAGGAACTCTACTGCACACAAACCAACAAGGCATGCTTATTAAGTGTCTGTCACAATAGGAAACACTGCCCAAATTATACCTTTCTGTTCATGGCAATTTTGTGTGGTAATATTTTTCATAAGGTGGTGTAATTGGAATGGGGTTTTTTTGAATACAGTCCTCCAAAGAATAGCTCAGAAGTATTTGTGTGAGTAGAACTAAAGAAAAGAAATATGTAATACTGCTATACCCTTAATACCATGGAGACAAAAACCTATATCATGGATGATAGAATAAAGTCAGTCCTAGAGAGCTGTTCTGAATACCATCATTGGTGAATGCCATCTTTGGCAATGAGGTTGAACGATGTTATTATTGTTAAGACTGCATTAGGTTTGTTTATTTTTCCTAAGCTATAATATGAATGATAAAGCAAGACACTTCTTTTTCGAATTATCATTTTTTTTTCTCCCTAAGTTGGGCGTATAGCTTAAAAGTAAGCAAGATGTTGCTGAAATTTATGAAAATTACGATTTGTGAAGTAAATAAGTAGCATTTTAAGTGAAAAAGAACCTTTTAACTTGTTAATGAAAATGCAGCAAAAAGTACTTCAAGTATTATATACTGGATAGTAATACAGAAAGATTCTGTGGTAAAAAGCAAACTAGCTTTTTATTAAGTGGACTGTTGAAAAATACATTCAATCTCTGTGTCATGAGTACCTGCTGCCACTGCTAAACTGTTCTCTCTGCATGTGGGCTCTTCCTCCAGATTCCACATCTCTGTATCTGTGCATAGCCTTTGATGAGGTATTTCTTAGAAATTCTACATTAAAAACATCCATTTTTAAGATCATTTAAACTCATCTACACATAAGACTTATTGCAAAAGACACTGTGGTAGGCAAAATTTTGCTTTTAATGTTGATGATTTATAGTAATATTTTTTCAATCATGTAATCCCCAAATAACTACTGATCGTAAACCTTTCCTAGACACAAATAAAGATTCTGGAATGGAACAAGTAATTTTACTATGAGTGATAAAGAAACCTAGTTCAAAGAACACGCACAAATAGTAATGTGAGGGGTTTGTGTCTTTTTTTTTTGTGGTTAAGAGAACATATTTTAGCACAGAACAGATCTTTGTAATCTTAATTATTATGGGTGTTCAACAATTTCTTTATTTTATGTTATTCAGTTTACCTTTACTATACACCTAATATTTTATTTGAACATTTCAATCACTGACCTTTACAAATGAAGTGTAATACAATAAAATAAACTAAATAAAAATCTTAAATTAAAGCTAAATTGAACCCCATTTGTTCTATGCACAATTTTGTTTAGTTCACACTAGCTCTATAGGTAACAATAAAAACCCAAACAGTAAAAGCAGTGCAACATTTTAAACAGATGGGAATTGAAATAAAACGTGACTCCCTATGTATTTTTCCCCGTAAATAACAGGTTATTTTTTACCCTTTCTCATTTCAGTAATGAGCAAGAACAAAATCCCCGTATCCAGGCAGCAGCAGACTTTAGCAAATTGCTGATTTTAAACTTGTGGCTCAGGTCTGCCTGTAGTTACTTTAAAGCTTAGTTCACTGTATATTATATGATAAGCATAGTAATGAAAAGTTGTCAGCCCTAAGAATATCCTGGAACAAGAATAATGTCACATTTAGAAATCATGAAAATTGTTTATTTCACTGAAAAGTTATACTGCCAATCTCATATACAAAAACATTTTGGGTGCCATTGCTTTATGATCTGAGATTAGAACAAAACAAATTGAAATTGTTTCAATCAATAGCAGCCAGCAGACATAGATCTGCAATGATGTTTCTAAGCAGTTACTTTAGTTCCCGGGTTCACAGTTCTGGGTTATCAAGAGATGTAAGATGATAGATGGGTATAAATTATGCACAGCTGCTAAGCTTTCTGCCTTCCTTTTAAAGATTTTAAAAATTTACTCAGCTCTGACTCCTGTCTGCCTACAGACTATTATTTCCTAATCCAAATCATGACTATACAGCAGGAGAGTAGAATATCTTTAAAGCAGTTTCCTTTGATGCATGAACAATTTCTTCTGCTCCGGTCCTTGTTGGCTGGGATTAAGGCTTCCGTAGGAACAAAAGCAGCACCATGTGACTCCACTGCAGAGCGAGGTCCCCTCCAAAAGCAGGGAGATGCTGAATTTCTGTATGCCCTAAGTATCATTTGCCAAAAAAGAAAATTGTCATACACAAAGCTGGAGTGATGGTTACACAATAGTTCAAAGTTTCAAACTTTTGGATGCCTAGACTTGTGAATTCTGCTCAGATCCCTTATGTACACTGGTGCAAGCTAGCCTGGTGCTATAGCCCGTTTTCTGACTATATATATAGATATACACACACACAGGGAGAATAGACGTATGTGTATAATCCATGTAGTGTATATGAATTATGTCTACATCTATATTTATCTATACATATAATATCTATGCATAGCTATAAGTATTTATATATATATGTATGTATGTTGATATATACATATATAGATAAACATATAGATAATTTATTTTCAATTGCAGAATCTGGTTTTCTCCTTTTTTATGATACCTGAGTGTTTGCCTGCTTTGTTTCCCTTTCCCATGGCCTCTACACTTGTGTAGTTTTCTACCATCTATTTTATCACAACTGCTCTTCTCTTGGCTTGGCTGCTTAGTAGCTGGCACTTACATTGCTGGAACTCTTTTTAGCCTGGATTCAAATGGTACTGCTGGCCTCAGCGTGACAGAGACTGCAGCCAAGATAAAGTGAATAGATATGGTTAAATGATGGTATCCAGAAAAGCACTTAAATTATTATAGTTCTTTGCCTTTGATGCAAGTTGCTCACTAAGCAATGTCTTTCCTGGCCATAAACAGAAATTTTGGGGGAACTGGCCAGGTAAAAACAAATGCCCGTCTAAGCCATTTAAGTAATTTTATTGTTCATATAAATATGAAAACATATTGTAAAATGGACTAATAATATGTGAAGGGAAATAAGACGGGATTTTTCTATTTGGAACATTCTGGATATTGTGACCCAAAGCTCCTTTTCTTCATGTCTGCTGTCCAGAGTCTGTTGTTGAGAAGAACTGTTCTGCGAGTTTTATGAAGTCCGGTCTTCTTCTGGATGATATCTCTAAGTAATTCTCTTTCATTTGACCAAATTATCTTTCTTGAAGTCCTGTGAAGAGCTACTCAGATATCACATCATAGGCATGATGATTTTTACAGCCTTTCCCTGTCCAGGAAAAGCTTCACTATTTCCCAGTCCTGCTTTCATTATACAAAGTGGAATCCACTTTCTAAAAGGTTAGTCATTTTTGCAAACTATAGCCTTAATTAACCACACAAAAACTATTAGTAAACCGGGATATTTTTTTTCTTATTAAAGAATTATTAATCACTTACACCTTGTTTTCCCCTCTGACTGTAAAAGTCCATTTTAATTATTTCACAGAATGAGCTATTATAAAGTAAGTTAGTGCATTTATAGGTCTGTCCCTCAGATGGCTTCTCTGATTTTCAGCAGTGATGGGGGGGAAAAAAAAAAAGAGCCCAAAAAGTGATACTTGGCTCCTTTAGGTTTTCTCTGTAGATGAGCAGATAGCTTTAATTGGCTGGTGGAGCCTGCTAAGGGAAAATACTAAATCAGTAAAGCTTTCACTTGAGCCATGTCCCATTTTAGTCAGTGTTACACACTCCATGGGTTACAGCTATGAACTAAATAGTTTCATATCTGCCACTTATGCTTCATGGACTCCCTGTTTCAGAGTCTCTGTCTTTGGAGCAGAGCCAGGAAAAAAAGGGAAAAAAAAGAGCTCACAAAATCACAGAGATAGATCTAGCTGGAGTTGGAATGACAAAAAGCCCTTTTTCTTCATCTTGTTTTTTTTGGAATATAACTATTTAAGAAATGAAATGAGTTCATAGACTGAGATCTTCCTTCACATTAGTAAAATGATTTAAGAGAGGATTAGCCAAACTAGTAACATAATAAAGTAGTCTTTTCTCACGAGTCCATTATTTTCTTGAAAAGGCATACCAAGAAAAGTCCATTGAGCGAAGTTTGAACACTAGCGGACAACATGATGTGTACTTTCCTTCTATGATACTTCAGTACGCAAAGGGGATTTGGAGGCATGGTTCATGATTCATTTGGCCAACCGTAGATCTCCACACAAGACCTATCCAGATGTCATGAACTGTGACTAGTGGAGAGAGACATATAATTTTAGGGATTGATTCATCCATTCTGAGTATGATCTAAGTAAGCCAGAACAGCCCCAATGTAGATGTTATACTTTTCTAAGTGTAACCAGCTTGAACACAGATGTGTGCATTGTAGCTCTCTAAAATTAAAGGATATCTAAAATTAGGTTATATGAACCCCAGCTGGCAAGCCCAAAGAAAGTGGAAGTGTGTTTTAGACATAGCTTTACACATCATACAAGTATTCTTCCAGTACATCTCTCAGTTGATAGGTCTTGAGCTTACTGGTAACTGTTTTGGTTTTTTTCCTTCTCCTGTTTTCTCATGTATGTTAATGGAATTTCAGTGACATATTTGCTTATCAAAACATTAGACCTGTAACCTCTTTCCTAAAAAGATGGTAGGCATCTAGACAGTCCTCAAAACTGAACAACTATCTTCAAATTTCAGGACAGCTTCTGCAGAACAGATAGAAATTTTTCAGAAAATTATTCCCTCAGAACCTGGAGAAAAGGTAGCAGCATAGTCAGCTTCTGTCAACAGATGATGAGGGGTTTGGGGAATTATTATATGGGTTTCTTTGGATACAGAATCAGAGTAGAATATTTTTTTGCTGCCTTCATCTCCCTTTTCTCTCCTCCTTCCCTGTTTTTCTTTCCTGCTAGCAGAGATGCTGGTGGAACTGAGCCACCTCTTTTGCTCAGCTCTTGTCTTGCTGGCCTGTCAGTTTCTGGCTTGCTAGCTACTTCCCACCCATGTCTTAGCCATTTCCCTACCTGGTCTGTCCTTACATTGTCATGAAATCACACGACCCTAATGAGGGAAGCTTTTCCTTTTTCTTTGTTCATAGAGGGCACAAAACAAAAGACCACAAAAAGTGACAGGGGAAAAAGGGCTGTGGTTTGATTCCAGTTTGAGAATGCCACTACAGGTCTGCACAGGATGCTATTTATAGTTCAAACTTAACCAGATATAAAGATGTCTTACAGGAAGTGCAAAAGTGCCAAAACTGTCCTGAAGGAAATTAACAGAAATTTGATTTGGTGGAGGTGAGCACGTTAATTGGTGAAGGAATAAATTCTGGGCATGCATGGAGAAATTCTCCTTGCTTAACTGTAATTGCCTAAAAACTAGCTATCATCTAGCGTGTTCTCTTTTCAGGCTCTTTTTAACACCAATGAAAAGATTCGAAGGTGTCCACTGAGCAGTCATTCTGTTCCAAGGTATGTAGGTAAAGTCATCAGGGTATGGCAAGAAACAAAGTAATGCAGTAGCACAACCTAAAGTTCAAAAGCAAAATATCATCTGTGTGAGATCACTCACAGACAACAGTGTCCATTTTTCTCTGGACTAAAAGTACACTCCCATGCCTGTCCAACAATCCCACAATGGGGCTACATGAGGTCACTGTTCAGTATCAAGTAAACTACCATGATTTCACACAAATGCAAAAAGTGCCGTGAAGTATGTGCATGACCTGTAAGGTCATTGTTTAATCTCTGATGTTTTTGCTGTTTATTACAGTGTACAGCACTACAGAGAAGAAGTTCTGCAAGCATGTAAATGAAGCCATTTCTCACTTCAGTGCTCTTCTTTCCTTCCAAGCGAGTGGTTCAGAGAAAGAACTTTAAAAAGAAAATAGTCACCTAGCACTATGAAAAGCAGGCATGTGCTTAATTCTCTTATTTATGACACACTATCAATCACTGATACCTCTCAAAAATTTAATTTTAATAATGTCCCTTATCTTTATATATTACCCATCTATCATAAATAATAAATCATTATTTCATGTAAATCTTCCTATACAGTCTACACATGGAAGTGCTTGCAGGGTTATGTTTGATTGTCCCAGAGCAGAGAAGATCTATTTTCAGTTCAGATCATTGAATGTTTGTGTTTTCTTGTCTCTTAGAGTCTCTCAGCATTCCAGGGAGGTTACTGACAATTACCTGGGGGTTTAACTTTGTTATAGAAAAATCTCAATCAAATGGTTGGAAGTTGCATTTAAGACATCTTTGTGCAACAGTGTCAACAGGGGACCAGTAATAATAATTTGGTGACAGAAAATCTATAAAACACATTAAGCCAGTTTCAGTTCCACTTTTTTTTTTTTTCTTAAGTCTTGTTACATTCACAATTGGAATCACAGAGACAATATCAAAACTCTAGGAACAAAGCTTACCTTAAAGGCTTTACCGATAAGAAATTATAAACAAAAGGTTTAAGATTCAGCATCCAAACTAAGCTGTACTAGTTCTGTAAACACTATTGATTTCCCTCAGATTCCAGAGAAATATTTAATCCAAACTCTATTTGTCCTATGAAAATGAAGTGTCGGAGTTGATCCATATTTTCACTTTACAATATTGAGGTCCATAGGTTAATACACTAAGCAAACTGCAAACTCTGGGGGTTTTATTCACTTTGTAGGCTACAGGAAAGACAGCTATTTAATTTTTTCCCATCGTATGGTCTTGCAGCAACAATATTTTTTCTGCATAGAATCTAAATATGTGATTCTGCATTGCAGCTATACTCAATATCCTGTTTAAGTTGCATTCTGTTTTTCAGATAAAAATTTACGCTGTGATATAAGCATTTTCATTTTGCTGCATAACTTCAAGATTCTCCAAAGAAAAAAGTCACCACCAGTTTGTTTAATTTTTTTTCAGGTGTCATCACAGTAGGATAGAAAGAACAGCTCTTTTCCTGAGCGAAAGACCATAGAAAGATGAATATTTAAAGGTACACTTCCAAAATAAAAAAAATATTTGGGATTTTATATCAATGAATTTTATGGAATCATTCTTCTTTTACTTAGCTTAAAGCGGGATGCACATTAGCTCACTTCTAGCTAAACTTCATTTATAAACTATTTATAGTTTCATTTGCGTTTTCATCAGGAAAAAAGAGACAGTCATTGCATAGATCTTTCTCTAGGCTCTGAGATATTATTTAATTAAAGATACTTTATGATTTTGTACAGGATATCTGCAGAGTTTTGGTGGGAAGCAAGAATAATTGCCCAGTAATTGGGCAATGGCTGTGTTTATCTGAATCACATGTTACTGGCTATTTAAGTCTGCTATATTAGCAGGCTAACCATGGCACATGCACATACACAGATTTAGCCTTCCTATGGCCCACTAGGATATTGTCTAACAATAAACATTTATTGTTTGCTGTGATGATTTATGTAGTTGGTTTAATATATTTTTTTTGATTCATACTTCTGATTATGGGACCTGATTATGGGGTCTGTAAGGGTCACGCCGTAGGAAGCTAATTTGGTACTGATATGGGTCGTCTCCTTCTTGACTACAGGAGCCCATGACAGAAAGAGATTAAACTGAATTAAAAATATCCTCTTCAAAACAGGGCATTATTTATTCATCCAAAAATAGATAGTGTGCAAATTAACGGTTAAAAACAATAAAGGATCTTTCTCCCCACCAGCTGCATCATGTTTCCAGACTTCCCTTTTCAGAGGTGGCTGAGGGAAATTGACTGTTCATTTGTAACCCAGCTGGCAGGTATCGTTGTGCCACATCAGTGTTTCCTGATTCACTCTGTATATCCCCCACCACTACTCCTTTCAAAACCTCATCCTTAAGGAACAGGCACTCTCTGAGTCTAAATGTGAGTTGAGAAATACATGGTTTCCCAGACTTTGCATTGCCAGGCTGTCAGCAGTCAATAGATTTCCTCAAAAAAACCTTCATTCTCCTGTATGACAGCAATTTCACTTTGCTTCTATTTTGTTTCCTGTGGAATTTCTTTCTTCATCCTTGTCCTTCGATTTATCACCAAGCATTTAGGCAGGATAATACCTGATAGGTAAACTGAGGTTCAGAATATTTTTAAATTAATACAGATACAAGTCTCTTTTCTCCAAATGAAGTTGACGGTTGACAGTTAAGTTGATGTAATCATATAGGAAGTATGAAAGGATAGTGAAAAAGCTTATTCTACAAGTATGATGAGTCAGTATTTCCCATCATGGAAAATTTGTTAAGGTCTGCAGTTCAGCAAAAGTAGCTTATATTGTCTTTCAGACTCACAAATGACTTTTCCATTTCTTTCAAAATGCTTTTGTTCGTTTCCAGGATGATGCAAACTACTACAGATGAAGATTCCTCCCTTACTCAAGGGAGGATGCAAATAGTCGTGGCTCAAAATGATGTCCTTGTAAAATCCAAACACATAAAGGTAAAGATAGGATGATATTCAGAAAGGAGGTAATGAATACAAAGGCTATCAATAGTCATTAGGAAAACTTCTTTGTTTTTTGCAGGAGGGGTGTGGCTGGAAGGAGGCTGTAAAATGCTTTTTAGAAGTGAGGCAGGACAGAATATAGTGGATTTCAGGATCCACCCCTGTAGAAGTTCAGTTATTTGAGATGAGACATGACCATGGGGTCTGGAAAATTAATGTGGTGTGTGTCATTCAGCTTCAGACTCCAGGAGCAGATTTTTTAATGTAAGCGGGGCCAACACTATTAAGTTAGGTGATCTGAAAAATTGTGAGAAAGAATTGAAAATCAATCTTCCTCTTCATAGCCAGAGAAGGGAATGTGAAGAATGCATAAGAGGTGCAATATGGGAAGTTGTTTATAGATTAAACTGGTGAACAGCAGTGACACTGCCTTTTAAGCAAAATGCAAATGAGAAAGCAGACCTACCCAGAGCCCTGGGAGAAGAAAATTGATATAAAACAATTTAGTTTTGTGGTCACAAGGAACATATCGTCGCCAGAGTTTTCTCATGTAAAAGCACAACCTGAAAGTAATTTTTTGTATTGTATCTAACAGATGACTTCCCATCGAAAGAAACATTCTTGACTTGATTTCTTCCAAAGCAGGTATGCTCCTTAGCAAGTAGAGTTGCAAAAGACCAGCAGACTTTCCAATGTAGATGCCCTCTATCTAAAAGCAAGGCTTCTGTCCTTCTATGCATAATGACAAAAATATTGCCTGAATATACCTATAATAACAAAACAAACAAAAAAAAGAGGAACAGTTCAAGTCTTCCTCTGCTTACTGACTGAACTCCCTAAATTTCTATCTACCAATGTGCTGTGAAGCAACATTTCTTCCCAGTTCCAAATCTAGTGATCAACTTATCTGACATTTTTCAGGAACTATAAATGAGAGCTTATCTATTGGTGGAGATTGCAGTCCACTAATGAAGAAGCAAGAGTAACATTCAGTGAGTCTTAGGTTTCATTCTTCTGTTATACACCAAATTCAACTTCATAATTTCGGTCATTCCTTCTACTAGATTCTTGATCCTATCTGGTTTTTTGATCTGTACTTTCAGCAACTACCTTCATCGACAGCTGTTTTTATGTGAATTCAGATCTGATTCAGTCTGATTTATTGCAACTCTTCAAATGCCCTGGATTTTTTACAACAACACAGGAAGTTTCAAGTTACGAATTTTACATTTTACAAATGCTCTGTTTAAGGACATCTTTGGGTTTGGTTGCTGCTGATTTAGGGTATATTCTCACTCCTGGCTTTTTTTTTACAATTATAAGCTTAATTTTAAGTAAGATACTTAATATTTCAATAACAGTCTTCTTACACATTTAAGGCAAAAAATACACATTCCATACAAAATCGTAAAACAAATTAAAAGATTTCTTCTTCCTCTACCCCCCTTGGCTAAACAGCAATTTCTAGGAAGTTCTGCCAGCACTGCTTTTTTTCTAGTTTTGTTTGGTTGTTTTGTTTTTTTTTCATATGAAAGAAAACATTAGCACTAGCATATAAATCCAAAATTTAGAGCTCTTGAAGGGGCCACCACTTGCATATTCCTTGTATATAAGTGTTGATGTTTCAATTAGCAATAATCCACAAGATGCAGCTGTAGAGTGCAACCATCTGGTGGACTATTACAAAGAGGAAATGGATGTCTTACAGATATATGCAACTTCCTAAAGTATAATTTCCTTGTATGGAAACGTTCAGAGAGTTTCAACTCTACCTTTTTCAATTTTATCTTGCAATTAGATGAAGTAGGTACATGATTATGAGAAGAAGGGGCTGCTTTTTACAGAATATGAGAAAATTTCACAAGGTCTACAGGATCCTGACACAAATGTTCACTTATTGCATGATATGACTCATATCATATTAATAGTTTATTTCTGCTTTATTTGAAAATTATAATTTCAAAGACATGTTCCTCAAACAAGGCACAAAATGAAAGACAATGTGTTAAAAACTGTTAAATAAGACAGTAAGTAAAAAAAAAAACAGGTATGTTCCACCTCCAAAGTGTCACTCTGAGATGAGGAAGTGTTATTCTCTTCAGGCAGCAGATAAATCTGGAAGAAAACGGAAAAGAAATACACCACAAAGAAGGCAAGAAAATTAAAAGGAGACAGAAATATCCATTTCCTCATGAATGGATCAGGCATTTTGAAAATGAAGTTGTCCTCCAGGATCATAAATTTAAGAAGCTTCTGAAAGTTAGTGGTACTTTACCTACAACCATCACTACTGCCCAGTATGGCTCTTCCATATAGACACTAGCAATATAATAGGAAATGCAAAATCAGATGTGACTCTTGAGGTCTGTGAATAGAATTAGAAGAACTCAGGTAGTGCTTTTGTCAGTCCTCTTACTGGAGAGTCAAGGGACAAGTGTATTCCTGAGGTAAAAGTTATGGAATAGACTTCACCTTTCTTGATAACAAGATTAAATGTTGTGAATGTCAAATTAAGGATGGTTTGCACCTGTGTGGCAAAACACCTGACAGTGTCCTTGCTCCATAAGTTGCCAACTAAGTGGGAAGGCATTAAACTAATTAAGGTAGGAAAATGCAACAGAACTGAGTAAAAACAAGGCTTTTCCTGACAAAGGCTTCAGAACAG
Organism: Stercorarius parasiticus; assembly: GCA_013396915.1. Taxonomy (NCBI): domain Eukaryota; kingdom Metazoa; phylum Chordata; class Aves; order Charadriiformes; family Stercorariidae; genus Stercorarius; species Stercorarius parasiticus. Next base: position 3,881 of record VWZL01005212.1, on the reverse strand, counting down.
GTTTTATTCTCCACAGTGTTAAAAGGCTACTAAAGGCAAGGCAAGGAGGTGTGTGAAAGAAAATGTTCATAAGACGATTAAGTTTATGATTCCCAGGACTGTGATACAAAATAAAAGCTAAATATTTCAGGAAAACAACTGCAGTAAACTTAGAGTTCCTAGATAAAATACCATTGAAAATTTGCCTATGTTGTTGGAGCCTGATAGTTCAGAAAGAATAAGAACACAAAGGTCTCTTTACAGAGGAAAAGGTAAAAACTTGATGCTACGGGAGAAAACTTGACTAAATGCTCATTGTCCACAAACACAGAGAAGAGGCATACAGACTAGCTTCTTAAGTACAAGAAAAACATGAGCCATGAACACTAAAAGGGGGTTGGGAACAGCAAAAAGTCTGACCAGAAACAACACAGATAAATCTATAAATTCAGTAATAATTAGAAGATCAGGACAGATCTTCTAATTATTCTAAAAGCCAGTCCATTCTTAAGCGGAGAAGAAAAGCTATGGACCAATAGAATCATAGAATGATCATAGAATTATAGAATGTGTTGGGTTGGAAGGGACCTTTAAAGGTCATCTAGTCCAACCCCCC
>VWZL01005211.1:328227-389774 GCA_013396915.1 Stercorarius parasiticus | reverse complement strand
GCCCCCCCAGGTGCCCGCTCACCAAGGGGGTCCCCAGCGATGATGCTGTACTCCACTTGCCCACTGGGTCCCGAGTCGCCATCATGGGCCAGGAAGGTCCAGACACGCGGGCCGGGCTGCCCTTCTGTGACATCGAAGGGACCCTCGTAGGGCCGTGGGAAGGTGGGGCAGTTGTCATTGATGTCGTTGAGGTTCACCAGCACCTGCAGTCAGGGCGAGAGGGTGGAGGGCAGTGAGGGGAGAGGGATGGAAGAGGAGACCAGCCTGCTGTCCATGAGCATGGGAAGCCATGGACAGATGACGTCGCAAAATACCTCCTGTATTTTTGGCTTTGCTGGGTTCACCAAACATCCAGCTCACAGTTCAGAGACTCAAAGTCTGTCATTCCTAATCATAGTGACACTCCAGCTGCACACAGGTGGGACCCTTTTCAACCTCCGGGACGCACACCATGATGGAGAAGTCAATGCAAAAGCCAAATGTTCTCCACATTCACATCTTGAAACCCAAGCTGGATAGATAAAAATCACAGACGTGGATTTGACCACCAAAGCCTCGAGTTTGGAGAGACCTGACGCCTGCAGCCAGCTGCACGCTTGCTCACTCCTTTTCCTCCGCCAAGGCCTTCATTCCTACTGCTGAGTAAACTTTAAAAAATTTGCAGCTTGTGTCCTTATTCCAACACGAACCACCACCAACGCTGCTGGCGCGTTTCCTCTCTTAGCATCCCTTCCTACGACATGCTTGGCTGGCTAGAAACCAACCCTACAGATCTCAAAAGGGGAAAGTATCAACTGTTTTAGGACAGAGTAGACCATGGGGCTGCCAGCAAAGCTGGGGATCCATTGAACTCGAGTCTTGCTTTTTAATTGAGTCACACTACATAGGAGACATTTATATAGCTCTCTACGATGCTGTGTTGCAAAAAGGGTTATCTCCTTCCTTGCTAGACTTCAGGGAACTTGCACAGTGGAGAAACTCTGCCTGAGGAAGAGAGTCTCCAGTGGCTAATAAAAGGTTGAGCTTTGGTGGTATGGGTGGTTATGAGAAAGCTACTGAAAATGAGGAGCTTTCTGACCTCCTGGGCTAAAGGACAGTAAAATCCATCAGATGGGCATTCGTTACTGGCTAAATCTAATCTTTGCAGAAGAGTATATCTGAGCCTCTGCTCCGTTTCCTAGCAGTGGAGAAAACAAACACTGGCACGCCTTATCAGGGTGATGGATTTCCCATCATTCGGGATCTAAAATAATCACTAAACCTCCTCCTAAAAGCTATGTTTTCGTATGGTGCTCGTACAAACTCCCTGGGCCATGTAAGGAGGGTGTTTCCTATCCCGTAGCTTCGGTACTTGTTGCTGAAGGGGTTTCCAAGTTCATGTCTCTACTTGGGCCAAGAGCCGGGAAGGCTCTGCCTTTGCCCGCAGCACGCCAGCAGCTGCCGCCTTCCCTGCCAGCAGTTAAACCCCAGGTCTCGAGGTTTCTGCTGCAGTTTTCCTGGGCCAGGAAGGCATCTCCAGCAGTATCAGCTGCACGCACCTGAAGGCTTCCCACCTGCCCAAGTGTGGAACACAGCGCTGCCAGGCTTGCGGGGACAGATCTTATCCATGGAAATCTCCCACACTCGTATCTCCCTTTCAGTTTCTCTTGTTTTCTTGGCACACAAGAACTTTTTACTCCTTTTGGGGGACTACAAAACACTTGGCTCGATATCTGGGTGAGGCATGGTGGTCCATGACAGGGAGCCAAAGCAGAAGACCTAACCGATCCCTTCCACCTGCAGACCTCAAAATCAGTCTGGGCATGGACAATGTCTGCCACACAACCTGTCAAATTTTGGTTTTGGTCACAAAAATAATCACTATATTCAACTCCTGCAGAACGTTTGCTTTGGAGCTCCTAGTCTGCCCTCCCCACACCTTGGGCACTGCACTAAGTTCAGGTCACCGTGGTCCAGGAAAAATGGAAGAGCTAGAGAGAAGAGCAACAAAAAAAATGACTAGAAGCTTTAAATAGCCTCCATACAAGGAATCAAAAGGAAATTTTAAAAGCAAATAAATAATCTGACAAGATAAAGACGAAGCAGAAATTAATGCTATAGCAGTGCTTTACTGTCCCTTCAAGCAAGAAGCACCAAGGGGACATCTAAAGAAAACATAACGCAACTTAAAAGCAGTTCCGGAATTTCTTCTGTTTGTGTCTTTGCAGGCCCAAATAACCCACAAGTGTCCCTTGCCCACATCCCTGTTTTGCAACCCTCATAAGGGAGTGGGGCAACAGCAACTGGGCAAACTGGCTGCAGCTGGGAAAAGTGACTGGTGACCACTGGGAAGGAGATGTGAAACTGCTCGCACGAGGGGGAACTCTTCGATCCCGAAGAGGCCACAGTGTCACAAACCCCCCCAGCAGCTCCCTACCGTGGTGGTCGATGTCAGCCGGCACGAGACGATGGGGCACTGGTCAGTGGCGGTGATGATCAAGGTGTAGCGCCCATGGCTGATCTCATAGTCCAGCTCCTTCACCGTGCAGATCTGTCCCTGCAAGGTGAGGGGAGAGCGACCAGGAGTGAAGGGAGTGGGACAGGGACACGTCCGGGATGGGGCTGGCATCCTTACTGACCGTGGCGCTGTCGATGTGAAAGGTATCCAAGATGTTGCCTTCAGTGATGGCGTATGCAACTGTTCCGTTGGGTCCCTCATCCCGGTCCAGGGCCTGCACGGTGACGAGGGTGGCGTTGAGTGTGGCGGGACCTTCGTCGAGGGTCACCTCGTACAGCTGCTGCTGGAAAGCAGGAGCATTGTCGTTCTCATCCAGGATGGTGACGTACACTGTGGTGGTGGCCTGTGGAACATGGGGACATCGTGTTAAGCACCGTAGAGGGATTGGCTCCACAACACCTGGAGCTGGCTGGGGAAGGCTGGACCTGTCAAGGTCAATGACCAACAGGGGTTCAACCCTGGCAAGAGACACAAACAGGAGGCAGGGCTCAAAATGAAATGAGCCATGGCTGCAGACACCTCTCCAGGTAATGTTTGGGTATACAGAGATAAACGTGCAGAGATTAAATCTTGTTCCTTCTCCTTTTCACCCAGTGTCACCATTGCTGATAACACCAGGGAGCAGCCCATGGCAGAGGGAAAGCCAGAGGCTGAACCCCATTGTGGAGGAGGTATGTGTGAGTCCTCACCTTGACTTTGGAGACACCTTGGTTGTTATTACCGAGGGGAGCGGCATGGTAGGATGGAAAATACCCAAAGACGCTGCTGCCATGGCTCAAGGGAGGAACAAAAATGAGCATCTCAGCCTGACCTCCTGCGGGTCCCATCATCTGCCTGCTGACCACAACTTCATTGCCGCTCAGGCTCAGCCTGTCCTGACCCTCTTCCAGCTGTATCTGGCCCTGCACAGGCACTTGGATGTCCTTACCGAAGGCTGTCTTCTGGGAGTGTCACCACGGGGGCACACCTGGGGACAGGAAGGTGACACGAGCGTGCCACCCGGCCTAAGGACTCAGGTCAGAGATGGCGTCTTGGGACGAGAAGCCATTTTCTTGGAGTCTCTGGACTTTGTGCAACAGAATTGCACAAAGCAACAAATTTCTTCCAGCCAGACAAGGGTTACCTTTTCAATGAGAGCATCACAGACGGTTTGCTGTGAAAACCACAAAGCCACACGGTAATTAGCTCCTTTTCTATTTCGCTGCCTGCTCCAAATTCAGAGCAGGTGAGCTGCAAAGTTCCCTGCGGTTTGCAAACGTTGTCTCCGGGCTCCGCTTCCCCAGGGAACCCGCTTTCGAGACGAGGTGGCCCTCGGCTGCAGCTGGAGATTTTGTGGATGCCTTTGGAATTTGAAGCGGAGCTCCAGGAGGAGTTACATGAGTCAACTCGCCGTGCCACTTATTTGAGGGCAGAGTAAAGGCCCCCCGGCTGTGTAAACGGGCTGCAGGAATGGGGGATGCTTTGCTCCCCCTTTTTTTTGTGGAGGAAAAGCTCCTTTCCCTTCCCCAAGCTCTGAGTTACCCTTCCGTGTTCATCCCAGGAGGGTTTCTGTCCACTTCATCCACACAAAGGTGGGGAAAAACAATAATTCCGAGCAAAGTGCACTTTAACGAAGCAAGCTGGAGATTGGCCCCGAAGGGATCAGCTTCTGCCGGGGAAGGGATGGGGACCAGCATGTCCCCCCAGCATGGCGAGTATCCGCCTCAGCTACCTCAAAAGCAACACGCACCTCATTCTAAGCTACACCCTGCGAGAAAAGGGGGAAAAAGGGGGAAAAAACCAACACATGCACCCACTGCTGCCCAAATGTGTGGGACTGAAGTGTCACCCACCCGTGGGGTGCCTGTTTGGGGTGCTGCCAACCCCCCCCTCCCCAGGCCACCCGCAGGTCCCTGCCCGATCTCACCTCCTGGGGGTGCTCGCCGTTCTCTCCACTGCTGCCTGCAACATCTCAATGAAATTTCCTGTGTGTGCGAGTCCGGCTGCGGCTGCCGGGCTGCTCGCAGCGTGCGGACGGCTCCGCAGAGGCCAGCTGAGCTGCCCCCCTGGCCACCATGGAGGCCACGTCCCCCCAGCCTGGGCTACTGCTGGCCACGCTCTGCCTGCTGGCGTCCCTTGGTAAGCTCCAGCTTGCTTTCCTCCTCTCCCTGCCCAGAGAAACCCTCCCCGCCCAGGCAGTGCGTTCCCCCAGCCGGGGCCGTGCCTTGGCACAAGGAATTTGAGGCATTTGGGGGGGTTATTCGCTTCCTCACCCTGTTATTTCGAGTTGGGGGGGCTCGAGCCAGCGTTCCACGCGATGCTGGCTGTGTCAGGGGGAAGGGGCTGCTGTTTTAAAACTCCGGGATTGGGCTTTTCTCTTCCTCCTTGGCTTTGATCTAACATGCGCGGAAGGAAAGCAGCCACCCCCTGTCCCTGCCAGCCCCCCGCTGGGCACCCCGAGCTGGAAAAGCCACCCCGTTCCTGCCCGACACTTTGCCCCGGCGCTGCGGAGGTCCCCGGCCACACATCCACCCCACGCTGCACTGAAAGGAGCCTTTCATCAGCCCTGGGGGAGTGGAGACTGTGTGCGAGCAGGGCCGGGATGCCCTCTCTAAGGATGCTCCACTCCGCCGTAATTGCTGGGATGTGCTGGGCAACTTCTCTGGGCAGGCGGCCGGCTGGGCCAGGACTGGCGTTGTGTGGCCACCGAGTTTCCCTTCCCCTGAGCGAGCGCTTGCCAGCGCTGGAAGCTCGCCGGCTGCTCGCAGTGGGATGCTTGGGGAGGGGCTGCTTCACACCCGGCTCTGCACCAGCCCTGGCAGCAGTTCCGTACCGGGGCTCTTGCGGACAGGCGGGCAAACGGGGGCGGTGGCAATTAAAACCGCAACTTGTGTGTGCAGAAAGGGTCAGAGAACGAAGCTGGGAAGGACCACGGTCCCTCCCTGCCCTGCGCAGACGGAGGACAAGCATCCTTCACTTCTCCCGGGCTTGGCTTCTCCCTCTGTCCTGGGACGGCAAAGTGACCGCCTCCAGGATTTCTGCCGGCACATGCCCAGGAAGAAATGATACCCCCCTGCAGTGGGGCAGGGGATCCCTTCTCCTCTCTCCTCTGGGACAGCAAGGCTGGTGCGGATTGACGCGTGCTCCGCTTCTCATCTGAGCCTCCCAACATCAGGGAGCGATTCCCAGCATCTCCTTTGGATGATTTCATTTACACATCTGGGGTGCCAGGGCCGGCCACCAGACCTTCTGCAATTCAACAAGCTTGGACTCTGATGTCCAACATGAGCCTGGTGCCAGAGGAACTCAGTGTCATGCAACCTTCGTGCGCCTGCCAAAACTTTCTGAACCCCCAGCTAATTTTAGCCGGGCTTGATGGAGAAGTAGAGCCCTTGGAGACATCCGGCTCCCATGCGGTTTGGAGACGCTGGCAGCTTGGTGGATGGGGAAGCGTCTCCTCTCTACCCAAGGGATGGCAGCTGAGCTGGGCTTCCCAAAATTGCATCCGAAGCGCAAACCTGGTGCTGTGACCCTGTTCCTGAGTCGGTGCTGTGCTGGAAGAGGAGGAAGGCAGGAGCCTCCAGCGAGTGCAGCAGCATCGAGGCCTGGATGATGGGTACCCAGGGAGCAGCCCCACTGCTGAAAAGCCCTTTGGCTCCTCAGGGTGCGGGAGAAGAGGGCCATTAATGCGGGCATCTGGCATCTTCAGTAAGTTTTTTCTTGTGCCGAGGTATGGATGCCCCTGCACATTTCACCCAGCTGATAACCCTGAAGCATAATGACAGCATGGTGACGATGGGGCTGGCGGCACTTTGGTTTGAGGCTGTTACAAAAGCTCCCAGAAGAGGAATCAAAGCTGGGTTCCTCACTCTGGCACTGGCAGCCCCTCGTCTGCGGCGGCTAAGCCCCTCCAAGGGCTGCAGCACCCCACCCCCAAAGATTTCACTGGAGGGCAAAGGAGGGGCATGATGTGGAAATCAGTGCTGTAAGCCACAGGAGGGTAAATCAAATGCCTCCTTGCCAGAGCAGGGAACCAAAGGCAGGAGAAGCAGCCAGGAGAGGCTTCTGGCCACCGACCCAGAGTTTGGCACAAAATCCTGTTTTATTTGAGCTGATGGTCGGCAAAGCAACATGGGCTCCTTGGCTTTAGTACTTTTTTGCATTCGTATTCTCTGGAAGGAGAACTCCTGGGTTTCACGCTAGGCAGCGGTGCCGGCAGCGGGGCTGTGCCAGGGCTGCAACGGGCTCTGTGCCACACCGATGTGACGCTGTGGGTCAGATCCGAGGATGCCGAGGTGCCAAAGCGGCACTTTTGGCACCCGCTTGAGACCTCCTCTGTCTTTACCAGATGGTGACGAGGCGGCAGCTCCTGGCTTGGACCTCGGCGGGTCCAGCGCTCCCCCAGCTCTCTGTTGGAGCAGCAAGGAGCTGGGCATCTGGCTTTATTTTGGCATTTGCCAGCGGCACTGACTTCAAAGGGAGCGGTCCAACCAGGATGGGATGGAGCCAAAGCTGGGGTCTGGGCACGGAAGAAGCCCACAGCACCCAGGGAAGATTAAGAATCATGAGCTTTACTGTAAAGACACTGATAGAATATGTTTCCTCCAGGCACCAGCTGGCATCTAGCACGGCTTTAAAGCTTCGTCACATCTTGGGGAGGGACCAGCAGCCTCCCCGGCACCTCGCCAGCTCTCCTCCCCAGCTGTTTTCTCCTCCACTCGACAGCTTTTGGAAGTCTTCCCTTGCTCGGGATAAAGAAGGGAAGTTGGTCATGCCGAAGGCTTCGCACACGTGGTAACCTCTGCCCCCCCCGCCGTGGCTGGGCGCCCGCTGCCGAAAGCGTGGGCTGCAGTGACTTTTCATCCAGACGGTTCCCATCAAGGCCCGGAGGTGGAGGCTGGATGGTTTAAGTGAGGCATGGCTTTGCAAAACCGTGTGGGGATGAGCAGGACGGCCCCGTTTTATTTGAGTTGGAAAACAAAGCCAGCTGCAGATACTTTTGCAAGGTGTTGGAAGTGCGGCTTCCTCCAATAGAGCCCTGGCTTCCCTTCCCCTGGCTCCCGGGGGACCCTGATGTGAATGGGACACTTCCTGTTGCGGCAGGTATCGAGAAACACATCTGAGGTGGCTTTTGTGCTCGGCCCACGGGTGAGGAGGTGGAGGACCCGCTCTGCTGCGTGCCAAAACCCAGCCAGCCTGGCTGAGCATCCCCGTTCCCAGTGGCATCCGAGGATGGGGAAGCAGCCAGGGCTCGAAAACGAGCAGAAGCGGAGCAGCGCCGAGCTCAGGCCACACAAACCTCCGTCCCGGAGATGTGCTGCCTCATGTGCCGTGGGGAGCGGGCTGAGGTTCCTGTAGGAAGCCAGAGCGATTAGCCAGAGCGGTTTGGCAAAGCTTACCCCCTCTCCAGCTCTGCAGGACTCCTCAGCAGTGTGTGCTGCAGACCGGGGGGGTCCGATGGGGCAGACCCCCTCCCCAGACCCCCCTTTCCTTGAAAAGCATCCTTGGAGGTGGGCTGCTGGGACCCGGGGGCTCCATGGCTGTTCCTAGGGGACTTAGAGATCCCCATCGCCCTAAAAACCAGAAATAACCCCGAGGGGTGGAAGGCGGGGGAGATTTTCACTTTCGGTCTCTCAAGCGGAGCCTGGTGCCGGGGCAGAGGCCCTGCGAGGAGGAGGATGGAGGATGCTCTCCGGGCAGCCTGGTGATGGGGAGCCTCTCGCCAGGGTTGGATGGCTGGAGGGTAAGCGCCGCACACCCAGCCTCTGATTGACACCCGCTCGATATAGCAAGCGAAAAACCTCAAAGCGAAAACAGTGGCGGAGCTAATGGCACAACAGGATGTGACCAAAATAAAAGAACATCTCGTCCTCGTACCATCTTCTCTGTTGCAAACTAGCCCCAGGAACCTCCCGTTTGTCAATAATTTAAAGAAAACGAACTCCAAATCAGCTTTTTCTTCAGCTTTCCAAGGTGATGCTTGCACTTCTGCAAACACAAAGACTTGCCCATCTTTTCTCTCTCCTCGTGCGCATCTCCCCTTAACCACCAGTACCCTCTGCCGGCATGCTGGGACAGGACCGGTAACCCGGCAATACACCCCTCTGCTTCCCTCCGTTCCCCCCATCAGGCTCCTTATGCCTCTGCCAGGCTTCCTGCCTGCGTTTTGCAGCCGGCAGCGGTCAGGGACTTCTTTCTGAAAAACTGTTTTTATTTTCAAGCAGCTCCCCACAGTCGGCGTTGGCCAGTTTCCCCTTCTCCTCCCCAGGGGCTGAAAAACAAGCAGGGTGGGACCCGCTCCCTGCCTGATCTCGGGGGGCACGGGCTCCTCCTAGCTATTTGCTTTATATTTTTTTCTCCTTTTTTTTTTTTTTTTCTTTTTTCAGCCGCCTCAGCAGCTCTGGCTGCCCCGCTTTGCAGGGGGCTGGTGCCCCCTAAGCAGATGCCCAGGGCAAACCCCCACCTCTCTGCCGGCCCCAGGCAAACCTCCGCCTCCCTGCTGCTATTAAAACCTGATGCTCTATTAGCTCTATTTAAAGCATCTCTTCCCAGGGTCATTGCTAGGGCGAAGCTGTGCTCCCAGCCCTGCTGGGATGCTGCCACGGAGCAAGCGATGGGCTCACGCCGTGCTTCCCATCTCCCTTCTCTGGGGATACTGGGAGATTTCTCCATGATTTTTTCTTGCCTTAGGGCATGGGCGAAGTGTTCTTCCCCCTCTGCCTGCAGGCTGGTGCTCTCTGATTGCTCTCTGCAACCCCTGGCCATTCCTCCGCCACCATGGGTGGTGGGGTCGGCAGTGCCTTTTTTGGGGAGGGATGCCCATTTTGCTGCGCACTCAGGGTAAGCCCAGGGCTGTGGGGTCCGACTCAGCTGCTGTGTCTTCTCCCCGGCAGGAGGGACGGCAGCTTTCCTGATCACCACCCCGTACTCGCTCTGCGTCTGCCCCGAGGGCCAGAATGTCACCCTGACCTGCCGGATCAGCGGTCCCCTTGCCAACCACCACGACCTCCTCTACAAAACCTGGTACTTCAGCAGCAACGGCGACCAGAGATGCTCTGAGAAGAAGCACATCCGCAACGTCACTGAGAAGGAGCTGCACCATGACCTGGGCAGGCACCATGAGCTGCTGGGCAACGGCACCCCAAAATCCCCCCTCAGGGGGCAGGCCAGCAGCCATCATGGAGTGGAGTTTGTCCACGACCACCACGGTGCCTTTCACATCGTGGTGATGAACCTGACACTGCAGGACAGCGGGAATTACTGCTGCTATGCCGTGGAGGCCAGGTGGGAACACGGCAAGCCCAAGCCTCAGCGTGCCGCTTACGGCTTTGTGGAGCTGCAGATCCTGCAAGGTGAGGAGGGCAAGCAAGGGGAGCCCCTGCCGGTCCCGCATCCTGGTCCTGCATCCATGATGGGGTGCGGTGGGGCATGGTGGCAGATAAGGGCTGGTGGGGGGATGCCGGGGTGCAGCATGGGGGCTGGGGAGGCAGGCCATGCCGATGGTGAAAGTCCAAGCCAAGCAGATGTTGAAGGGTTGAATTAGGGACAGAGAGCACTGGAACATTTAAAAAAAAAAAAAAAAAAATCAAGAGGCTGTAACGCAATAAAATCCATGCTACATAGTTTCACTGATCTTCTTCAACCCCTTTCTGGAAGAGAGGAAAGCAAACCTCAACATAAAAGGAGCTGGCTGGTAGTCCAAGCCCGGGGGAGGGCTGCGGGCATCACTCGGGGCGCAGGGCTTGGAGATAACCTCGGGGAAGCAGCCCAGCGGGGACAGCCACCTAGGGAGGCGCGAGATGGAGGGGAAGGTGTCTCCTGCCCTTGATTTGCAGCATTAGGATAGATAATTTTCCTTTTAGGCCAAAAATAAAAGAGCCTGCATGGCCAGGGATGGGGCCTGCTGCCGCGAGGGAAAAGGGTTCTTGCAACAGGAACCTTGGTGTAAGCTTCCTGGGGTTAAAATCTTGCTTTTGGGATGCTGTGGGCTGGTTTGGTGAGCAAATCATGGTGAGCAAAGGTGAGCATGGCTGGCAGGTGCGGGAGCTCTGTGGTGAACCTGAGCGAACCCCCTGAGATCTAATGCGCTTTTCTCTTCTCTGCAGGCAGGGGAGGGCTTCAAAACTGCACGTTTCATACCGCCACCAGCAAAGGTAAAGGGAAAGAGACGCCTCTCTCCAATGCACTGCTCGCCATCCTGGCCCCTGTACTTCCCTAGGGATGGCCGCTTGCTATAAACACGCCGGTGCCCAGGTGCCACCTCACGGTTGGGTGTCGGGAGGGTGATTTCCAAGGCTGTCCCCTCGGACATCTGGCAGGCACGTCCTCAGGCTGAGGAGAGCCTCCTTTGGCCTACCACCTGCACATGACTCTCCTGAAGAGATCATTCACCCCATGGTTATAAAGCACCTGAGCCCCCCAAAAACATGATCGGGGATTTAGCGGCCACTGCCACGAGCAGATGGGAAGGGACAGAAAGGTAAAGAGTTGCAGGAACCTCTGTCAACACCCCAGCGCCATCCCGAGCCCATGCCACCTCGCCTCAAGCAGAGATTCTCTCGCCGGGGAAACCCAAACCTTGCTTGAGCGCTCAGACAACATGAGGCTCCCCCAGCGCTGTGTCTAGACGCTGGAGGTGCCCACACTCTGCTGTGCAGGTGGTTTCTCGGCAGGTCGCTCTGTCTACCCCCTTTTGCTGGCTGCTAAGCAGGCAGATTTTGCTAAAATTCGTTGGCGGCACGGTTGGGGCCATGGAAACTGCATGGGAAACTGCATCCTCCTCCCCACGAGTAGTCCTTTGTGTCTCAAACCCTCAGTCCTGAATGCTGGGGCACTCTGTCCTGCTGAGCAAAAAAGAAAAGGGGAAAAATATCCGCCCCCCCCCAAACACACCCAGAGCAAGAGGCTGCTTCCCCGGATGGGTGCACTGGAGAGGAGGGCTTGAGCCGAACCTGCCCTTGATTTAGGCAGCCCTCCATCTTGTCCCACATGGACCTTGATGGCCACAGACCTGCCCGCAGGCTGCCAGCCTTTCTGGGGAGCCTCCTCGGTGGAGAGCTCTCCAGGGGCACGTTCATTAGTGGAGGCCTTGGGTAACGAGCCCTTTGATGCCCGAGTACTTTGAGGCAGCCTGATTTTGATGAGGGTGGGGGCTGGCACTCTTTGAAATCATAGAGAGCCTTTATGCTGACTTCAAAGGGCTTTTTCAGGGCCCTACTTCTCTCCTCATATCTAGAAGACCAAAAGACAGACCTTGGGATGTCCTCCAACAATGAAGGACTTTGGTCAAGGTCCTAAACCGATGCCTCAGAGCTTATCTCCGCAACCAGCAAAGCACCCTGGTGCAAATCCCGTTAGGAGCGGGCCACCCATGTGTGTGGGAGCCGCAGGTGTGGGGCAATGCCAGGATTGCCCCCTGCTTCTGGTATGGCTTGAGGAATCCAAGGAAATACATGGCGAGTCCTCCCCAACTCTGCCCTCTTCTGTTGCAGATATCACGGCCGCCGCGCTGGCGACGGGTGCCTGCATCGTGGGCATCCTCTGCCTGCCCCTCATCCTCCTCCTGATTTACAAGCAGAGACAAGCGGCCAGCAGCAGACGTATGTACCCTCCACTCGCCTCACCATCTGCTGGCAGAGACACACGTCTCGTCTCCCGGGCTGCGTCAGCGTGGCCTTTGTGGGATGGGATGTATCCCGTTGGAGTCAGTGGGATGCAGTTGAGTCCCACGGGCACCATGTAAGGTGGCCCAAAAACAGGTCCCTGCCAGGTGCCTCCTACAAAGCTGTCCTGGGAAGGTCCAGGCTCTTCTCACCACGAAAAAGACACTAAGGTGTTGGAGCGGGTCCAGAGAAGGGCAACAGAGCTGGTGAGGGGTCTGGAGCACGAGTCCTGTGAGGAGCAGCTGAGGGAGCTGGGGGTGTTCAGCCTGGAGAAAAGGAGGCTGAGGGGAGACCTTCTCACTCCCTACAACTCCCTGAAAGGAGGGTGTAGCCAGGGGGGGTCCGTCTCTTCTCCCAAGGAACAGGCGATGGGACATGAGGAAACAGCCTCAAGTTGCACCAGGGGAGGTTTAGGATGGATACTAGGAACAGTTTTTACTCTGAAGGGGTTATTAAGCATTGGAAGAGGCTGCCCAAGGGAGTAGTGGAGTCACCATCCCTGGAGGGATTTAAAAGATGGGTAGACGTAGTGCTTTGTCAGAGTTAGGTTGCTGGTTGGACCAGATGATCTGAAAGGTCCCTTCCAACCCAGGCAATTCTGTGATTCTATGACTGATCCTATGATTCCATGCCTGCGGGCTGCCAGTGAGGAGCGTGGGGTGGGAGGGGGACCCGCGATGCCTGCATGGCACCCCGGGAGCTTGCTGAGGACACCGAGACTGCGGAGATGCTGCCAGCTCCCCCCCTCCACTCACTGCGCCCTTCCCTCCCCGTCTGCTACGAGAGACGGCTCATTTACTCACCCCTCCCTCCGCCCCACAGCTGAAATAGAAGCTTTCCCTGCTAAGTGACTGAAAAAGCATTTATTTGTGCTTTTTCTCCCCTGCTTTTTAAAAGGAGCCCTTAACTGGCCAAAAAGACCGGCCGACTGCCTTCATGCACCTGGGCGCAGCTCCTCCCCATGCTGCGAAGCATCACCTGGATGCTATTTAACCCAAAAGATGGAAGGCAAAACCCAGGGGGATTTGCTCCTGGGGTGTCTTGGACCAGGTTAGCTACAGGTTATTTCCACCGGGTGCTTCAGTCTAGGCCAAAAACTCGTGCGTCTGGGCTCGGGATGCTCGCTATGTGGCCACCCCAGTGACACTGAGCTGCCCCGTCTGGGCCACCTTCCCCCTTCTTCAGACCCTGTGTTTGCAATCCGGGAGGATTTACTCCCCAGTCTGGGAAGTAAGCGAGGCAGGAGATGTCAGGGATGCGGAGAAGGAGGTTTGTGAGCAAAGGAGAGGCTGACGCTAAAGGAAAGGGGAAAGGAAAGAGGAGGAACTGGGTGTGGGTGAGACGCCAGAAACGAGCGCTGGCAGTGGGTCTGGGTTTGACGCTGGGTTTCATGCTGCCAGCACTCATGCCAACCGTTTTGTCTTTGGCAGGTGCCCATGAGCTCGTCAGGATGGAGAGGTGAGGAAACCCACGTGCTTCCAGCTCCCCCCAACCTCCTCACACCCCTGGACCCCACAAGGGTCTTGTCCTCTTCTCGCCTCCCCTCGAAACCAGCGTGCATCCTCAGCCCGGTGGAGCGAAGGGGATGCTGGTGACACCCACACCTGGGGTCCTGTCCCTTTCTGGGCAGCTGCTGTTTCTTTTCCCTCCTTCTGAGTGGGAAGTGTTTCCTTCCTTTCTGCCTGTGCCAAGGGCTCACATCTCCCTGCGCCCCCAGAGAGCTTGAAACCACGGTGCCTTTTGGTTAAGCTTTCCTCTTTCAGCTAAGTTTTAACCCTGCACTGGGCTCCCCGCTTGCTCTCAGACAAAGTGCCACTGCCTGACCCTGCTCCCTGCCCTGCTTGGGTGTCCCCAGTGCTCAGCCAAAACCCGGGGACAAAAAAGGGCTCCTGAAGTAAAAGTGCAAATCCTGCCCTCCCCCCCACCCCACCCCACCTCACACCCTCTCCTCTCCCACAGCAGCGCCCAGGGCATCGAAAACCCCGTCTTTGAGGAGGTCCCCTCGGGGAGCGCGGAGCTGCGGCCCCGACCCCAGCTCTCCTACATGGCCAGCCGACAGCCCTCCGAGTCTGGCCGGCATCTGCTCTCTGAGCCCGGCACCCCCCTGTCCCCCCCCGGCCCTGGGGACTGCTTCTTCCCCACGCTGGGTGAGTGACTGGCGATGCTGAGCCCCTCTGGGCAATGCTGCGGGAGGGGTGGGAAGGAAAGGGAAGGGGATTCTGTGATTCTATGAGTATGAAAGGGGCAGTCAGGAACGGGAAAGCGGGGGTTAAATATCAGCTGCAAACTTTGGGTCATGTGACAAACTTCAAAGACCCAGGGCTTTGAAGATGGGGAAGGCCCAAAGCCTCTGTTTTCCACGCAAAAGCAGAGTTTGGCCGCTTCCCGAAGCATATTCCCGCATCTGGACTAATAACACCCCTGGTCTGCCCTTTTCCAGATCCTGTTCCCGACTCACCCAATTCCTTGAAAGCCTAAAGACCCCGGAGAAAGCCACATCCCCCAGCCGCAGCCGGGAGAGGCCAGGCAGCCGCCGCGCTGTGCTCGCCCGGGGACAGCACGGCCAGGGGCAGCAAAGCCTTAACAAATGAAGCTGGGAGCAGGATCCCTGCCCTCGCCTCCTGTCCTGGCTCTGCTCTGGGGCTGGAATTGAACTGCTCTTGCCCGGATTTCGGTTTTTAACTACCAATTTCTATGGAGAAAGAGTATGGCTCTGCACTGCTCACGTTCGACGGACTAGCTGAAAATCGGGGAAGAAAGGACAACCCGCACCTGCAAACCTCCCCCAGGATTTAAGTTATTGCCAGGGGTTTAAGCTCCACAACATTAACCTTTTTCTGCGCCTTTGACTGAAGATCCTCTCCAGGAGCGGATGGTAAAGTATTTTATCCACTGCGAGACAAAACAGGGTCACCAGCCACCCTTGTACTACCTTTTTTCTTTGCAAAACAGGAAGGGGAGAGGCTCCCTGCCGCTGATGGAGCCCTCCTTCCTCACCAGCCTTTTGAGACGGCCACGGACTTGCGAGGCTGCTGCGTTTTCAGCTGGGCACGCATCAGGAGGAGCCTTATTTCTGCTGCAGTTTTATCCTGGGCTTGGGATCAGGGGAATTTATCTTTCTGTTTGTTTCATTATCAGTCCTGATTAAAAGGAAAAAAAGGATGTTTATGGTTTTTGTTTGGTGTTGCTTTTTTGTTTAGTTGGTGGGTTTTTTTTTTCGGAAATGCCTGTAAATTAGAAAGTTCATCTGGAGGGTGTCAGAGGATGTTCCCGTGATGTGGTTGAGGCACGGGAGCAAGCAGTGGGCGGTGGGAAACGCTCCAGCTGGCTTCCCCCCGTCCTCCCAGGGCCAGTGCGGCCAGAGCAGCCACCCCCAGGACCGCTGCCGGAGGACCCTGAGATGCCCCAGGGGATGCAGGTGCCCTCACAGCATCCTCCGTCCGAACGCAGCACCCCAGCATCACTCATCCTAAAGAAGCCATAGGAGACAGGCTCCAGCATGACTCAGCCCCTGGCAAGGAGATAAAACCTTGTGGTAGATGCTGTTACTCAAAGAGTGTGTTTAGTTTTTGAGTTTTTTTTCCTCTTGTTTCTGTTTTTGTTGTAAAATGGGGAAAAAAGTTGCCGCTAGGCAAACATAAACATTAGTCATACCAAGACAGTGTCAGACCTGAGCAATAGCCACACCAGGCAGAGTGCCCAGGCAGAGCATCCCCAGCAGCACGCCGAATTTTCCCACTGCGTGACTGAAAGAAACGGCATTTGCCTCTGCCATGGGCTGGGGACACCCTGCCCCGCTGCAGGATTCCATTAATCTGGCACTGGCTTCAGCAAGAGCAACTTCAAGATGCTCCGGCCGCGGGCAGAGGGATAAAGAAGGCGGCACCAACGCCCCTAATTTGGATGTAAATTCCTGAGCGTGGGACTCGGGCTTTATTGACACCTACGGCTCAGCCCCATTCCCGGCTCTGCTGGGGAAACTTGACCAGTGCCTCTGGCGCTTCCCTCTCCCTGTCCCAGCGGCTGCAGCTGGGAAGGCATGTGGGGAATTTACCTACCTGTGGGTGCTAGCTGCACTGAAGCCCTCTCCCAGTCTCTCCGTTTGCTAACGAATGCGCTGTCTGACGAGAGAATAAAGCCTTGTTGGGAACAGGTTTCCCTCTGCGCTGCAGGAATCCCATTTTTCAGGAGGCAGAGGTGAGCTGAGCAGCCACCTTCTCTGCCAGAGGCTCTGGTGTGGCAGGTCAGGGCATTTCCCACCTTTAAAAGTTTGCCAGAAGGAAAACTAAAGAGTTTTAGGGGGAAGAGGCCATGGCTACGCAGCCTTCCGCACATGCCGGAGCGGGAGCCCTGGCACGCTGGGTGCTGGCATCCCACCTTGCACCCCACCACTAATGGAGAAGACGGCACGGTGCTGCACCTTCGGGCAGGATGCTGATGGTGGCGGTGACCCAGCAAGATGCTCATGCCCTCACAGAGGGCTCTTGCAAACTCCTGGCTTGGGAGCGCACGTTGAGCTGGCCCCGCTGCTGGCTGTTTTCCGCTGCATCAGCACTTGGGGCTTCGCTGGCAGGGAGAACGAGGAGCTGTGGTGCTTCACCTGAACGCTTGTTTCAGAGCGGGCGGACGGGAACAGAAACTGCGGAGGCTGAGGCAGCCCTGGCTGGGGGAGGCTGCGAGACAGACACCTGGGAGGCGAGGAGAGACTTTGCTCATCTGCCCTGCCTCGCTGCAGCCACCGGTGCCCGGGTCTGCGGGTGCCGAAGCTCCCCTGGGCAGACATCCTTCCTCCTGCTGCGGGAAGCCTCCCAAAGGCTCCAGAGCAGGGCCAGCCCTTGGGGAGGTGCAGCTGGAGGCGCACACCAGGGTCAGACGGAGCCCAGGTGACTCCTGCAATTCCCATGCAAGGACACCAAGACCTGCCAGTTGCAGCTCACTGGCCTGTGAAAGTTTTCTTCCCTGCAATGCTTTTTGGGGTAAATGCTTCCCTTTTATCACCATCACTTGGCCCTTTTGCCCCTGCATTTCCAGCTCCCAGGAGGACAGCCAGGCTTCGCTGCACCCTTGGTGTCCTGGGTATCGCAGATCACCACAGGACTTCCAAGTCCTCTCCCAGCTCCGTCTCCTCTGCCTCTCCCAGAAGTAAGTCAAATATTGAAGGGACGTACGAATCGCAAACAATAAATCCCTTTTGTGCATCATTGCATCAGCCTAGACTTGTGAAACCAAAGTTTCTGGTGGGTGACAAACTCCTGACAGACACCATTTTATCACCTGGGCACGAGGCCAGCAGCCACCAAGCGACGTGCAGGACAGCCTTTCACAAGCCCTAAGTGTCCTCAAGCTCCGCAAAGGGCCCAAACTCTTCTCTCCTCTGAGGAATTGGGTCACTGGATGCTTTGTTTTGCTGCAGCATGGTGGGAATTTGATCGTTGCTGCTGGCATAACTTGCGCCGGTGACGTGGTGGTCACACAGCAGAAACCTCGAGGACAAGCAAAGCGACTGGGATGCTGTTTTGGCAGCGTGAAGCGATAAACTGTGTCACTTGTCCTCTCCAGCACCGGGAAAGGAAGAGGGCATTGCCATGGCAATGGGATTTGCTGGCTCAGCACATGGCATCCCTCACCCGGGCAGCATTGGTGATGCTCCCAGGGTGCGGGGACGATGCGGACCTGGTGGTTACATGCAGCTGCCTTCTCTCATTTTGGGGAATTTAAGCCACAGCAGCAGCAGGGCTTAAGAAAAAGATAGTGGTGATGCACAAGCCGGTGTGTGAACTACCCGGGAGGGAAGAGTTCAGCGTGCCAAGCACGAAGCGAGAGTTGCAAGCCACAGTTTGCACTGCTGGTTGCAACCTGTTTCCTCAAAATGCAGAGCAGGACTTTGCAGCGAGAGCTGTGCCGGGAGATCAGAGAGATGGCGAGATATAGCAGGTGGAGGTGCGGGGAGGAAGGATGGCAGAGTGTCGCGCAGGGTGTCATGCCTCCCCAGCTCACAGTTTGCGCTTGCTTTGCCCACTCGTCCACTTCCCCGCAGAGCTGGTGGGGTTAGGAGGGACGCAGGGCTGGAAAATGCCCCAAATGTTACCTGCTCATTTGATTCTCCCACACCAGAGTCTGCCTTAATGTCACCAGCAACAAGACTAGCTATTTGTGCAGTGAGGAAGGCACGAGGGAGAGAATCCAGGCTGCAGTTAAGTGCTGTTCCCCACCAGGCACTCCAGCACGCTGGTAGCTAAGAAGCAACGTGGCCACCCCCCCAGGCCAAGGGATGATGGCCGGGGTCTCGCATCAGCCCCCACGTGCACGCCCAGACCCTGCTCACCGCGGGCAGGGCACCCCGACAGCAGCAATGCGACTCAAGAGCCACCCAAATCTTGCAAAGCGGGGACCGCAACGGCTGTAGCGATAATTACCGGAGCTCATCTCATGGGTGAGAGCAACATCTCAAGAACCTTTCGGACTCGGAGCACAAGGAGCCGGTGGGTAGGACAACTCCTGCAGCCACCAGCGCGCTTGCCCGTTGGCATGCTGGTGGCATTTTTGATGCTTACAGACGGGTGAGAAACAGTTCAACGTTTCTGCTAAACCCCTTTCAGTGCCAACGGAGCGAGATGGAGACCGTCCTGCGTGAACGACTGCAAGAGGGCATCCCGCAGGACCAGGCGCCAAAGGAGGCTCCCATTCATACCAGCAAATTTGGACCCCAAGACATAACCCGAGTGGCCGGGTCACCAAAACATCACTCCCCGTGCCTGTTCCCCCGTTCCTTGCTCGACATCCCAATGCTAAACTGACTCCTGCAGTGCTGCCCAACTCCATCCCACCCCTCAAAAAAAAAAAGCACGTTTTTGGTGGCTCACCGACAGGGAAGGGTTGCCCTCATCCTCGACGGTGACCACCAGGCTGTAGAAGCTCTGCCGCTCGCGGTCGGGCGGGGAGGGCCGGGTGGCGATCTCGCCAGTGACGCGGTCCATGCGGAAGGTCAGGTCCTCGTTCCCGCGGGTGATGTAGTAGGAGAGGACGCTGTTGAGGCCAACATCCCGGTCGGTGGCACGTACCTGGGCCACTGCCGTGCCCCCGCCAACGTTCTGCAGGGTGAGACAGCAGGGATGCATGACATAAATTACGTGCACCTCATAACACAAAATACATAATTAATCACACAATTCTAATATAGAGAGGGTTTTTTTTCTTCCAGGCATTGCGGTGCGTGAGGTTTCAAACTCGCTGCCCCAACATCCAGGGTTTACCAGCTCCTGGATGCCATTTTGGCAGTGTTTATGGCAAACGACGTTTTATTAATAGATGCATCTTCATGCAAAAAATGAACCCGGGCTCCTCGCCCTCCCCCTGACGGCTCAGCTGAGAGTCAGCCATCGGCTCAACAATGGAAGGCTCTGCCCTCTGCTTGAGTGCACTGACATTTTTTGGTTTGAAACTCCGAAACGAAACGTGTTTTCTAAATTAGCTTTTTTTTTTTTTAAAAAAAAAAAGGAATAAAACGAACAGGCAACATTCGCTGTTAAGTCGCCAGAGCCAGCTGTGGCCGCACGCCCAAATTGCCCCTCTTTTTCCTACATTACAGCATCTCCCATTTGTGGCAATGAACTAGCCGGATTGGTGCGTTTGGTCCTTTCCAGGCTGGCGCAGCCCGAGAGAGTGTGAAAACCAGCGTGTGTGCAAAGGTTAAGGCTGCGTAATGGACTCAGAGCTCGGCTAATTATTTTCGGATAGTCCCATTACGGGGAGAAATCAAAACAGAAATTCTGTTCTTCAACTGGCTCTGAATATGTATTAAATAGATAAGAAAATCCTAACAGGGCAATAACTTTAATGGAAAGCCATTAATCACGAGCAGCACTTCCTCACAGCTAAGTGTCACTGGCTATTACTCATATTTCATTTTTCATCATCAAATTGAGAACCCCCCGGTCCAGGAGTTAAACTGTCAGGAAATAAGTTGTCTTTTCTCACGCCTGATTGTGTTTTATTGCTTAATTATCTAGCTCTTGCTGAGCTGCTTCCTGAAAGTAATTCCTATTCTGCACCGTGCTGCCTCTTGTGTCACTTCGGTGGCATTTCCATGGGTGTGTAGCCACTTCTCCTTCCTGCTGGCCCCTGCAGCCTCATGGGCTTAAGTTGCCTGCAAGAGCTCTCTCCTAGCCCAAAACTAGGAGGCTATCACAGGTGAGGGCTTGCAAGGGGCCACCAACCCTTAAATGACCCAAGGTGAAGTTTGCAAGGGGCCAGCAACCCTTAAATCATTCAAGGTTAGGTTTGCAAAGGTCAGCAACCCTTAAATGACCCAAGGAGAGGTTTGCAAGAGGCCAGCAAGCCTTAAATGGCCCAAGGAGAGGTTTGCAAGGGGCCAGCAAGCCTTAAATGACCCAAGGAGAGGTTTCCAAGGGGCCACCAACCAACTCTTAAATCATCCAAGGAGAGGTCTGACCACAAGCCGCATGGTCACACCTCACCTTGGGAAGATGGCGAGAGAGGAGCAGGGCTGGGTGCTCACCTCGCTCACGCTCACATTGTAGCCAAAGGGGCTGTCGATGATGGGGGGGTTGTCATTGACGTCGAGGACGTTCACTCGCAGAGTGTGCTCCTTCCTGCGGGGAGGCACACCGCCATCCGAGGCTTGGATCTGCAGTTGGGGATGGGTTTTTCAAAAAACATGCTATTTTTAAGCTCACGGCCCCAAGAAAACAGCCTCGATGCTCAAACCAGAAGAAGCCCAAGGAGGTAGGTGGGGTGGTTTGGTACCTACCCGTAAAGTGTAGTGATCCAGCAGCTCCCGGTCCAGTGGCTGTGCCACAAATACCTCGCCGTAGGTGTTGTTGGTGGTATGGATCTCGAAAGCCCTGCCAATGTTCCCCGAAGTCAGTGAGAAAGTCACCTAGAGACATCACAGGGAAACAGAAACACAGGGCGGGCAATGTGATGCTGCGGGGGGGAAGCAGATAAAGGAGACCCTACAGTAACAAAGCCAGCATCGCCTTGGGACGGGAAGTCTCTGAGCATTTTAAAAGGCCCGATGTCTTGGGGTCCATGGGTGTGCTGGCTTATTGCAGCCACCGCAAAGCAAACACCCTTGAGCTGACGCCAGTCTCATCCACAAGCCCTCCTATGGTGCTAGCAGGTTTTGGTATTAAGGGTGAGGGGATCTCATTAATGCCTGCCTGCATGGGAAAGAAAATTAATGACTGTCGGAGAGCTTCCTGCACAGCCTGCCAAGGGCTTCGCTGCTGTTCCCCATGGTGGGAGAGCCCACAGCTGGTTTTCACATTGCCAGGCTCCTTTTGACACGTGTCCCCTTTGGCCCAGGCAGCCCAAGGACAATGTTTTTCCTCTCCTGCTGCAGGGCTCAAGTGGTGAGCGCCAGTACCCACTACACAAACTCCCCCCAAAACCGCTGGCATCAATGATCTCAATCATCTGTTGGGGATGCAGAGGAAGTGAAGGCATGGGGAAGATGCTGATGGAGGTGTTTCTGCGTCAGCGAAGTGCTCAACGCTCCCACAGCCGTGCGGGCAGCCCCAAAGCTGCTGTGCCAGCCTCCTTTACCTGCCCGTTGCTGCCTGCATCCGGGTCGCGGGCCAGGACCACAGCCACCCGCTTGCCGACGGCGCTGTCCTCCGCCACACTGACGGAGGAGTCGGAGGTGATGTCGAACTGGGGACTGTTGTCATTCTCGTCCAGGACCGTGATGGTCACCTGCGGGCATGGTACAGGGCTCGGGAAGGGCACAGGCAGGGTCTGCCCACCCCACCCCATGCCCCCTCCCCACCGCCACATGCTGCACCCACCCGAGGTGCCAAGAACGTGAGTGGTGTCCATCCCAGGTGGGAATGGGAGCAAGTATTTGAGCCCAGGAGCTGAAGATACATCCCTGTCTGTGGAGGAGGAGGTGGAGGGGGGATGTTTAGAGGCTGGAGTAAGAGCGTAAGCGGGGGCTGCAGCTCTTGAGTGGCGGATTTTTCTATAGAGCATCCTCTGTTTCTTTTATCCTCCAAATATCTGGGCATGGAGCAACTTGGGCTGCTGCAGGGTGACCCTTTCCTGCTAAGTTTTTCACAAGCAGTGATTTCATCCATGCTCCCAGCACCAGTGGTTGGGCAGGTTTTGCTTTGAAGCTAAAGAGACACAAAGAAGTTGGAGCTGCCTTTATTTAACTGAACCAGGGCAAGCTGGGCATGGAGAAGAGCTCGGCTTCCTCCTGGGAAAAGGCACATGGGCAAGTGATAGACCAGGCAGGAGATGCTCGGAGAGGCACTCCACCGCAGGGGACCGGGCTACCTTGTCCACAATTAGCCAGAGGAAATGCTCTCATCACGTTTGTAATCAAAGAGCAACACAGAAAACAAGAAAGGAAGAGCCTTTCTGTTCCCGGGGCTCTATTTATGGGTGCCCCGAGCCCTCAGGTGCGGCCGGGCTGAATGCGGCAACATCCCGGAGGAAGCTGGGGACCGAGTTGTGTGCCTCGGGGAGATTGGGTTATTGTTGCCGCTGGGTTAAAAACAGGGAGGCAGGAGCAGGGAGAGCCCATTCAGGATTCGGCAGCTGCTCTCCCAAGCGTCGGATCCGGGCGTTGGGATTCCTGCTCGCCAGCAGCAGGGTGGCTCACAGGCACCGCACCATGTCCCGGGCTTGTCACAGGGGATGGTGCTGGTGGAATGGGGCTGGAGACCTCTGTCCCAGTCCCTCCATGCAGCTCAGTGCAGAATTCAGGACGGATCCTGGCCCCCAGGATGATGCCAGCATGACGGACACGCTTACCTTCTGTTGGAGGAAAGCAGAAGGGGAAACAGAGAAAACAAAGAACCAAGATTTAGTGGGGGGTGAGGAGGTGCGGGCACACGCGAGGGGCAGCGGGCCAGCCGTAGCAGTGTTGGCGGCCACGGCTACCCCCCTGTGGTGACTCAGATGGTTCTCTGTTGATGCATCCTTTTGTTTTTCCTAGATAAGCTTGGTGGATATGCTCCCTCACCCTGGGAGAGGCTCAGAAAGAGCGCGGCAGAGAGCAGGGCCACCCATGTCCCCATGGGAACCAGCAGGGCTGGCAGCCTCACCGCCTTTGCCATCCAGCATCCTTTTCAGAGGCGACAGATGCACCAAGACATGACAGTGCTGGAAACGCAGACCACTGCCCATTGCTGCGGGCCAGCCCCGGCTTTTAAATCCCTCCCCCTCGCCCGAGGTCCCACACCTCCATCTGGCCCAAAGCAGCAGAGTTCGGACAGTGTCAGCTGAGCCCACGCTGCCTGTGGCACAGGGACCAGGCTCGCACTGCACCCGGCGTGCCTCCCACCCCAGCAGAGAAATGCAAATCACCCCCTGCTCGGCTGCCTTTGAAACTGCCAAATATAAACCTCCCAAACATAAACTGCTATGAAGTATTTCAAGGCTCTTAAAACTGTTTTAGCTTGGCAAGCGATCTGCGAACTCTACAGTTTGGGGTGGGTTGGTGTTTTATGTTCTGAGGAATCCCCACCTTATGACATGCATGTCCCCCAAATCAGGGTTTCCCCCAAATCAGGGTTTCCAGAGCAGAGGGGACAACTAGGACATGCTGTCCCATGCCAGAGGAAGAGGGAGGTGACCTGAGATCAGCTCTGCCTGTGCAAAGGATGGTGGGGAAGTGGGTAGAAGCTACTCACCACCGTGGAGTCGATCTTTGGTCCTCCATCATCGGCCACCACTGTCAAGGTGTAGAAATCCCCTTTCTCTCGATCCACCTGGCCTTTGACTGTGATCACACCCTGCCAAGGATGAACAACAGCCATGCTGGCCACCAACACTTGGGTGGACAAGCAAGCCAGGAAGGACCACAGTGTGGCTACTTACAGTGATGCCGTTGATCTTGAAGAGGGAGAGCGCCTGGGCATTGGTGTTGGGGTCAAACTTGTAGGTGATCTGGTTGAGGTTGTCGATGGAGCGGGCCTGGACCCGGAGCACCTCAGAGCCCAGGGGGATGTTCTCCATGATCACGGCCTCGTAGCTGCTATTGGAGAATTGCACGGCCTCATCCAGCTCATTCAGCAGGCTGACGTAGACACTGCAGAAGCCCTGGTTGTTGGGGGGTGCCTGGTCCGTGGCACAGACGTTCATCAGGTAGCTGGTTTTGGTCTCGTAGTCCAGGTAATCTATCGTTGTGATGAGGCCTGTGCTTTCATCAATCTCAAACTTCCCTTCGGCACCTGACAGGATTTTGTAGTTCACCAGTCCGCCATTCCCTGTGGCAGGAACAGCAACCATGGTGATGGTTGGACCAAGCATCCCGAAGAGGCAGGCACCACCACTGCCGAACCCAATCACGGAACAGAGCCCGTCCCATGTGGGGATTTCAGCCCAGCCAAGCCAGGATTTGTGCAATGGCTGTTATCACCACTTTCCCTCAAAACTGGGTGTCTTGGTGAGCTCACCCTCAGCTTCCTACCTGTGTCTCGGTCGGTGGCCCGGACCACCGCCACCGAAGTCCCTATCCCCGCCGTCTCCCGCAGCCCCAGGCGGTTGTACTGCCGCTGGGTGAACACCGGCACCTCATCATTGACGTCTTCCACGTAGACAATCACCTGCGAAACCCCCCAGAGAAACCACGGGTGAGCTGGGCAGGCTCGTGAGCCCTCACCAGCCGCTTACACTTGTGAGGGGAAATACATCGCTCACAGCACAGGAGAAATGTTATCTCTATTACAAACGCCATGTGATGGAGAGTGAACGCACACAGTTTAACATCACAGATTTAAACAAGCCCTGTGGTCAGAGTGACTCAGTCCTTCCCTGGCCAGAGGTGGTTACACTCCGTATATCAATTCCTCCGTGCTTTGTGATGCCCTGCTGGAAGCCTTGCAGTAGAGACCCTGCAACGTAGAAACGTCGACGACTCGGTGGGAAATTTTGCTCCAAGTTCAGCAGGTCAAGCTGCTGTTTCCCTTGAGAACACCATTCCTCCTCCTGTTTTTTTGCTTGCTGTGGGCACATCACGCTCAGCCAGAGCCCACCCCCGCCAGTGGGTCTAAACATAGATGCAACCAGAGGGCTGGGTCTGTGGGAACCGTGGGGAGCTGGTGTGTTGCTGCTAAAGATGGTTGGCACGGGGTCCTAGCTTATTTAAACAGATCCTGGCCAGGAGACATGGTTTCCAACAGCCCGAGGCTCAGCTCTTCCTCCCGGCAGCAGAGCCGCATCTCACCGGGAGAGTGGGACTCCCTCCATCAGCGACTGCCACACCACTTAGCAGCCTCATCGCACTGAAAGGTCACAGGAAAAATGAAAAAAAAGTCCCCCCAAAATAAACCAAAACCTAACAAGCTCTTTTCCACCCACGGTCAGCCCCCAGAGACTTTCCGTCAGCGTTTCCATGCCAGATAGCTCAAACTTCCTGCACGCCTGCGAGGGCTGGAAATGACTGCCCTCTGATGGAGCATCCCAAATATTTCGCATGAACTCCTCCGCCGTCCCCCCGGCCCTGCCGCCCATCCCTTGCCAGCTGCGGGGCCCTTACCCGCACCGAGCTCCTCATGGGTCCCTGCTCCGTGTTGTAGGCCTCCACCTCCAGGACATGAGAGGAGTTTTGCTCCCTGTCCAGGTGCCGCACGCCACGCATCACCAGCCCGGTGCTGGGATTGATGCGGAAATGGTTGTGCTCATTTCCTGGAAAAGCGAGATAAATGCTGCCCATCGCTGCTGCATCAGTCCTGGTGACACACTGAGCCCACCCCAGGTAGCAGATTATTGAGCAAAACCCAGGCCCCCATCACCTTCAGCTCCATCAGGCTCAGCTCGGCAGGGTTTGGCCCCCGTTGAGCCAGGACCTATGGCATCTAGGTGTCCATGCATGACAAATCACCCCCCAGCAATTAACACTAATGATGAAGTTTTGCCCAGGGGTGGGGGAAATGTTTCTGTGGGCTGCAAAGCGCAGAAGGATGAAGGGTGCAATGAGGTTGTGTGTGCGGCTGGCCAGAGCCTGGTGCAAACGCACCGATGCTCGAAGGGGCGCCTGGACTTACCCTTGACGATCCTGTACCACACTCTGCCGTTAATGCCTTCATCCGCGTCTGTGGCTTTCACCTTCATGAGAAAAAGAAAAGCAGTGAAGGTGAAGAACAGAGATTTCCAGTCCATGACAAGTCATAGAATCACAGAATGGTTAGAATTGGAAGGGACCTTAAAGCCCACCCAGTGCCACCCCCTGCCCTGGGCAGGGACACCTCCCACCAGACCAGGCTGCTCCAAGCCCCATCCAACCCGGCCTTGAACACCTCCAGGGATGGGGCAGCCACAGCTTCTCTGGGCAAACTGGGCCAGGGGCTCACCACCCTCACAGCAAAGAATTTCCTCCTCAGATCTCATCTAAATCTCCCCTCTTTCAGTTTAAAACCGTTCCCCCTCGTCCTATCACTCCACTCCCTCATAAAGACTCCCTCCCCATCTCTCCTGTAGGCTCCCTTTAGGGACTGAAAGGCTGCTATAAGGTCTCCCCCTCCCACCCTGCCTGAGGCTGGACATCCTGCTGCTCCTGAGCCAGGGAACTTACCAACTGCGAAGCAAAACAAGTCACCCTCCCCTCATCACCTGACAGCAGGGACAATGGGCTGGGGAGCCCTCGGCTGCCAGCCCTCGGCTGTCGGATGGGCTCAGGGTGGGACCTGAGCCTGAGCAACCATGCCATGAAACCATTGATGGAGGTCCTGCTCTGCACACCAATGCTTGCCCCACTGGAGATGCCACTGGGGACGGAGCCTCCTTGCCCGCAGAGCTGGTCTGGGATGTGCAGGGAGAGCTGCTGCCATGGGTGGTGGGCACCCAGCCCATGGCATCGGGGTGTATCATGTGCCATGTTAAAGGAATGGCCCCTCTCAGCCAGCACACCCACCTGGGTCTACTGGCTCTGAGATCTGCTTGCCATTGCCAAGCCACCCAAGCAGCAGCTATAAGCAAAAAACCCTGAAGGAAACACGAAAGCAACCATACTGGTGGTCTGGACACTGTTCTGAGTCCTCGCAAGACCCCGAGCAGTGGGTGGGAGCACCCCTCGGTTGTGATGCACCGCATGGTCCATGCAGGTACCGAACAAACCATCCACCTCGGGAAGCCCAAGACACAGGTCCCCTCTGGTGTCGCTGAACAAAACCGCAGGGCTTTCCCCGCAAACCCCAGCCAGCTGCCAGCTGGCCTGTCAGCTGGGAAGTGGGACACGGCAAGGGACAGCGGGACGTGGGCTTTTCCTCATGGCTGGCATGGAGCTGCTGCTTCTCCCCTCCGCAGAAACCACTTCCCACAAAGGATCCGAACCAAAACCGCAGCGGCGGCAGCTTGCGAATCACCCGGATGAGGACACAGGGGATGCCTTAGCCTTTATTCTACGGCTGTTCCCCTCAGCAAGGCATCTTCTGTCACATCTTCTGCCTGCAAATGTTACCCAGGGCTTTTCTTTCCCAGGCAGGTGGGGGTTTGGGCCCAGACCTGCACGGAAAAGAGGAGGGCTCGCTGCAAAGGCAGCAGCAGGAACAGTGAGGCCATTTACAGGGGCTCAGCTGTAAAGCCGTGGGCTGGTTTTCAACCCACAGCCCCCCACGGCGCTTGCAGGAGTCAGCGATGCTCTTCCAAAAATCAGTTTTGAGATGCCTTAAACCACCCTTCTTCCCTTGCACTACCAAATCAGCCCATGTCAGCAGAAATCTTTGAAAATGCTGACCTGGCGCTTGCGAACTATCTGGATTTCCCAGCTGTGTGCCACGCATGCTGTTTTCCTCTGTCCCAGACTGGCTCATGTCTTCCTTGTGGCTGGAGACAACCCCGTGTTTCAGCACAGACCCAGCACCTTCCTTTCACAGCAGAGAGCTCTCCCTCCCACACCAGTTTTTTCCATCCTTGGGGCTCCCTGAAGCTGCTTCTGGGCAGGAGCGGGGCCGTCTCCTCTCCCATGTGATGGATGGACCTGGCAGGCGAGCAATGCCCAGGCAGACCGGCTGCCTTGGCATGGCAAGGCCAGGCAGCCGCACACGTCTCCCTCCTGGGACAAGCCATCTCGTCAGCCAAAACACCACGCCAATAGGATTGAAGCCTGAGAGATGGGAGACAAACCTTTGCAGCCCTTCCCAGCCCTCCTGTGCCCAGGAAAATGCATTCCAAGGGCAGCAAACGGTAAGGTTTTCAACATGATGAGCACTGGGTGGGAGCAGCAAATTGCACCCCCTTAGCAGCCCTTTTCCCAGCTCCCCCAGGCATTTGGTGCAGGCAGCTCCGGCACATAAACCAGGTGGAATGGGTCAGCCCAGGTATTTGGGTTTTAATGGAAAAAATAAAAGTGGCACAGCCTGCTGCTGGGCAAAAGCTCGGCTGCTGCTGGTTTGACCCACTGGGGTCCTGGAGGAGACGTGGTACTTTGACAGACCATCCCAAACTTGGGAAAAATGATTAAATTTGAGCACAAAGGGGAGAAAAGCTCTTTGTGCTGCAGGTACAAAGCTCCTTGTGCAGCCGAGTGCCGGACTGCTTTGTTCCCCTGCTAGAGAGAGCGGGCAGCCATCAGAGCCAGACTTTGGCAGGCCACCTTTCAAACACCCCCGGCTCCTGCACAGGGGTCAGGAAAGAAGGAGGGGAATCAAAGGATGGGGAAAGAAAGCAGGCGGCTTGGCGCGGAGTTGCTGGGAAAAGGGGGAGCAAGCGTCCGGAGGGAAGCCCTCCGCCCTCTCCCCGGCGCGGGGGGCTCAGCCCACGACCGTACCATTCAGCCTTCCCGCAGGGGCAAAGCGTAGGGAAACACGTCCCGGGGGGTTCGACGCCTCGTCCCAGCGGGGACACGGGCCCGGGGCACCGCCGTGCTGGCAAAACCCGGCAGGGGGCTCAGGGACCCCCTCGGCTTTGCGCGCTGTGGCTGTGTCCAGCCCGGCTGCCGTCTCTTTCCCACCCTCCCTCGCCTTCCAAAAGGGAGGAGGGGGCTGGCAGGCGGAGGAGCGGTGGGAGAGGCGGCAAGGCAGGCGTGCGGGAGGCAAAGCCCGGGCTCGGCCGGCCGGTGAGAGGTAGGGAGCCCAAACCCCCACGGCAAACCCGCACACTGGGCCACTTAGACTAACTCCGGGTGGCCAATGAGGCAGGCCAGGGACGTGCCGCCGTCCCCGGCAGGAGATCTGCTGCCCTCGGCCCTGCAGCCGCCTGGGGACGGGACTGCAAAGGAGATGGGGAGGGGACATGTTTGGGGTGGGTTTGAAGTCAGGCATCCCTCCTCCCTTTCCCATCGCCTTGCTTTGTCTGTCACGGTGGTAGGAGAGGGGGAAAGCCTTGCAGATGCTGCCGGTTAGCAGCGAGGGTGATGGGGTACAGCATCACTCACAGCCCTTTGCTTTCGGTACCTAACTACCCTGGTGTTCGGTACCCCCCCAGCATTACCTCCTCCTGCAAGCGAGCGGAAAGACTTAGTGCATTGGGAAAAGCTGGGGAGCTCCGGGAAAGCGTCACTAAGCAAGACAGGGAGGGGAAAGAGAGCTGCTTTTAATTCGAGCTGTGTTACAGGCACAGAAGTGCCTGAAAACAGCCTTTTATTTGCAGGAATTTGAGAAAAGGGTGGGAGAGCTTATGGAAAAACTCCTGCCAAACTGGGCAGCTGGGCCAGGCCAGGCAGGCAGTTCCTGCTGCTGGGCAGAATAAGTGCTCGCCATCTTCTGCTCACACTCAAAAATCACGTCATCTTCCTCTCCACCTTCCTCGGGAGCATTTTGCTTTTTTGCAGTTCCTCCTCTTTCCCTCTGATCCTTGGCTGCCTGGTGCCCAGTGCTGGTTCCCGAGCACTCATGGGGATGTCTCCTGTTAGAGGTGACCAGGCAGGGATGACCCTTCTTGGCAGGGGGGTTGTCCTTCCATGAGCCTGTTGTCCCTTGGGTGGGACAGCGGTGCTGGGAAGGGGCGATGCTGCAAACAGGGATGCAGGCAGCTGCTTGGCCAGTGGGTACAACACGCTGTGGGCAACTGGTCCGTGGCCACGCTTTGGGAAAGGCACTGAGCACCCAGCCCTTGGGGGGAAAAAACTCATCCCCACGTGCCATGCGCACCGGGAGTGCGGCTCTTACCAAGCCCTGACCTTTCTCTTGATAACACCCCAATTTTGATGGCTTTTTGCTGAAATTCTGCTGAAACTGCTGCAGCTCTGTTTCAGGCAGGCTGGGGGGGGAGGGAATCCCCTTTGTCCACATCAATAAATTGGTCCTAAAAGAGGTCACTGCTCACATGTACTCTGCAAAGATTTCCCAGATTTTTAGTGGCTCCATTTCTGAAAGGGTTTAGAGATCGGGCGAGGGGCAGTGCGGACTGTCCCTGAATCACAGCTCTGCTGAGCTGTGCCTGAGGAGAGGATGGATGGGAAGCAAGAAGAGAAGACGGCATGGCTGGAAAAGCCTGGGAAAACATCACTGTGATCCCTCCTGATGGGTTTCTAGGGGACACAATCAGCTGGCTCTGAAATAAAAACCCTACAGCCACCAGCAGCAGAGCTAAAAACAACCCGAAGGAATTGCCTGCGCCTCCTGGCGTGCTCTTAACGAACAATATAAGCTCACCAAGCCAAATCACGCATGGCTGGTAAATACCAGAATTAAGGTAGCCATGGTGACCTTGATTCAGGCCACCTTTTGGTGTCCGCCATAAGCAGGAGTCTTCCCTGCTGGTTTTCATGCCCTCAGCAGCCTGTCCACAGAGCAGGGGCACCCTCGGGATGTCTGCTTGGGATGAAGGCAAGTGGAAACATCACTCCGGAGGAAAGGAAGGGACGAGAGCCCCCTCCCCTGAGCCTCCTTGCAATATGCACGGGGATTCACCTGAGCTAAGGCGTTCTCAGATGTTGATCCATTAATTTTTGCATTTCCCATTTTCTGAGCGCAGACCTGGCTCTGACCCATGGAAACGGCTACATCTCCCCAGAGCCCCCAAGCTCTGACCAGGCCGATACCGCCCTTGCCCTGAGGTCACCATCATCACAGCTTTGAGTGCTCAAGCCCAGGCCATGCAAAGCATTCCAGAAATAAATCACATCTCCCGAGTGCCTCAAACCCAGCACCCAACTCTAGTGGAAACCTATGAACTTATTCCCTCCATATCTCAGCTCATTGCCTGCAAGGGGAGGAGCACGGATCCTGCAGGAGCACCGCCGGGACCAGGCAGGGTCCTGGAAAACTGGAGCTGGGAGCTCCCCTATGTAAGCGTGCACCCAGAGGGTACAGCCGGAGCACAGACAACCCGAGTTCAAGGACTCCTCCACCTCTGTGCAGTCGGCCTTGCAGCTCTCACAGTGTTTGCTTGAGGTTGTTTCCTCCTGCATGACTTGGACGGTGAGCGATGCTCGGTCTCTTCTGACGCAACCTCTCACTTTCCACCGGGCTCATCTCTGCGGGGTGTCTCATAGTTTCCAATTAGTGATTAGCGACATGTCGCTGGTGTCTCCTCTCCCCTTTTTTGAATGTTTTACCAGTGACTGTCTGGCTGCTGCCTACACAAACCTGCGTGGCTTTGGGGTGGCGGCTGCAAGAGCAGACCCAGAGACCCTGCCAGTCCCTGCAGCCCTGCCTTTCTCCCCTTAATCTCTTAATTTTAAATTGTCTCAATCCGAATCTGTACTTTCTAGGAGACTGCCCGGCCCCAGACCAGTCTCACAGCTCTCCATCACTCTCCTACTCCCACATCTCTGTAGAAAAGTCAGCGTAATGAAGCTTTACCTCCAGTGTACAGACTAGAGCACAGGGGGTTGGCACGGCAATATTTCCCCAGTCCTCATCTCTGAACTGGGATGATGCTGGCCTCCATCACAGCCGGTCCAGGGCCAAGAACAGGCAGAGGAGGGTGCACAGAAGCAAAATAATGGGTGCAAACTGCTCTGGGGATGTGAATTGGGGGACCTGACCCGGTGGGGAAAGGAGAGGACAGTCGCCAACAGGTGTTTGGAAAGAACTCTTGCTGATGAGGCTTTGGGAAGCTGCTTTGCATCAACTGTTTGCAGGTCTGGCCGAGAAACCCGCGACATGTCTGAACCTGAAACCAGATCAGCAAAACGCCTAACCCAGGAGGCACAAGCAGGGTGCAGGCGTTAGACCTTGCCCCTGAAAAAAAAACCCAAAAGAAAAAAGGTAATGCTGGTGCAATACTGCAGCTTGGCAGGGGCTCGTCTGGGCGCAGGTTCAACCAACTATCCGTTGGGAATAATCAAAAAACCCCAAACGATAGTCAATCTAACAAAACCACATTTCTGGGGAATAGAGAAGAACCAAACCTCAGCAGCTTGGGGGAAGATTCTGGGCCTTCTCTAGTGTACGGTTATTTATCGCTCCCAGAAAAGCTTCACGCAACATGTGTGTGTGTTCCCTACGGGTGTCATTGCCGGGGCTGTGGTACTGCGTGTACATGGTACTACCTGTGCTAGAATTCTTTGCCACATGGTTTTGCACTTCAGTTCAGGGCAGTACTTGGCAGATATAAATCCCACCTCTGTCCTTTGCCTGCTGGCAAAGGGACAGACACAGACTCCTGTCACCCTGTGTCACAGAAAACATGGCTGGGATGACCTTGGACTCCAAATCAAGCCAAAAAAATCCGTCAGGTTGGCTCTTTGTCCAACTTCTGAGTGGTAATCACCCATGTTGCTTCTTCCTGTCACCTTGTGCCCTGCAGGGAAGATGAGCACAGAGGACGCTGGCAACGGGACCTCTCCCACCCCACCATCTCTCCTTGGGCTTCTGGTTTCATCCACTGAGCTGGTCCTACCCACTACTGCATCCCCTGAGAAGGCAGACCCCCTGCCCATCATCGTGGCACTCGTCTGCATCTTCCTCCTCCTGGTGACCTTCCTCATATTTGTCACCCTCTGCAAGCCGTCGGCACTGGACCAGGCCCGCTCCGGGCCCCGTGAGTGCATGCCCCATCACCCAGCGGATGCTAGCGAACCCCAACTGAGGCTCTGGAAGCGGCTGGGCTCCCTGCGATGCTCCATCAACACCTTCAGGAGGAGTCGGCCAGTGTCCCAAACCCAGCTTGCCTGCCCTAGGAGCTCCCCCACCAGTCAGGACTGGGACGTCATGGAATCCACCAAAATGTGATCCTGCTCTGCGCGAAGTAGCTCATCCCGCATCGTGATTCTTTCCCAAGCTTTTGGTTCAGGCTCAGTTCCCTTCTCAAGCAGCCCCTGGTACCCTGGGCATCCTGGCAGAGCCCCTGTAAGCAGCTCACTTCCAGGCAGCGCCTCAGCGAATTCCAGGAGATTCGGTTATTTCAGGTTTCCAAATGCTTTCCAGGTTACTGTTTCCCGGCAGGAGAGGTGGAGGCATCCAAAGTACACCCACATGCAGCTATCACCAGGCAGCCCAAAAAAATATTGCTGCTTAATTTCTTTAGGAAAATATTGTGCAAGTTGCGTGGCACCTGAACCAGCCAGCCTGGGTGAGAGCAGAGTAACCTGGCTGCCTTGAAGAGAGGTCTCCTGGAGCACACACGCTCCCCAGAAAGCAATCCTCAGCTGGGATTGTCCCCTGAGATGTGGTCCTGAGCCCCTCGCATGCTGCCTGGTCCCTGTCCCCCACCTCCCCATGGCAAAATCTGTGGGATGCTGCGGTCGATGCTTGGAAGGATGCACGCTGCAGCTGCCTGCTGGAAACCTGCTGCAATAAAAGCAGGTAAACACACCTGTAAATGCATTACAGAGGTGTTTTGAGGCTCTCGCAGGTGTTGCCAGCTTGGAAAGGCACCGCACAAAGCTGAGCCACGTGTTTCTGCTGGGGAAGGGTATGACAGCCAGCAGGTAAGCTGACGTGCTTAAAGGAATCAGTAGGAAAAAGAAAAATGGTTTAATTCTTCCAGGTCCACAGTTCACACTACGGTCAGCCATCGAGTTCACCCCTCTGGGTGAAGTCTCCATGCCTGGCGCGGCCCCGTGGTGAGAACCAAACCCCATTTCTCAGGGTTTCTCGTGGATTCTGACCCTCATGGGGTGCAGCTCTGCATTGGCACCTCCCCGGGCTGCCTGGGACGTTCCTGCTCTTGGGACATTTCTGCTCTCCTCTGGCCCTGGGCTGCCTGACTTTCAGAGATGGGGATGGGGAAACCTTCAAAAACTCTCTTGTTGCCACAGGGACATGGGGATGTGTTTGAAGGGGGAGACGTTCAGTACAGATGGTTCACACTAAAGGTGTAAATTAAACTAAGCCCAGGTGATTGCCCATTTCCACATCCCTCTGTTTTTTTGCTGTGGAAAACAAACTTCTCCCAGACATCGCCTCTCCTTTGCCACAGACTGCCACAGGCATCCCCCCCCACTCCCCCCCCCACTTTTTGCCGCAACAGGTGACAAGGAGCCACAGGGCTGGCGCTTGGGGACCCGCCGCCCTGAGCTCGACTCCCAGCAGACCTTTGTTGCAAGAGGCAAAAGGCTCCTTTCTTCTCCCCTGGTGACTCACCCTGCCCGAGAGAGCCAGGGACAAAGCTGTCCCTTTCCCTGTGCCGGGAGAGGTATTCAAGGCAAGAGGAGCCTTCCCAGGGCCCTGTGCAAAGAGCCTTTGGTGCCCGCTCCAGAAGAGCCCTGGGTTTGAAGGGATGCTGGAAGCCCTCGGAGGCTGAGTGAATGCCCGCATTCATCCGGCACTCACTGAGCCATTCAGCTCTGCCCACTGCTCCCTCAAAGAGCAACAAAAACGAAAGCAAAGTCCAAACACTTTTCTCCCTCCGTTTTCCCCCCCACTCTCAGAGCATCTCTTTGCAGGCACTCTTCTCCCCCACTCCCTTGAGATCTCTGCGCCCCGTCCCTTCTCCGCTGGGAGGAGGGAGGAAGCGGGGACGTAGCCAGGCAAAAAAGCCAACGCAGGGCTTGGGTTTGCTCCACTCAACCCCTACAGAAATGGGGTGAATTTCTGATTTTTTCCTTATGCTTTGCTGTCTTCTCCCCGGTGACCACAGCCTGGGTTAGCAAAGGGGCAGGGGAGCGTACAAGCAAGAACACATCTTGCCCTGGCCTGGGGGAGCAAGACCACCGATGTGGAGAGAAAATGTCCTCCCTGGGCTTCCAGCAGCTGAGAGCCGCGGTGCCGGGGTCCAGAGAGCAGGGCATCCCTTCGCCCACCCAGGGGCCCTGGTGGGAGAGAGCCACGTGCCTGCACTATGCTGCTGGCGGCTGGGATGTCCTCGGGGACGCTGACTTCGTAGCTGCTCTGAAGGAAGATGGGTCGGTTGTCGTTGACGTCCAAGACGGTCACGTACACAGTGGCAGTGCCGGTGCGCCGGTTCCCCGTGGGGCCGTTGTCTGTACGGGAGAGAAAGGCAAGAGGAGGATCAGTCACCTCCATCTCCTCCTTGCACAGGTGGTGCTCAGCCTTTCGGCTACTGAAAATAACAGGACCAAAATTTCTAAACTGAAATCGTCTGTCTTTTCTGCAGCTTCCAAATCCCACACTGAACCACACCGGGTTGTTGGGTTTTTTTCTGCCTATCCTGAAAGAGAAAGGAAAAGCCAAACTGCCCCCAAGCTCTGCCATGGAGCAACAGAGGGTTTGCAGCTCCATAGGCTTCAGAGAGTGATGTATGCTGGAAGGGACTGTTGGAGGTCAGGGATCTGGGAGATGGAGATGGGCAAGGGTCTGATGAGTTTTCTGTAGGCTCAGCTCAGCTCCCAGCCAAGAGCACCAGAGCTGGGTGATGTTCAGTATATAAGGACATGACAGACACGAAGGACCACAGAATCACAGAATGATCAGGGCTGGAAGGGACCTCTGGAGATCATCCAGTCCATCTCCCTGCCAGAGCAGGGTCACCCAGGGCAGGTGGCACAGGAACATGTCCAGGCGGGTTTGGAATGTCTCCAGAGACAGAGATTCCACCACCTCTCTAGGCAGCCTGTGCCACCTCTCTGGGCAGCTCTGCCACCCTCACAGGAAAGAAGTTCCTCCTCATGTTGAGATGGAACTTCCTGTGTTCAAGTTGGTGCCCGTTACCCCTTGTCCTGTTGCTGGGCACCACTGGAAAGAGCCTGGCCCCATCCTCCTGACACCCACCTTTTAAGTATTTATAACTGTTGATAAGAACCCCCTGCAGTCATCTTTTTTCCAGACCGAAAAAACCCAAATCCCTCAGCCTTTCTTCATAAGAGAGGTGTTGCAGACCCCTAATCATCTTTGCAGCCCTTTGCTGTCCTGTCTCCAGCAGTTCCCTGTCCTTCTTGAACTGGGGAGCCCAGAACTGGACACAGCACTCCAGGTGCGGCCTCACCAAGGCAGAGCAGAGGGGGAGGATGACCTCCCTCCACCTGCTGGCCACACTCTTCTTGAGGCACCCCAGGATGCCATTGACCTTTTGGCCACAAGGGCCCATTGCTGGCTCATGGTCACCCTGTTGTCCACCAGGACTCCCAGGTCTTTTTCCACAGACTTGGGATCCAGTCCCGTGTGCCTAGCCGGTGCAGCATCCCCGCTGCAGACCTCATGGCACCTGCAAAGCCATGCCCCTGGGATTTCTGACCAGGCCACTTATTTCTTCTTTCAAAAGGGACACCCGAGTCTTCTGTAAATAGGCACATCATTATAAAGCTCTGGGGATGACAGCCAAGATGCCTTTGGCATGCAGGCCCTCTGCCCGTGCCAGGTGGTTCTGGATTAATCGTCGGCCACTGCACCAAGGGCTGGCATGTCATCACAGGAATGATGCTGTGGCACTGGCATTTCTGGGTGGGGGTCTGCCCCGGGCAGTATGGAGCTTCTCGGGAATGGGGGTATTGCCTTCCTGGGTGGAAAGGAAAAGCCTCGGGGCTGGGCAAGCCGGAGGGGTGAGTTTACTGTCTGTAAAAGTCATGGTGGAACCGGGAGACGTATTAATGCATGTGGGCTGTGAAATGCTGACACCAAACACAGGCTGTGGCAGCTTGGCATGTGCACAGCCACCCCGTGCTGCTGCGTGGCAGTGATCCCGCGGGAACAGTGTGAAATCCTTACCGATGGCCTCCAGGATCAGCGTGTACGATGCCACTGTCTCCCTGTCCAGATTCACGACCGTCCTGACTACCCCGTCCCTGAAGCCGACGCTGAATTTGCCATCCTGGTTCCCACCTGCAGCAAAGGACACGGAACAGGTTGTCGGGATGCAGGGAGCGAGAGCCTGTGCTGTGGGGGATGCTGGGCATGGGGTCTCCTGAAGGGATGCATTTTACGGTATTTTGAGCAAGGCAAGTGCGGGATAAGCTTGCATCTCGCCCTAGGCAAAGCTTCTCTGGGGCAGAAGCGGGGCGGAGCACCTTCTCCTCGCCACACCAACCACCGTGCCTGCCTCTCAGTGCAGGCGAGGAGCGGCGGTTGCAGGAAAAGCTGAATCATGTAAGAGCCAGGTCATTTCCCGACTGCCTTGAAAGGAAACTGGGGTCACTTTGCACGTGGCCTGTGGTACCC
Source organism: Stercorarius parasiticus (assembly GCA_013396915.1). Lineage (NCBI taxonomy): Eukaryota > Metazoa > Chordata > Aves > Charadriiformes > Stercorariidae > Stercorarius > Stercorarius parasiticus. Next base: position 352,227 of record VWZL01005211.1, on the reverse strand, counting down.
ATGGGACAACACACACCTTTTCTCTTGCCGGGGGGAGGCCAGAGGGGCCACAAGATGAAACGTGAGGCTGCTGTTGTGAGAAAAAGTGACTCTTTGGTGGCACTTCTATTTTTGCCCTCTTCCTGAGGGCTCAGTGCTGCATGTGCAGTTTGCAAGTCAAAGCGCAGCCAGGGGCTTCCCCGCCGCAGGTGCTGCAGCTGCGGTGCCAGCCAGGCTCTGCCCAGGGGGCATCGCTCCCTGCCCACCCAACATCCCCTGCACGCCGGGCTACAAGGTGCCCTAAAGCCCCAGAGAGGCTTCCAGCCCTAAATGCTATCCCATATCCCAACAACAATGGTGTCCCAGCAGTGTTAAGCCCGTTCTCATGGTTTTCCTGGCTACAGCCTGCTGGTGTGGGAGGGCAGGGGATGCTCGGGAGCAAGGGTTCACCTTGAGAAGGACAAGGGTTCACCTTGAGAAGGACAAGGGTTCACCCTGAGCAGGACAAGGGCTCACCCCGAGGAGGACCAGGAATGGTGTCGGACCGGTTGGCAAAGGCAGGGAGCAGAGCGGGGCTGTTCGGCAGAGGGCGATACTGGCCAAGGTTTGGAGGGGCTGGAAGAGGCAGCACTGATGTGCAGAACACCCTGGCCACGGTGCGGGGCAGCCCGGCTCCTTTCCATGACCAAAGGTCTCCTCTGCAGCATTTTGCAAGGGGGTTCATACCTGTGATGAAGTAGCTGAGCTCAGCGTTCAGCCCAATGTCAGCATCTGTGCAGTTGAGCCGGACCACTTTGAAATCCCGGGCCACGTTTTCAGGCAGCGACACGTTGTAGATGGCTGGGAAGAAGGTGGGGCTCTCGTCGTTCACGTCCAGAACTGAAAAGGGGGAGCAGAGCTGAATGACCCTCCCCAGGGCTGCCCTTCTTGCAGATGCCAAGCTGATGGGTTCTGGGGTCCCAGAACCACCCGCCTGCTGCTCTGAGCATCCCAGGGAATGCTGTGCCCACTGCTCCCTGCTGCCTTTGTGGTGGGGGCACCTCCAGACCGGCCATAAGGACTGGTCCCATGGATGCAGGCTGAACTTGGTTGCCCTTGACACACACAAGATCACCCCCCTCACATCCAGAGAAACCCTAGACAACTGTAATTAAAGTTAGTGTTTGCATTAAACTCATTTCCATCCCCATTCAGAGGAAAATCTGGGGCTTAAATATAAGCTCAGCGTTTCCCAGTGTGTGGCAGAGGGCTCTGGAGTTACAGGACCAGAAACTTCTTTTTCCAAACCCAGGCCTGGGGAGAATCCAGGGTCAGTTTATTTCCAGCTGATGTTTATCCTCAGCACTAGGTTCGTGTGAAGCCAGTAAACAGAAGTGCATTAAATTAAAGGCAGGCCACACAATAAGGGTCCAGCTCTGAAACTGGGATTACGTGGGCTGCTCAGACATGGCTGATGCGAATCACATGCTGAAGCAAAAGGCAGGCCAAAAGTACAAGAAACTCCGGGGATGGGGAAACGGAGGAAAAACAATACAGAATTTGGGGGCCCTGCCAGAAACACCATATTTTCCTTGTCTCTGCATGGTGCTGACACCACATCGGGCAAGACGTGAAGCCTGCAGGGACGGCAGCATGACAGGTGGCCCTCCCTATCTGCTGTCCTATGCAAGAACAGATAAAATGGGTCAGATCATACATCCATCTGACTCCTCAGCCTGTCTCCTATATAAATCACATCTCCTGTGAGGTGTCCTTGTCACCCATCTCTTTGGGACCGGAGGGGGCTCTGCGGCTGGGCAGGGCTCGGAAGGGGTCTCGGCGCACCCACCTTTGACAGTCAAGGTGCTGGTGGAGCTCTTGGAGGGCACGCCGGCATCGCTGGCCACCACCCGCAGGTAGTACTCGGCGATCCTCTCCCTGTCTAGCACGGCAGTGGAGGTGACGAGCCCACTGGTGCCATTGATGAGGAAATCCATGCGGGGCATCCCCACCTGCATGCGGTACGTCACCTGCCCATTTGGACCCTCGTCCAGGTCAATGACCAAAACCTGGTGGGGAGAGCGGAGGGAAGGGGTGAGTGTGGGGGAGCCCGACCATCTCCTGATGATGAAAATCACAGTGCATAAACCCTCAGCATTTCTTTGTCCCCAGAGTTGCCAGAGAAAACAAAAGGCACCTCGAGGCATCCCCCCTACTGGGAATGAGAACATGGGGTGGGATGCCACAACCCCTTCTGCATCCCCCCAGTTGCATTGCTAGGGGATGGAGGGGATGGAGAGGAAGGACGGGATGCAGGGGAAGGAGGGGATGGAGGGGATGTATTGATAGCCTGCTTTGCAGAAGCAATGTCAGCAACAGCAGCAGGTCCCAGGCATAGCAGATATGGGGCACGCTCACCTGGAAGACAGAGGAGCCCGCGGGAAGGCCCTCGGCGATCTCGGCAGTGAAGGGCAGGTTTTGGAAAGTGGGGTCATTGTCGTTCAGGTCCAGCAGGTTGACGAAAACCGTGGCGCTGCTGGTAGCTCGCAGGGGCGGCCTCCCGCCTGTGGAGGCCAGGAACGGGGTTTCAAGGTTAATGCCCCCAGCCATTTCCAACCCTTTCCCCCAAAAGACGTCCTCACTCCTTATGCAGACAGTCGCACAGGATGGGGCTGCCTCATCAAGGCATTAACCTGTCCATGTTGCCGCTTGCGTTGCCGCCCATTGGACTAATGGCACAGTCCCCCAGCAGGAGGCACGCAAGACAGACCCACAGTTACCCCTGCGTGCAGCTAAAACTCATAGTAACACCAATCTGTCCATATCCCTGTCATTCTGGCAGGGATGGATGAGACGATGGCCTTAGCACTGTGCAGAGGTGATGCAAATCTTGAAAAGGGCAGAGCTGAGGTTGTACGTGCCTGCTGGCTCTTGGAAACCAGATGGATAATGGGAAAATACCTTCATCTGCCTCTATCTCTATTTTTTTCCCCTAAAAATCTTTCCCTAAGATATACTATTTCTGGAGCAAAAGGCATTTCACACTTTGATCAACTCTTTTTTCCCCCCACCTGCTCAACTGACTTCCCCAGATACTGGTGGAGCCAGCCTCCACGCCAGGCTCATCTCCGCAGAGACCAGCAGACCTGGCAGAGCAGCCCAGAGACAGTCCGCCCTGGCTGCCTCGACGTGTGCATCTTCTCGGCAGCACGCTCCGAGCAAATGGAGCTGCCCTGCAAAGAATGGTGTCTTCTGCGACAAGGGGGAGTTTCTGCCTCCCAGGCTCATTGTAAGGGCTGCTGCTGAAACCACTGTGCTTGCTTTTCGAGGGTTTATGGTTTGTTTTGACCTCCTCTCATTATTTTAACCTCAAAAACATCTTTGGAACTTACGCTCAAAACAGGAAAAAAAGAAACTTAATAGAATCACAGAATGGTTTGGGTTGGAAAGGACCTTAAAGACCATCCAGTCCCACCTGGGCAGGGACACCTCCCACCAGACCAGGCTGCTCCAAGCCCCGTCCAACCTGGCCTTGAACACCTCCAGGGATGGGGCAGCCACAGCTTCTCTGGGCACCCTGGGCCAGGGGCTCACCACCCTCACAGCAAAGAATTTCTGCCTGAGATCTCATCTAAATTTCCCCTCTTCCAGTTTGAAGGCATTACCCCTCGTCTTGTCACTACATACAATAGAATCATAGAATGTGTTGGGTTGGAAGGGACCTCTAAAGGCCATCCAGTCCAACCCCCATCCAGTGAGCAGGGACATCTTCAACTAGATCAGGTTGCTCAGAGCCTCATCAAGCCTGGCCTTGAATGTCTCCAGGGATGGGGCCTCCACCACCTCTTTGGGCAACCTGCGCCAGTGTCTCACCACCCTCAGTGTAAAGAACTTCTTGCTAATATCTGATCTAAACCTGCCCTGCTCTAGTTTGGAACCACTGCCCCTTGTGCTATTGCTACATGCCCTTGCAAACAGCCCCTCCCCAGCTTTCTTGTAGGCCCCCCTCAGGGACTGGAAGGCCACTATAAGGTCTCCCTGGAGCCTCCTCTTCTCCAGGCTGAACGACTCCAAAAAAAGTAAAGTCCTCTCTTTCATTGTGAAGGAAAAATCAGGCCGAGAAAAGTTCAGCTCGACACGTGAAAGCCATCAGGGAGGGGAAGCGGTGGGAGAGGAGGGCAATGCCTGCACAACCAGCGATTTCCAGTGTGCTGCAGCAAGAAAAAAAGAGGACGAGCGGGACGGAAGTGAGACTTACAGTCGGTGACTGACACCACAATCCTCCGCATAAGCTGGGCCTCCTGGGTGTTGGGGTTCTCCCGGTCCAGCAGCACGCCGGTGGTGCGGATCTTGCCCGTGGTGCTGTTGAGGCTGTAGAACTTGTTGGGGGGTCGGATGCTGTACACCACTGTCCCGTTCTCCCCCAGGTCTGGGTCGACGGCCACCACCTGCCGTGGAGAAACAGCAAAAATTCAAGCAGAGTGACGGGAATTAACTCCCACAGTGCGTCCCCATGTAGATTCACCAGTGTCTAATAACGAGGCTGAGCTCCCATGACAGGCTTCTCCATACTAGCAGCAGCAAGAAGTTCTCCTTCCTCCACACAGCTGTATATTTCACGATACTTGCAGGGATTTTCTACCCTCGAGACCTTTACTGCAGTGTTAAAATCTCACCGATATTGGCCTGCGAGCCCAGGAGGTAATGGCACGGCAAGAGAGAGACAAGCACACAGCAATCAAACGGGCTTTTCTCCTTTTAAATAAAGCCGGCTAGAAAACACACGCCCTTCCAAAAAATAAAATAAACGGGACAAAAAGGCGTGCTGAGGAACATGTGCTGCCACACTGGAAATGCTGGAAATAATTCGCTGGTGGGGTTCTCCTCCCCGTCAGACATTTTGTGCTTTATTGTTCTCCCTGTGACATTTTTAATTACAGGGGATGTTTACATTTGAAAAAAAACCAACCACCTTCATTACACTTGTAACTTCCCTGGCTGCTGCTGCCTGTCCCGCCGCTGAATTTACATCATATATGTGACAGAATAATTATTTTCCCAGCAACTAATTGGGATGTCAAAGGCAAGATGACTTCAAGCCAGCACCAAGCAATGGGGCTGGTGCCCTATGGAAGAGAGAAAACTGCCATGCTCCAGCTCGGGCTGCACTGCCAGACCTTTCTTTTCTGCCCTCCCCTCAACTCTTTTTCCTTCGTAGCCTTCCCCCTTATATGATTTTGTGGATTCTCTTTGCTTTTCCCTCATTTATTTTCCGTCCTGTGCCTGTCATTTTTCTCCCAGCGTGATGGAGTATAAGCCTCCCTCTCTCTTTCTCTTTTATTTCACCAGAGGGACTTGAAAGGCTGTAAATCAATGTCTTTCAGAGAGGTCCTTGAAGGAGGTTGCAGGCGAGGCTAAGAAAAGGAGAATTTGGCTAAAACCCACACCATTTAGGGAGAAAAAGGAAATAATCCCAGCAGGGAGGAGAAACACATGGGACAGGTGTCAGCGAGGAGGCTCAGGAGTAACCTTTTCAATGGAATTCTGCAAGATGGTGCTTGGCTGGAGTTGACAGTGGTTCGGAGGTGACATCGGTTTGGAGGTGACACCAGTTTGGAGGTGACTCCCTGCTCCAGCCAAGCAGGTGAAAACCTTGCCAGGTGAAAGGAAGAGGCTTTTAGCGTGACAGCCGCCTTCCCTCGCACCTACCGTGGTGACGTCCGAGTTGGGGGGGGTCATTTCCACCAGGTTGATGAAGTATGGCTCATCCTTCCAGGTGGGATAGTTGTCATTGATGTCCAGCAGCGTGATGTTCACCTGCGAGACAGCAAGCAAGCATCAGGCAGCATTGAGTCCTGGGGTAGGGTGGCGTGTCCCCCTGGATGTACAGCAGCACCGGGTACCCAACGCACGTTCAGAAGAACAACCTCCTGCACCTTTATAGCCAAGGCTCCTTGGCATCTCTGATCTTGGCTTGGCTCACGTGTATTTATTACCTTGCACCTAAAACAACCTCAGGGGCACAAGGTGTGTTTTCAAGCAGCTACTTCACTAGGAGGTGGGGGGAATCGCTCACGATGGTGGGGGAGAGGATGCAGTGGGAAGATGGCAGGAAAGGAAGGAAAAAACTGAGTGACTGGTAAAAAGCAAAAAAAAATAAAAAGGAATAAATGAGAAATCGGGAGAGGGTGCAGTAACAGGGGATGGGACGTGCAAAGACAAGAGAGCACAGGAGAGGTTGGTGCCCTGAAGTGTTACCTATCTTCATTTTCAGTGTGAGAAATGGCACCTAAGTGACAGGAGCGAGCCTGTGGGATGCATCCTGTTGTCTGCGAGTCTCTCACCTCCCCACATCACCAGCTTCAATCCAGCCTGTGAGTCTATAAAGGTGCCAGAGGGAAGAGCTGCAGTACGAGGGGGGCAAAGGGGCACGGTGTCTAGGTGGAGCTTCTCCTGGGGCTGCCAAGTAATCAGGTCCTGCCACCACACCAGGCTGAGCTGCTGGTGCCACCCCGTGGTGTAAGAGGCAAATCTGGACACCACGGTCTCCGGAGACGTGTCCTGGGCACAAGCCAAGGCATCGGGGTGGTCCTTGGGGAAAGTTGGTGACCCACCCCTATCCTGAGCACCCCAAGTGCTTCTTCATGACCTAGGGTTTAGCCACCTGCTTCTCACCGAGTTTTAATATTCTTTATTTTTTTAGGAACCATGATGCATTTTTCTTTTTCCCTAATTGCAACCTGGGTTGCAAAAACCTTGTTTTGCCTTTCAATAAAGCTATTAGGAGAACATCATCTGACCTGGAGTCCCAAAGGGGAACCCAACATCCACCAGCCCATGCTGTTGCCTGGCCACGGCTGTCATGTTCCTCTGGAAACAGCTCCATAGGGAGCTTCTATGGTTCACAGACATCCTGATGGCCCTCAGCAGTAGCGGCAATTATTATAGGGATCTCCTCAGAATAACCACAATATTTCTCTGCATCATCCTCTGTTGCGTGGGACATCTCTCTTGCAACCCTATCAAGCGTCCCAGGAGCAAGAGCATCCAAATGTTATGAAATGTTCAAACAAACATGGTGCCATGAGCAGTGAGAGGTGGACCCTTGGCTTTTCACCTCCTGCTATTTCCAAAGACTTCTACAAACCCTTTGCAAACAACGGGTCTCCCTGACATCTGCGAAGGGCAAGGCAAAGCAGAAGGCTTCAATCTGTAGTACAACAGCCTGCACCTCCACCAGAACCTTCTGAGGAGCCCCGGCATCACAAACCGGTTGGAAACCCTTGATCCAGGCAGTATGTGAATAGTCATCATCAGGAACAACTAAGCGTGCCTGCAGACTCTCCAACTAAACATTTTCTCAAGAGGCACGAACAAAGGGAGCCGTGCTGTGGGTGGAATAGGTACCCGTTAACCGCCTTTGCACAGAGAGCTGGACATGTAAAGCTCTGGAAGGTCAAGTAGCTACTGGGTGAACGACTTGCCGGGAAAGGGAGCCCAATTTGAAGGTCTACGCAGCCTGGACAGTCATTCTGCAAGGGCTGCGAGCAGCAGTGGGGGGCAGACACCACCGTATGCTCTTTACCCATTCACACAGCTAAAATTAAACGCTGCTACTATGGGGAACCGAAGCACCGGTGCCTGGGCAGCCCTCCCCAACACGAGCCCCAGGCGGGCACTGGTGGCTCAAGGAGATGGGAATCGCTCCTTCACGCACTCACCATAGCAATGCCTGTCTTCTGATGGTGGCCCACACCTCCATCCACTGCCCGGACAATGAGGATGTATTCGGATTTGGCCTCCCGGTCCAGCAAAGACGTTGTTGTGATTTCTCCTGCAGCCACAGGAGATGAGAGGGATTAGAGAAGCTGTATGGTGAATAGGGTGAAAAAAAAAAGGGACACTTAAAAAAAGGAGACAGGATCCTTCAGAAACAGGCCCTTTCTTCTGATTCAGTTTCAAATAGATGGACTCTGGAAGGGTCAGCTTGCCAGCAAGCTCCTGCAAACCTCATGCTGTGTCTTCCCATGGGAGCCCACGTAATGGCTGCCTGCGATCCCTTATGCTTGTTTCTGCCCATAACAAACGGAAAATGATGCCAGCAAGGGAAGGTGGGCAGCAACTCCTTAGCCAATGTAAACCCTTGCAGTCAAAGCCTTTCCTTAGGAGTCACTCCCACCGGGAGCTGAGCTTCCACCGGTGCCTCTGCCAAAGCTCTCATGGTGACTGAGTGAATGCTGAAATCTGGTGAATCCCTTAAATTATGTGTCTCCTAAGCAGGCTGCTCAGGGGAAAGGAGGGAAGGGTGGGGAAGGAGAAAGGGTGAAAGAGGAAAAATGATGGGGAAGAAAACCAGGGGAAATTCAGGAGAGGGAGAGCATGTACAGAGGCTCACCTGAGCGAGCATTGATCCGAAAATGTGAGGAGCCCTCCAGGGAGTAGATGATCGACTCCTGCCCATACTCCCTGGACCGGTCCATGTCCGTGGCATTGAGAAACAGCACCGTGGCTCCTTGGGGGAGGCAGAAATGAGGGCTGGGGTGACGCATTCGCAGCCTGGAGTGGTTCTGCCCAGATACCCTGTCACCCCACACTGGTCCTGCAGGTCACCTGGCCGAGGGGTCCCCTCACCTGCATGCACAGTGCGGCCAAGCCCCCAGATCCCATGCTACGAAACTCCACCATGTCTCTGGCTTTTACCTTCCCAAAAAGCCATCACCCACCCCATTCTAGCTCTAAGACCACCCAGGGCCCTTCTGCTAGCCTGGAGAAGGAGCAGGGGAGTGCTCCGTACCTGCCATGATGTCCTCCATGACGGTTATAACGTAGGAGGGCTTGCTGAATGTGGGGGGGTTGTCGTTTTCATCCTGAATCAAAGAGAAGGTCAAGAGGCTGGTTTGGAAAAAGGCAAGATGGTCAAGTAGCTGCAAAAGTCTGGTACAGGGATGCTCCTGGCCAGCTGCATCTCAAGATGTGACCAGCTCAAGACATCAGCGTGGAGAAGATGTTCTTAGGGGTAAGGCACCAGAGGTCTGAGCACGCGGTTTCACCACGGAGGCAGCTGAGGTTAAGGTAAGCTGAGTGCTAGTGACTTTGCTGAGCCATACAGCGGGGATAATGCTGACCATGTCCTTACCCAGCATTACGGGCCATATGCAACAGGCCTGAGGAACAGCTGCCTTTTGCAGCCGAGCATCCTCTGAGCTGCTCCTGCTTCCACCGCAAGCCCTGGGAAGGCTCAAACACTGCACAAAGCACAGCAGTGTCGTGTACAGATCCGTTCCTCCTTCCCGCAGGGGCACATGAGTGGCTTAGTGCTCTGGGTCACCCTGGCCATGAGGCCACCAGGCAGACTCGACTGGCCAGGGGAACTGCTGAGTGTTGGTTGCCTTTGTTGAAATGGAGGAACGCTGTGGGTGATTGCAGAGAGAGCAGCTACAGCGTTTTCAGGGGGGAAGCTGGTGTGCATACCAATGCGTTCCCTCCAAACCTGTCTCTGCCAGCCGCCGCGGCTGGTCTGGTGAAACCAGGCAGGAGCAATTGCTCAAAATATCCCTCAAAATAGATTTTGGACCAGTTGAAAGCTCCCCATGGGGGACTTTAAATGCTGCTTAAACAATGTTAAGAATCTGCCTTAAATGAACCAAACCCAGCCTCCTATGGAGGGAAGGACGGAGCCGTCAGGACATTAAAACATCGTTATGGACTTTGACGCTTCCCTGGGGCTGTGCTGGAGACATTTTCTACCTGGAGACTGCTGATGGACCTGCGGGCTCAGCTGCTCCTGCTGCCACCAAACTTGATATTTGAGGCAATTTCACGTGCCAACGATGCCCATCATGCCGCCATTAAACTGCCATCCTTTGCTCTCGATGCTGGAAGCAGGTGGTCTGTAATCAGCCTTTGCATCGCCCAGCTTTCACCGCATCTCCTCCGTGGGTAATGAGGAAATTGCCTGCTGCCTGGGGTGCCCTCCCTGTGTCCCTCCTCCTCCTCCTCACAGAGCTGGGTCAGGGTCTGGAGGTCCAGGCAGGTGAAAGGCAAAGGAACGGGAGAGACGGAATGCGCATCCCTGTGCTGCCAGCTGCTGTGGTCCAGGCTGGGTGGACGCATGCCAGAGCAGACGCTGTACTGTTTCGTTAGCAGTCCCGAGTTCATCAGGCTGTGCTCAGCACTGCCACGGCCCGCTAAGCCGGCTCCCAAGGAGGCAAGGGCTCGCTCCTGGCCGGCTCTCCATCTGGCCGGAGCCGGCATGTACCTGCCTGTGGCACGACGCGTGGCTTTTCTACTTGAGAAGGACATTTCCCACTTCAGCAATGTCAACTCCAAAGCTCCCTGCTGCAAACCTTCCCGCCTGCCTCCTGTGGCACTCACAGTGATGCCAGATGGGACCCGGCACGCTTCCTCCTCTCCCATGGGAGCAGGCATCCAGCTAAACACTGGCCCAGGTTGCCCAGAGAGGTGGTGGAGGCCCCATCCCTGAAGACATTCAAGGCCAGGCTTGATGAGGCTCTGAGCACCCTGATCTAGTTGAAGATGTCCCTGCTCACTGCATGGGGGTTGGACTGGGTGGCCTTTAGAGGTCCCTTCCAACCCAACACATTCTGTGATTCTAAACGACCCCACTCATCGACTTCCAAAAACCCAGCTTCCTGCAGCCCCCCTGACCCTCAGCCATCATGTCATCTTCAGGCATGCCGAGAACCGCCGACACTCACTTGTGCTGAGCACACAACCCCCCTTGTCTCCAGACACAGGCACGCTGCAAGTCGCTGGCTCATCGCTCCAAACGGGGCGTCAGCGGCAGGGAACGAGGCAGAAACTTATTAGCAGTGATATTTCCCCGGATCCTGGCGTGGCGCGCGCTATTAGTTCTGATTCGGTGGCTCCCTCTACAAAAGCGTATTGTCCCCTAATGGGAAATCTACAAGGCGAGTTTGACTTCTTTATTAAAAACCAACAAGCAAAGGATGAAAAAAAATTACCTCCCTCCACACTCGCTCTCGTTCTGCCTTTTCACGGCTCTTGTTCCTCAAGTGCCGTTGTGAAATATTTCCTCCTCATTTTCTTCCTATTTTCTGGCTTTTGGTTGTTTGTTTTTTTTTTTTCTTTTTCCAGTCGAGAGAAAATCCCTTTGGTTGAGAGTGGGAATGGGAAAAGTGACAGGTACTTAAACCCCACCAGTATACAGGCTCAACCCAGAGGAGATGACCCACTGAAGTGGGGTCTTTAGAAAGAGATGTTTATGCTGTCTAGGGCACAGCATGGGAAGGATGTATTTAACCATCAGTAACACCCCCAAGCACTGCCTTATTCCCCCTCTCCCAAGCACGCTGAGGGGGCTGGAGAAGACACATGCCGATGGGACTTCATTCGCATCCTACGGCACCGTGGGCTTCATCTTCTTCGCCTTCCCAGGCTGCCGCTGCCGCCAGCTGGGCTTAGATCCCATCACCGCGAGACTGACGGGTTATCAAGCAAACTGTCTCCATCACTGATACCCCCCTCCAGACATCCTCGAACCACAATGTGCCTCAAAGAGACAATCCGATCTAATCTTCCCAAGGAATGCCGTGATGCTTTACCTCTGCCAGCAGCAACCCCTCCATAGGATTTGCACCTACGAGATGCACGGTGAAGCCCACAGCCTGGCAGGGACAGCCAGTGCTGGGGAGATAAACAAGCAACTGCCCATGATTGATTCAGGGACCAATAATTTCTGACACTACAAGTGCTAACGTGCAGCCAAAGCTCTCTCCTCGGCATCCAAGCTGCAGCGACCGCCTCTGGCTACTGGCACGGAGAGCATCCCAGCCAGGAGTTCCCTGTGAGCGGAGAGAAGGGCTCACCAGGTGCTCAATGAACCTCCCCAGATGAAAGCAAGGGCAGAGGGTAGATCTCCACCCTGTGCCCAGCTCTGGTCCTTGCCCCGTGGTCAGGTGGGGCTCCTACCATGCTAATTCCAGCGGTTTCTCTGTGCATCATGCGTGACTGAGGAGAAGGAGGAGGTGCATGGGGCCAGGGCAGCCCGCCTCTGCTTGGCCATGGTGACACCCCCTCAGAGACACTTGCCCTCTGTCACAGCCTTTCTTTAACCAATATGTATGACGCATATGTACATGAGACATATGTAACACATATTTACATATGACCAGGTTGGACGGGGCTTGGAGCAACCTGGTCCAGTGGGAAGTGTCCTTGTCCAGGGCAGGGGGGTGGCACTGGATGATCTTTAGGGTCCCTTCCAACCTAAACCATTCTGTGATTCTATAGATGAGACACATGTAATTGCAATCCGCAGGGCGGGATAGTCTTGCTGGGTTATCGGTGGATTAACGGCCCTGCTGTGGAGCAATTGCAGGGAAACCACCACAGGATCGTTGGGCGCCGTACTTACAAACACCTCGATGGTGACGGGGACGGTGCTGTTGAGCGGCGGGTTGCCAGCATCCTTGGCCATCACAGTCAGGTAAATAACCCCGTTGGCCACCTGCTCGTAGTCGAGGGGGTGGTTCACGCTGATCACTGAAGGGATGCAAAGTGGGACGGTCAGGGAGGCATTCATGCACCAAGCAGGATTGTGGGTGGACTTGGGGGGTGGCTCATCCCCACCACCTCCCCAGGGCCAACAGTAGCTTTTTAAGGTAGCAATGCCCTGAAAACAAGATTGCCGGGCATTACTGAGCTCCTTGCACTGGCATAACCCGGCGTGAGCTGCAGACCCACGGAAATACAGCTCGGCTCAAGCCCTGCCACAAAGGTCTGCACTGCAGGGGAGGTCACTGTGGTCCTGGGACCAAGCACTTACCTCCGTACTCTTCCGACACTGTGATGTCAAAGTAGTCGCGGAAGGCGGATGCCTGCACGATGCTGTATGTGATCTGGTTGTTTGGAGGGGAGTCCTCGTCAGACGCCTAGGGCAGGGGCAGAGGGAGTCAATGGGTACAGGAGCCACACCAGTGACATGCAACGGGAGAGAGCCGAGGGGATGGGAGGTGCAGGATGGGCCCAAGGAGAGTGGAAAAGCAATGGAAGAAGAAGCGCTCGCCCCGAGGGGGTTTGTAAACCAGCCTCTCCTCCCATCCCACCTCCCAGAAAGGACTCGCTGGGTCCCCCTCTCCCACCTCCCTGCAGCATCCACCCAGCCTGGCCCCACGGAGGGGAAGTTGTGTTCTCGCATCATGGCGAGGTTTATTCTTGTGCTGAAGGAGCAAACAGCCTTCCCTACCTGCCTTCCCTCCGCAGCAGAGGCTTATGGCTCCACCAACAACAGGCAGAGCACCTTTCCCTCGGTGCCTCCTGACTTACTGAGCAGAGCAAGGCAACACGGAGGCAGCACCTGTGCCCTGGGAGAAGCCCCAGGCCCTGGGGATGCCGTATAGGCATGAGACTTATGGGAAAGGAGGAGGAGGAGGGAGGCAGCCCATGGCTGCAGCGCTGTGCCCAGTTGCACTTTGCAGTAAAGCACAAAGGATTTTTTAGGAGGGATGCAGGTGGGATGGCAGCAGGGGTGGATGGGGACCCAACCTGCTCCTGTTTCCCCACCGCGCATCCCCTCTCGAGCGAAGGAGCCGCTCTGGTCCCTCACCCGGAGCCGGACCACCTGGGTGACGGAGGGCTCATTCTCCCGCAAGGCCCCCAGGTATGCCTCCTTCTGGAAGGTGGGGACGTTGTCGTTGACATCGAGGACGTTGATCCGGACGCGCCCCGTCGTCTCCTCCCCACCTCCGTCCCGGGCGATGACGGTCAGAGTGTAGCGCTGTGTGGTCTCAAAGTCCAGCCGAGCCGTCAGGAGGATTACACCCGTATCCTTGTCCAATGAGAAACTGAGGGGACAGGAAAGGAGAGGGAAAAGCCCTGGTGATGCTGGAGACGGAGAGATGGGGTGGCAGCAGCCTGATGGCTAGCACTATGGTGGGTGAAGTTCATGGCTTTCTTCTGAGGGATATTTTGTCCCAGAACACCTTCAAGAGCTCAGCGCAGATGGTGGGGTAGAAACCTTCAGTGCAGAGAAATGGGCTCAGAGGCACCCAGATCCCTTCTGCTGGGCAGCCCATGTTCCTCCCCCAACTGCCCACCATGACTGTGTCTCACACAATGCTCCAGGGCCAACAACTTGCTCGCAAATACATTTATTGGTCCCAAGCACCACTGGAACCTGTAGGCCCTGATTCAGTAAAGCAATTAAACGTGCTGAGCATCAGGCACATGCTGAAGGTAACTCACCCCTTTGGGAGACAGCATAGTGGGGTTTCCATTGGGTATCTCACAGGCAGGACATAACAAATGCCCTTAATTGCCCTGTGACTTCTTAGCGAGGTTGGAAGAGGATTTTGAAGAATCAAAGTCACGCCGGTGGTTCAGACTTACCGGTCAGGGTCATCGCTGAAAAAAAACCTGACTTTGCCGTATGTGCCCACGTCATTGTCAGTTGCCTGAAAAAAAAAGAAAAAAGGTTAATTAATAAATGAAGGTATTTATGGGAACATTGCATTACACACACTGGGGAATCCATTACATCCTCTTTACCTGCGTGTACCCAGCACAGACCTTGTGTGCTGCCATTTATCACCTGAGCGATGCGGGGCTGGGGCTGTCTGTGCTCGCCTGGGTTTATCCACTGCATCCTGGACTCCCAGCCTGCTCTCAGCAGCAGCCCTCCATCCACGTCTCTCAGCATCGCTTCCAAAAAATTTGGCATGGGAAATACGACGTGTACATACTTTCCCTGACATACTAAGCTGATCTGGGAAGCGCATGTGAAATAAAGGTTTCCGCAGACAATTCTTGCAGGCCACCCATCCTGGCCCTGTGAAGCCCAAGAGCCAGGACCCTGCACTCACAGCTCTGACTCCGCATTCAGGGCTGATGGCATGCCTGGGGTGGTGGGGAGAGAAATAAAAACCTATCTTGCTTCAAAACTGGTGCATCCCCCCGGCTAAAATACAGACCAGGAAAAGCAAAGAAAGGGATTTAGACCTTGCTTTCCATGAGCAGCTCCCATCGGACAGCCCTTCTTGGGGGGTGTTTTGCAATCTGCTGCAAGCCCACCGATGCAGGGATGCCTCTCAGGATGCTGCGGCAGGACTCGGCACGTACAGCCGCCGCCAGCTGCCGGAGCTGGAGCAGGCTGGTCACGGCTAAGCAACCAGCACCTTCTGGGGAAGGTGTACGAAACTCAGCCTGTCAGCTCTGGATGAGCCAGGCAAGATTTATGTACATTTTAAAGTCTTTTCTCTAATGAATAGATAAAATATGCATGAGCAGAGGCAGGAAAAAGGAGCAGAAAATTTTATTTTTAGGTGAGGAAAGTGGAATACAAGCCCCAAAATATCCTTTTCCTCCCCCAGTATATTTTCTAAATTGAGTCCTGCCCTGATTACTTAGACATCAACAGGTCTGAGAAAAAGCAGGGTCAAAGACCCATTTTATATCCAGATACCAGCAAAGGGCTGTATTTTAGGACTGGCATGGAACACAACCCATTCCTGAAACCTCCCTGATTTATCGATGGCCTTGATTACCCTTGACAGCGGAGTAGGAGCTTGAGCACGTCAAACAGCTTCACCCCCCTGCGCCGCTTACCTGCCACTCCACAGGGTGGCGGAGGGGCAAAGGCAGGAAAACTAGCCTGATTTAATTCATCTCCCCCCGGTTAAACCCTTCCCCAGCGCGGGTGGTAAGTTCCTGCTGCTTTACGCCAGCTGAAGGGCACGCTGGTGGAGCCAGCCTTTCAGACCTACTGATTTTCCTGATTTTCCTCTCCACTGCTAAGATGCGATTTACTTTTCGTGTGCATTGCATTTGCGTTCAGTAAAATGGAACAAAACTGCCAAAATCTGCCCGGAGAGATGCCCATGGAGCGAGCGGCACCTGCTCCTGGAGGTCCAAGCCCTCTCTGGGGTGCATCTTGCTCCTTAGAGGACACCAGGGAGGACATCTATGAAGATGCCGCATCCCAGCCAGAGCCAAATGGGAACACCTGGGTAGGAGGGGGATAAATCTACCATCTGCCCACCCCAGCTTCCCTCAGCAAATTAATACTGGTATTAGTCCCCCATCCTGACACTTGCCAGCAGCCCAGGTGGCTGCCAACCTTGGTGGCAAATCCCCAAATTGCAGCCGGGGCTGGCTAACAAGAGTCTTAGGGCCTCTCTCCCCAAAATCCTTGAGCATCCTTAGCATTGCCTGACCTCAGCATCCTTGACGTCCCAGCCAGGATTTTTCCCAGCCGTTACTTCTGTGCCCACAACCCCTGTGAACCCCTAGGTCCCATTAATTCCTACGCAGCTGGTGCAAGAGCAGAGTCTGGAAAGGCATTTTCCATGCACCTGGATCAGCTGGTGATGAGATAATGATTTATGGAGGGCCTGACAGTGCCACAAAGCACAGGCAAAACTAATTCCCTTCATTTGGCCCCGTACAATTGCACTTGGAAGCGCTTACTGTGGTGACAGACAATGCTGGGAAAGTGTAATTTTCTTCTGCTGAGGGGGAAAAAAAAATATATATATATAGGGAAGGAGGAAGGTTAAAAGAAGGTTAGCACGGAGCTGCTCGGCACAGGGTCCTGGGGAGCTGAGCCAGGAGGCGAGGCTGGACCCCACGCTGCGGCAATGCCGGGCCAGCCAAAACTGCCATCAAGGCAAAGCCACCCAGCTTAGGAGGAGCCAGGAGGCCAGGCAGCCTAGCCCTGCCCCGCACACCACCTCACCAGCTAATTAATTACCCTCATTTACACCAGGGGAGGTGGAGGGTGATGTCTGCTCGATGGCTTTCCTGGCAACTGAACATCATGGACACAGCGCAGGGCAATGGAGCAGGTTACTTGAGCATGACGGGGAATATGCAAAAAGCAAACCCATGAGCGCTCAGCGTATTTAATTTTGGGTCTACGTGCATTTCTGCATCACCAAATGTTTTCCTCTCAGGGTGAAAAAAGATGCCCAGATGCTCGAACCCAGGCGACATGCACCCGCTTCGCTGAGGGCTCCCCAGGAGCACGTGCAACCTGTGTGGCAGAATATCCCGAGTCCCACCGAGATGAGGGCTTTGGGGGCCTTTTGCGATACCGGGGTGCCAGCTGTTTTCCCGTGGCTGGCCCCCTCACCCCCCCAGCATGCACGCATTCCTCCCCACAGGCGGGGGAGGAAAGGCATCTGGCTGGAAGTTTCCCGGGGTTCCACCTGGAGGAGCAATCAAATGGCTTTTTACGGCTGCTCCTCTCCTGCCCAGAATATTAAAGTGGGATTTGCCCACTGGAGCCTGCAAAAAGGCAGGATGAAAACGCAGGTCCACATCTATACTTTTATGAGCTGTCGCTGGTGCTGACCATTTCTAAAAAAAAAACAAAAAAAAAACCACCAAACCCCACATTTGCACAGCTAAACTCCGGGAGAGCGGCAGGACGAGGAAGCCTGGCAAACCCAAAGGATTAATTTACGGAGCTGCAGCTCGGTGCGGGCACCCGGCAGGTGAATCACAGGCACGCACAAATAAATACCCACAGCCCAGCCCTCCATCCCTCTCCATGCCCCAAGCACAGATATTTTGGACATCTCCCTTTCATCCCACTGAGGGCCACCACGTCCATCCTTCCCCACCGGCAGGGCTTGGAGACAAAAGCGTGGAGCCGGCAAGCAGTTCCGCTCTCGCGGGCAAACCTGCAGGAAAGGGCATGTCACCCAATTTGTTCGGGAAACAATAGCAATGTTTGACATGTCATCAGGATTGATGGAGCAGAAATTTACATGGGAGAATTCCGTTTTAAACAGCTCCACGGAGCTTCGCTGGTGATGGTTTCGACATTCATCATCCGCCGAGCCCCACTCCGCGACTCCTTAAACTACCTGAGATTAACTCTACTCACAGCATCTTCAGGGAGCGCAGCAGGCAGAGCATGGAAAGGCTTAAAAAGCCAAAAACAACCTTTTTGGGCAACGTGGATCCCCCACCAAGCCCCTCGGATGGCAGTCCTCCCCCTAAATCATTCTGGGGAAGGATGAGGAGCTGGAGGTTGGTTGCAGGGATGAGCAAAGCATGTTGGAAGGATGGATGCTGTCTGGATGAGACAGTTTGCCACATCCTGCCTGCCCGAAGATAGCTCCGTCGGCACCGAGGGAGCCAAGTCCTTCCCACCTTTCCAGGGTGGCTGGAGCGGGTCGCAGCTCTCCTGCACCCTTCTTTGTTTTCCCTCCCCTTCCTTGCATGCAGAAACCGGGAAATAAAAATTGATGGGGAGCAAATTGCTTTGGCCAAAAGCTCTCTGCTTAAAAGAGTCGCAGCAGGAAAGCAATTACCCAACGTCAAAAAAGCTGTCAGGGCACCGGAGTGACCAGGACTGTGTCTCATCCCACCGCTGCTTGCTCCCCTGGCCACACCGGCTGGGCGGTGGGAACAGCAAGGAACCGCTGCTCCAGCAAGATGCCTAGGGCTTAGGCCACGGGAGAAAGTAAATGGAAGGAAGATTCCCATCTGCTCCCAGAGAAGCTGTGGCTGCCCCATCCCTGGAGGAGTTCAAGGCCAGGTTGGACGGGGCTTTGAGCAGCCTGTTCTAGTGGGAGGTGTCCCTGCCCAGGGCAGGGGAGGTGGAATGAGATGGTCTTTAAGGTCCCTTCCAACCCAAACCATTCTATGATTCCTACTTTTTTCCAGTTTTCTTGGAAAACGAGGCAGACGTGGTCACTTTTTGGGGTTTACTGTGCAGCCATGGGCTACTCAGACCATAGCACAAACAACCCAGTGTGGGGAGCCGTGCCCTGTCATCATACCGATTTTTGGAGCCACCTAAACCTTCATCCCTTCTTAAATGCAACCTATGGCAATCTTCAGGGTCCAGGGGAATAACAGTCAACCCCTGGTATCCACCCGGACTGGGATTTGATTTGTCACCTGGAGCAGAGAAATGTGAAGAGCCAAGAGCTTCCAGGAGAAGAAATCACTGGGCTGAAAAATGGGCTCAAGAAAACCAGTGGAAAACCTAAAGTCATTACACCCCTCCCAGACGGAAAACAACTCTTTTGCTGGCATTGCCTGCCCTGACCACGCTCTTTCCCAGGCCTTTAAGGAGCAGCTGCCCGGTTGGAGGTGGCAATCAGGTGCAAGTAGAATCATCCGGCATCGCTGCTCCAGAGCCCAGCAGAGTGATTAACTGGGAAGGAGGGAGGCAGGAGCGGGGGACCAGGGCGATGCCAGGGTGCCGCCGCCACCGCCTTCCCCAGCAGCTCCAGACCACGGGCTCTGTGCCCAGCCAGGAGCTCAATCGCTGCTTAATGACCCCAGAGGGCTGCGTGGAGCCTGGTTGAGGGAGGGAAAAATAGCCAATCAACCCCCCTGGGAATTGCAGAGCTTTTTCCCCACCTCTTCTGCCAGCCACCAGGGAAAACAGCCGCCTCCTTGATTGTGTTTTATAACAGCGTTCCTTGCAGCATCAGCTCCTTGCGAGCCAGGTTAACACTTTCCTTGGGCAGCCTTGATTTTAACAAGGAGTAATTTACTGTAGCCGGGCTGTTTCAATGGCTGGAGACCCTGTTTTAAAACACGAGCCGACAGAAGACAGCCTTTAAGCAAGAGAAGCATCTCGAGTGCGGGTTTGCACCATGCAAGGTTGAAACCAAGACCATTTAGACACCCGCCTTATATACATTTATACTGGATTATACTGGAGTGGGTTATACTGGAGTTCCACGCTGGAGCTCTGCTAATGAACCGTATTGATTTCATATTCTCCCGTTGTCCACCTAAATGGCAAGCGGCACATCTGATAGATTAAATAACCACGCAATTGCCTGGCTTGACATCTCAATCACTTTGCTGTTGGGTCTCTAATGAATTTTACAGCCCAGCAAAATGGAAGAAATTAAGGTCAAAGTCCGGTGGGGGAAATATAAATCCCCGATGATCTCTGAAGTATTTGCAAGAGCTCCTGGAAGCCAGTCATGCCTTCCACCATCTGCAACTCCATTTCATCCAGGTGATGAGCATCATCTGGGGCACAGCGGGGAGAGGGGGGACAAGAGCGAAGGAGGAGGGAAGAGCCAACCGGTCCTTGCCTGGAGATGGACATGAACACGTTGAATCCTGGCCTTGAGAAAGGAACGGCAAAGCCCAACCGTTCTCTGGCAGGAATGAAGACAATTCACCCTGGAACTGGACACAGCCTGTGGTTGCTCCCGGTGTGAAGCTGGAGAACAGGCTTTTTATTTTGTCAGCAAGGGGTAGCAAGCCCAAAACACATCCCTGAGAGCTACAGGGATGCTCTTTGTTCAGCCCAAGGAAAACCGTGGTCCAGAAACCATGGGCTGAACTCCAGAAGCACAGCACCCTCACCCCCCCAGGAGCTAGAAACTACACCCGAGCCTCAGTCGGACAGCAAGCAGCTGCTTCTCCAAGGTGTTTGAGGGGATGGAGAGCCTTAGTTTTACTCCTGGGACTGGAGATACCACAAGAGGTTTGGTTATAGGACACAGCAGCCAGCCATGGGAGGACTGAGCAGAGTCTATGGCCCGAGGCAGAAGTGGCCTCTGGATGGTGTGATGGATCTCAGGAGGTTGATATACATGTCTCATGGCTCCCAAATTCCCTGCTCAGGCAAATTATCCTTCCTTTTACACCCCAATAGAGGCTCATCAGCAGCATGAGGGGCTGCACAAGGTCGTCTCTCCACAGGGTGACGTTGCCTCTGTCACAGCATCACTTCAGCTAACACCACCCGCCGGGTGCAGATCCACACGGGGGCTCTTTGCTGGAGGAAACAGAGCCCCGGATGCTTTGAGAGAGACATGGGTGCTAGGGACGTGGAGGAAGCCAGCCAGGAAAGCAGATTAAAATCCCAGGAACTCTGGTGGAGCCCTGGGTGGGAAAGCAGGACGGAGCTGCCCTTGCTCAGGGTCTGGGAGAGGACGTCGGGAGGTGAAATGGCGGTTGCCCTCAAGGGATGGCTGAGAAGGAGGTGTGAAGCTGGCGTGTTTGCACAGCAGCAAGCATCACCACGGGAAAAATCCTCCATTCATCTCCCAAATCACCAGCCAAAGCCAGCAGGAAGGGAAAGCCTCCCAAGCCCATCTCCTGCTGAGAACACTGGGAAGGGTGGGGAGAATCCTGCTGCCGGGGTTGTGCTTGATGCAATTTGAACAGGAGCAGGTCTGCCTTTGCTCCATGTTTTTCTTTCCTATCTCACGGGCTGAATTGTCTTTTTTTTTTTTTTCGGGGGGGGCTGTGATTTTATTTTGTTTTTCCCACCTCTGTGCTTTAGCTGTGCATTTATCCTGACAGCTCCATCAGGACAGGGAGAGGCTGCAAAAGCTGCAATAAGTGTCTCTCTCCTCGGCGCTCGGGCTGTCATGCTTCCTATTCCTATTCCACCCCATTTCAGTCCTACAGATTGATATTTAGATTAAAGAGATAAACACAGCCAAAGAGCACTGGGCCCTGACAGAAAGACGAGGACTCAGATCCGTCAATCACACTGCTACCTGGAAACTCCGTCCTCCCCTTCCCTTTATTTACAGAGCTGGATTGATAAGAATATTTAACAGGAACAAGGAGTGCAAGCGTTTTTTTATATTTTTTTTTTTTAAAGAGAAGCACTCAGGAAGACGACAGGCCATTCATGTTTAACTTTCCAGGCAATTTGGAGTCATCTGCTTTAATTATTTAACTATTTACTGTTTTGTGTATTTGCAGTTTTCCTCTCCTCTTACAGATAAAGGATTCAATTTTCTTTTAAGTGGTGGGGAAATTGGAAGAGATTTTGTTCTGTTTAAGCACAGCTGGAGTCAGAGCACTCAGGGCGATTGAGAACAACAAGATCAATTAAGATGCTAACTCCGAGGGTGAGTTGTGAGGGGCAGGGGAGGGGAGAAGGGCTGGGAGGAGGGACAAAGTCCAGGCTCAGAGGACATCAGAGGTGTCCAACTGGGAGATCCCCTCCTTCCCCAGCCTCCAGGAGCTGCTGCTGACCCGACATTTCACATTCCCACCAGTGTCCTGTGAACTCCCTCCTGCTTTCCTAAACGTCCTCTCCCCATGCCTGAGCCCATCCTCTGCACCACCCTGGATGTTCAGCTGGCAGTCCCCCATTACCACCTCCCTGGCGTTCACCGTCTCCAGCAAAGCTTTCCCATACATTTTCCATTCACTCCAAGCAGAAAGAAAGGATGGAGGTTGACCTGTGAGTCCTCGTCTCCCAAGTGTTTGACCACCCTGTGCTCCCCATACCGCTGTGGGAAGGCAGAGGAGGTGCAAGCTGCTCCTAACACATGGGCAGTAGGTGACTCCCTGCAGAGCAGGACACAAACTCAACCCCCTGAGCAAAATTTTGAGGGTCAGTCAACTGGAAAAAGTTGAGAAGCCCTGTGGTAGCCCCATCACAGTATAGGGGAATGCTGTTCTACCGACCACCGATGCCCTGTGAGATGGTGGGCTGCCCCACCCTCCAGTCCTAATGCTGGGACAGTGCCCCAGGAGCCACGGACGGGGCAGGGGATGGTTCATCTCCCACCTGTTTCCTTGCAGAAGTCAAGAGCATCGTGATCCCTAGAAGCCTTTTCATCCATCCATTGATTTGTGAGCTATTTCCCCATCTCACGCCCTGCTCTGACTGGCTACATTCCTCACTCCATGCAATCTCTCCAAAACCTGGAGTGATGTGGGCTTTCCCTCAAGGCCAGTCCACCAGTCACCATCGCTACATGAGAGAGGAACGTAGCTCGGGGCGAGCCCCTTGGCACACAGCACCTCACTCACCAGCAGCTCAAAGCTACAGCCAACTCCTCGGCTCAGACCCTACAACTTCTGTCTTTTATCCCCAACTATTGCTGCCCCCTGCGTTCACTTTTTCACCAAGAAAAAGAAGGGGAAAGAAAAGCTCTGGAGATCATCAAGAAACAAAAGACACAGATATTAGGGGCCATCCCTTGGCCAAGGGAATGGAGAGATACAGGGTACGGTGAGACCTGAAGGCAACCAGAAGAAACCCCCCAGGTTTACAAAGCCCCATCCCACCCATGTTGGCCACATGCACTTGGAGTCGGACAAACCCAGGGGGATGCAACCCTCCTGGGCACCCCAAAGCTGCCCCGGGACTGCTACAAAGCTCCAGGTCAGGATGCAGGAGCCCATGGACCACAGCATCCCTGTGCCCCTGTCAAACTCATGCCAGCCGCAGGCTGACAGCTGACTGAGAAAGTGATTTGCATTTTAAATAGGTGCTTATTGATGTCTGCAACCCTCCTTCCCAGGGTGGGAGAACTACATTATTACTTTCTTGTTGACTGGCGTTTACAGCTGGTTGGAAAGAAGGGGAAAGAAAATCAGGCCGGGATCGATTTTCCCCATCCCTGATGCGAGGCCAAAGAGAGATCGAAGAAGCAGAAGAAAAGTGACAGCTGGGTGGTAAAGGAGAGAAACTTTGCCAAGCAAATTAAAGGTTGCCTTAATGAGGAGAGTAATGGAAGGTTAATTAGCTCATTTACTTCATTAGGATCTTACTAACAAGGCGTCTCCCAAGGAAGCGCAGTGGCAGAGAGGGGGAAGACGAGAATTCAGGTGAATGGATGTGGTGGGGACAATGATCAGGGAGGGGACAACCCATGGAGGGCAGCAGAAAGGGACTATTCAGGAATGTGAACCAGAATATATCTATAAAAACAATATCTATATACACGCTCACACACATATATATGAGAATATATAGGCTAATGCATTTGCAAAAAAGACAGAGGGACCTTTTCTTCCCCTGCTCCTTAAAATAATCTGTAAATTATAATCTGAAACTCAGGGGAAAAAAAGGAAAAGCAGAATTTTTTAAAGCACAAGACTGTCTTACAGATTCAGGTTATCGAGCCCCAAGGGAACACAGTGCTTATTTTACCCGCCTTGCCGCATACCACAAGCTACAGAAAATCATTCCCACGCTGAAATCAATGCCTGATAGTTGGATCGGGCACCGCAGTTTATAGTCTGAGGTCTGTGGACTGCTGGTGATGCTCAGACTATTCCTGAGGGGCTGCAAAAGATAACTGTGGAAAGCACACCGACAGG
>VWZL01005211.1:221779-328192 GCA_013396915.1 Stercorarius parasiticus | reverse complement strand
GGGGAATGTTTCAAAGCTCTGAGACCCTTCAGGGATCCCCTGAAGGGGTGATCCGATCCGATCCTGTCCTATCCCATCCTATCCCCTAGGGTGGTTGTCCTTGGGAGAAAGGACAACCATCCCCAACGTGGGGAGAAACCCAGCAGCACCACAGAGCAGAGACATCTCTGGGTAGGCAGGACACCAAGGCACGGCAAAGAGCGTAACCTCAGGAGGATGTGGGAGGATGAGGTTCCAGAGAGAAGGCAGTCACCAACTCGGCAAGGATTTGGCACAAATCTCTTACACAACCATCCCAGGGGGGCANGCTCGTCCGACCCAGCCTGAGCGAGGAAGAGCCGGCAGGAGAGCGTGGGGAACTGCAGGGGTTAATGCCTCTGATGGAGATGCTTCTCCAGGGGGTTGAAGACTGGCAGCCTGTAAACCCCTCCACATCTCCCCCTCTTCGTCCCAGCCCTTTGCTGGGAGCCGTAGGGTGGGACGGGGTCACACAGCAGCTCCCCCGGCTCGCTCCCGCTCACCTGCTGGCTGATGGACCCCACAGCCACCGGCCCTGGCTGGCCCAGCCATGCCAGAATGGGGCCAATAACACGGGGAGGAGGGATCACGGAGCTGGGATTACTTTCCACACTTCCCTGGAAACCCATTTTTCTCCAGACCCTTCAAGGCAAATCAAACGCATTGTTGTGTTAAAAACAAGTTACTCGTGGTTTGTTCGGGCTTTAATGATTTTGGTTATCGGAGCTTTTCAGGAGGACTTTGCTGCGCAGGTCCGCAGCCTACGAGGAGCTTAAGGAGACCTCCTGCCCCTTAATTCTTCCCTCCCGCTAGGTCGTCTTAGGCCCCTTCCCCATTCCTGCAGGACCAGCAAATGCATCAGCAACGGAGAGCGAAGCACGTGCAGGTCCCCGGCTTTTGGGAAGCCAGCACCATTCTCACCCCAGCTGATGGCAGCTGCTGTCAAAGCAGCAGCATCCAAGGGCAGGTCTGGAGGGGAGCGCAGCCCCTGCAGCCTCACAGGGCGGCAGGTCCCAGGGACGCCGCAGGCTCAGCGCGATAGGCACTAACACACGCTCGCACCTTCCCGGCTCTTCCCAGCCGAGCATCCTCCACCGCATGCGAGGGGCACATCACCGAAAGCACCCGGGGAGGATGCTGGACTGAACACCCCCCTGCTCCTTGGGAGCTCGCTGGAAGCTGGGACAGGTCTTGGTGACCCCAAAAGCATAGCCATATTTTCATAGCGTCTTTCACCCCAGAAAGTTTCCCAGCTGAACGCTACATCTAAAGCCAGCACCTCTCTCCCTCCCTAAGTCACAGAAGAGCTCCTCATGGGGTATTTCCAGCCCCGCCACATCCAATGGGATGTGAGCCCAGGGGCCACTTTTAAATCCCCCGTGCCTGGGAAAGGAAGGAGCAGCTGGGTCTGATGCCTGGCCAGCACGCACTCTTCACAGCCACTGGATATGGGACCCTGGGACACTTCTGCTCCCGTCTCAGCGGACATGCTCCATGAGGGCTTGCAAAGCAGTGGTACTACCCTCTGCTGCCAGCAATGGGGCAGCTTGGAGCGGGATGGAGAGCAGCAGCAGATGGGGACACAGCCTGAGGGCTTCTGCCGGCTCGGGGCTCAAACAGGACTGAGGGACTGGCCCCACCATGCCCTGCCCAGTGCTCCCTCCCAAAGCAGAGGGCATTCCTTCTGGGTCTCCCCCCTTCAATCCCTGCTTCCACGCAATAGCTCTTCTCCCCGCAGAGAGGATTTGCTCTGGGAACGTCACCCTTTGTGCCAGATCTCGCTTCCTGCAAGGCTCGTACTGAAACTGTTAGATAGTGTCGTGGATGACAGACCGTGCCCTTTTATCTGTCCCTCCTCCATCTTCCTATTGATTTGTCCCTCTCTGCAAGGGATTTAACTCCATCTGGCCCGAGACCTGTGGACGCGTCTCTAGTCTCACGACTCATCCTCTCCTCCAGCTTCTCAGCTGGGAGAGACAGGGCTGGAAATGCCCTCCCCCCTCCTGCTCCACTCGCCCCAGGAAAAAAAACAGTTGCTGGGACCTGCTTTGGAAGATGTTTGCTAATCCCACTGCAGGCACTGGTCCCGGCTACGGCAGAGGAATGGCCATTCATCCACCCTGGCACTGTCTCCCCCCAGGGCTTCCTACCGTACACAGCCCAGAGCCCTCTGCCCCATGCCACAGCCAGCAACTTTGCTCACCACATCTCCCCAGGGCACAGCCTTCCAGCCAGTTCCCAGCCACTAGGAAAGCCAGCACCCACCAAAAGCCACCAGGCAGCACTTGGCCGGGGGTGTCACAGCCCCAGTTAATTTAGGGCGCGCTGTATATTCTTGGTACTTCTCATTCCTGGAAGGCATGAAGTTATACCAGCTGCCTGCTTGCTCAAGAAGTGTGAAATTCTTTCTCTGACCTTTTCTGTTATGTTATTAAAAGGTTTCATGGCCAGTTGTTTCAGAAAAAAAAATAATAATATTTCAATATCTGTTGGTAGCTGGGGCAGAACTTGCCCATATCTTCATGCTGAGCTCTGGTCACCTCCCTGCTTCACCCCAGACTTGCAGGAGGAGCGTGCTGCCGTGCGGGACCCTCCGAGCCTCTCCAACCTGGCTTTTTCCTCCACAGCAGGGCTCGGATCAGGGGAAAAGAGGAGTTTGGATGAGGAAAGGCTACTGACAACTGCAGAGAGCCGGGGCAGCCTGCCCACCCCTCCGCTCGGCCGTTGGGTTGCAATGCACGCCTAACTCCAATCTGCGATGATTTATGTTACAGGGCAAGCTGGAAGCTCTGGAAGCTCTGTCTTGAGTGAGAACCCCTTCACCCTGGTCACCAGAAAAGCAGACACACAAGCAATCTCTGGCCTGAGGGGCTTTTCACACAAGTAAAGAGCACAGAGGAAGGAGAGAAGGCTGCTTTCAGGCATATTGCCGGCTCCCTGCGCACAACAGGAGCCGTTCCCATGAAGCCTGGACTATCCAGATGTTCCCATGCAAGCACATGACCACCCGAACCCATATGATAAATGCTTTTCACAGAGACAATTAAACAGACGGATGGACGGATTGGGAGATGGAGGGAATGCGAAATAGAGAACAAAGAGCAGATAAACAAAATCTTAGATGGGGAACAAGGCTGCGGCTGGTCAGGAAAGTAACCGAGATTAGCCCAGGAAGGTGTAGGGTGGCTTATCTGAGCCCCACGCATCTCTGGGCAAAGGGAAAGAGGCAGAGAGCGGAAAGCAGGCAGTGGCTCTGGGTCCCCGCTGGCTGCCTGCACTTCGGGTTGTTTTACAGTTGATTTATACGTGTAACATGGAACGTTTCTCTGCTGTCACTGACATTAGAGGCTGAAATGCTGCAGAGACAAATGGCCATTTGTCACTGCAAATGAAGTCTGCTTGCTCTTTTTTTTTTTTTTTCCCCCTTTTTCCATTTTCAGCCGGCCAAGCAGAGGGCAACGGGGAAAGGGCAGCTGCGAGGAGCACACTTGCTTGGGAGGGCAGGCTTGCTGCTCTTCCCGGGTCATGAAGGAAACCCCCTTCATTCCTGTCCAACCTGCTCTGGGTGACCCGCCTTTGGCAGGGAGTTAGGACTAGATGATCTCTGAAGGTCCCTTTCAACCCCTACCATTCTGTGACTGAGTGATTCCCCTTGCCTACACCCACCCAACCACGCACAGTCAAAGGGGAGAGAGCAAGGAAGCACTTGCTGGAATATGGACAACCAGCTCAAGGTCTTCTGGAAGTAACTTCTCCTCCTTCCCCAAGACGTTGGGCTGGGCAGAAGATCAGCAATCTCCCATTGCCTCGGCCCCCCACAGTTTTAACTGCTCGCTACCTGCCGGGAAGGAGCTGCAGGAGCTCCTCTGCCCTGCCCGCTGTGCTTGGCCATCTCCAGCAACAGCTGTTGGGAAGCCCCTTGCCATCCTTTGATGACTGCTCACCCGGCCTACACGCTCGCCTTTTCCTCCTCATGTCATAAACCTCCTGATTTGCCCTTAGCATCCTGGAAACCCATCACTGCTCCAAACGCATGGCCCTCCAGCTTCCCTTGGAAACACAACCATAATGGATGGTGGCACCTTCACCGGGGGACAGAGCCACATGGGGATGCTTCGTGTTGCCACCGAGCAAGGGGGCTCAGTTTCAGGGTGTCAGTTTTCCAGCCAGCTGCAAAACCTGCATTTATTTGCACAAAGGGACACTTTAGGAGAAATTTAGATTAGTTATTAGGAAGAAATTCTTTGCTGGAGGGTGGGGAGGCCCTGGCCCAGAGAAGCCGTGGCTGCCCCATCCCTGGAGGGGTTCAAGGCCAGGTTGGATGGGGCTTGGAGCAACCTGGTTTGGTGGGAGGTGTCCCTGCCCAGGGCAGGGGGTGGCACTGGCTGGGCTTTAAGCTCCCTTCCAACCCGAACCATTCTGTGATTCTATGATTTTGCAGCCCTGAACAGGGGGAGCCAACAAAAGTCCCTTTACCGGAGGACATCATTCAGTGGCCACCAAAGAAGCATCACTCCATGTGGCTGGCCAGGCTTTCTTCAAAGACCCATCCCTAATCCCTGTGAGTGAATACCCATAAAGAGCTCCCAGACAAGCGGAAAAGAAAGGAAAAAAAAGAAAAGGAGGAATTTATGAGCAAGGAAAGCAGACTTTTTGTCTGGGGCACGTGGGACAGCTGGAGAGGCACAGTGCAGACGGGCAGTGCCGTGGAAGCAAGCAGAGGGCTGCATCCCAATGGCAAGCGGCAGCAGCAGGAGGAGCTGGTACTTTACGAGGGTTGTTAAGAGTTTGGGATCAGCTGGGAGGGCAATCTGGATTTCAGTGCTAATTGCATCCATTCTGATTTATCATAGAAGATTCAACTCCTGGCATTTTGTGTTCGCTCCAAAATGCTGGCATAGCTGGAAGTTGGGGAAAGAGGAGACGCAGTAACAATCTCATTGTTTAGTGTCTGATGGCCTGACTAGCTAAACATCTGCTTGAAATATTAATAACTGTCAGATGGGAACAGCTCGGGGGCTCTATACAGTTTCACACCATCTGTTTGTAGAGTAAACACATTTAGGCACAGGCGCATACACACAACTCTTTTGTCAGGGCTTTTATTCTCTGGATCAGCACGCCTGTGCTGATGGGTAGACAGGGGCTGCGTCCCGGGACAGCAGGGGCAATCCCTTCTCACCAGGGATTTTGGGTGCTTCCACCAACCCAGGCAGGAGGGACGAGCCCTTCAGAAATGCCCCGCTATCGTCCCCACCTCTGTCTGCTGCCCAACCATCCTGCTGCCAGCTCTGCTAAATACAGTCATTCCCCTCTTTTGCCATCCTTCACCCTTTCATTGGCTCAACTGACCTCGATTTGGTTGAGGAAGATGAGACTGCCAAACAGTGAGAAAACCCACACAGAAAGATAAATGCCTGGCGTTCACTCACTCTCACCGATAAAGCGACCAAGTTCGTTAGGTACGAGCGCGTCTTTTCCCGTAAGAATTAAGGTAAGAGAGAGGCAGTGAATATGCGATGGGACACGAGCCACATACACAACTGCAATACTTGGTGGATCCCATGCAGTGAGGAGGAGGGAGAGACCAAGACCATGAGCACTGGGATCAGTATCTGCAGGAGAAACCACTGTTTGCAGATGAGACCTGTCAGTGCAGGAGTCTCCTTGAGCTCCTGCTCTGGTGGGAACCACACACACCTCGTCCAGAGACCAGGAAAAGTCAAGGCATCTGCTCCAAAAGTCCATGGGAGGAATACAACCCACCCCACTGCCAGCCTCTCCCACTGCTTCCTTACCATGCTCCCCAGCCCACCGCTTGGTGACGGGCACTATAGAGCCAAGGACTTGGCAAAGAGATGCAAGATGCTCCTACTCACGTGGACCTGGAGGACGGTGGTGCCCATGGTTGTGTTCTCGAAGAGGCTGATGTTGTACAGGGCCTTGCTGAAGATGGGGCGGTTGTCATTCTCGTTGATGAGGTTGATCTTCACACGTGCAAAGCCAACATGGTCTGGGACACTCTCGTTTGCAAAGAGCTGGACAGAGAAGTGAAGGGGAGGGTTGGAGACACTGTTTGCGAAGTTTGGTAGAGTCACCTATTCTTCAATGGATAAAACAATGCTCTCGTGAGCTCCCTCACCAGAGGAGCCAGCTCAGTGCTAACCACCAAAGCATGGTTACTCAAAAAAAATAGAAAAAAGCCCCTTCCCTCTCCCCTGGGAGCTGCTCAGCTCTGGGTGACCTCAGCCCTTGGGTGCACCAAACACCCTGCACCACCTCCCCTCAGCAGCCCCGGCCTCTCCTGTCAAACTGGGGAACTTGCCACCCCACCGTGGCTTGCAGCAAGGGCAGGAAGGCTTTTGCCCATGGAAGAGGGGCTGTATGGAAGCCCCTCTGCCAGGATTAACACTGTGGGTGTGTGGCATGAGCCTGCTTTGCCTTCCTTAAGAGTTTACAGGTCAGGCAGAGAGCAGGACAAAGCTGGAGCAGGAGGCTGGGGAGAGCTTTGGTGCCTGATAGGGGCACTTAAAACAAAGTTTTATGCTCTGTAAAGCTTTTACGGCCTTGTGAAATAGCAAGGGGGAGCACGCTCTGCTTAAGCTCTTACAGCTGAACCTTTGGATGCTGGAAAGTGAGAGAAGGCCACCCACCTCCTTCTTCTCTTTATTATTATTTCCATTTTTTTGGTCATATTGCAATGCTCTGGAGTTATGTAGTGTGGATTAGAGAGATTAACAGTCACTGGTTAATGGTCACTCTTAAAGATATGGATGTCCCATAGAGCACAGGGGTTGTTGGCTTATTCCTCCCGCCCCAATAGTACCCGTACCGAAAATTCGTAGCGAGGAATGGTCTCAAAGTCCAGCGGCACAGCCACGCGGACACGGATGTCTGCCTTCCCCTGGATGGAGGTCGGCGAGATGATGAAGTGGTTGGAGTTGTTGCCCACCAGGTAAACCTCAAAAATGCTGTTGGGTCCCTGGGAAGGGAGAGAGGAAGGTTGACAGTGACAAAGGAGGAAGGACCCGGTGCAGTCGCTGGGTCAGGCTGCAGTCACCAGGGACCAGCCGGAGAGGGAGCACAGGACAGAGGCAACAACCTGGCTGCAAAGCCTGTGCGTCGGGTACAAACCTGCTGGCACCAGCAGCTCTTCGCCTTCAGGCATATAAAAATGCAATTACCAGAGACGCAGGGGAACCTTTCTCTGCTTGGGTTTGGTTAACTGAGTCACAGGGGTCGGCACCAACCTTAAGCACTCTTTGTTGTGTTTTATTACACTTACTGGGTGTACAATGCATATGATTTCTCTAAATCTTCTTTTCGTGTGCACACGTTTTGTACAAAGCCCGTGTGCATCCCTGGGATAAACCTGCACCGCACATGGCTGGAGGGAAAAATCCCTTTTACTGTTTCGAGACCCACCCACGGCCCAGGGTATCACATGCTGGGGGCCACAGCACAGGTGCCTCTCCGAAACCAGGGGGGTCTTTCCAGAAAGACAGCTCAAACTGGGAACTGGAAAACTCCTCCTCTCCCAATCCCTGGCCGGCAAACCAGCAGGACCACCGATATGCCCGCAGCAGCGTTGAAGGACCC
Organism: Stercorarius parasiticus; assembly: GCA_013396915.1. NCBI lineage: Eukaryota > Metazoa > Chordata > Aves > Charadriiformes > Stercorariidae > Stercorarius > Stercorarius parasiticus. The sequence goes on along the minus strand of VWZL01005211.1, from coordinate 320,575 downwards.
TTGCTCTGGGCATGATGCCCCTTTGCAAAGCACGGTCCAGCAGAGCACGTGAAAATCAAGTTCAGAAGCTGCCAGAGCCGAATTTCCAATTTTCCCTGAATGACCTCCCTCCTATCAGAAAAAGGGACCAATTAAATGCACGAAGGGGCACTAATAGCAAAAGGTGGCTAAGCGTGACTGCCGAGAGACGGTGACATGAGTAGAATCCCTGCTTGCCCTCCTCCTTCTCACACCCCCCATCAGCCGGTGAAGCTGGGGGGCAACCTGAGCATCTCTGGAGGAGTCACAGGGCAGGAGCAAGCCCTGAGGGCACCCACGGAGCCACACGAGCGAGCCCTGAGACCACCCATCACCCCAGGAGCTCAGCAACGCTCAACTGGTGGATGATGGACAGAGGGAATAAAAGGGACCCCTCTCGGGGCAGACTTAGCCCCTTCCAAAAGCTGCTTTGCTGGCAAACTGGGAAGTGCCAACCCCAGCACGAGTGAGGGATGCTCCCCGACACCGGTACACAGCCCGGGAGGGAGGGAGCAAAGGATACAGAGAAGGGCAGAAGGAAGCATCACTCCCCAGGCTGTTATTTCGTACCCTATCCTTAAGATGCCAATTTATAGTGAACGACCACTTTCCACCGGTGACACAAAGCCATTTCATTGAGGAATTTCTGCCCAGCTCCGCTGCTGAGCCCTTGGTGTCTCTCCCAGGGCCTGGTGCCCTCCGCACAGCACACAAAAGCACCTTTTGTGGTGGTGAGATACGATGGATTTTCATGGAAACCGGAGAGGGGTAAGTTTGTTGGAGGCATGAGATAAAAGTTGAAACATCAAAAGAAACCCAAATATTTTGCAGGAAGAGTGCTGGGTGGATTAATTCCCCTCCAGCTGGGGAAGTAGATCAGCCTCCAGATACCTGCCATCCCTAATTAGCAGCCCCTCAAGTCCCTCAGTCTCCCCATGTGAGGTCTGGAGAAGGGGAATACGTCTCCCTCTCAGGAGGGCTGCCGCGAGTTGCCATTTATATATTTATTCAACTATTTATTTTTTTTTGTTTCTGCCCCCATGCTGCTTTCCTTGCTCCTAGTTCCCGGAGCCTGCGAGCCCCCTGCGGATGGCTGAAAGCAAATCTGAATATTCAAATTGTTATCAGCTGCCCAGCAGAAGGGGCTGGCTCAGCCCGGCTCACAGTGAGTACCCCCTGCTCTGGAGGAAGCCACGGGAAGCTGCTTACATTTTTCCTCCCCCCATTCCTACCTGCTCCTGCCACCCAGAGCAAACAATGGAGCTGAAAATGTATGCACAAAGAAGAAAAACAAGCGACATCTCCCCAGGCTTGCAAAGGTCCCGGGGTGCAGTTGTGGGATCAGGGATGAGCCAGCTCTGTCAGCATCGTCTCTGCGGTGCCGAGGATGAACATGGGATGCACGGGTGTGCTAAAGGTCCATGACGTGCTTTACCTGCTCGTTTCCCCCCTCCTACCCCTTGCCCACCAGCTCCCATATTGCTCGAGGTTTTTCCCAACACTAAAACCAAATTTTTCTTCTTTTCGAGGCACAAATTACCAAGCAGCCTGCCAAACCTTAGCAACCCTCCAATACAAGACCTGTCCGCATGCACCCTCCATCTGAAACAAATTAAGCCGTTCATTAAACAGGCTTCAGAGGGAATTTCTTTATTTCACAAAGCCGGGACATGGGCACATGTTTCCTAGCTCGTCCCATCCCCAGCCAGCCCACGGGGCCACCGCTTGCCATGGCTGGAGGCTGCTGCCTGCTGCCTCCTTCCTGGCAACCAAACCTCCTCCCAGCCGTAGCCGGCGCCACAACTGGTGGAAATTTCATGTCAATTCAGCTAAAATACAATTGTAGCTGCAGTTGGGCATAATTATTGCTTTGTTCTTCACGTGCATATTCCTCAGAGCGTGTAATAGGAGCTGCACCGTGTCCCTGCTGCCACAATGCCGGCATCAACCTCACACCAATACCCAACCTCCGAAAAAGCGAGTGCTGACTGATCTACCCCCAGTGCTTCACATTTGAACAATTTGTGAAGGACCTGTTTGCCAGCCCCATGTCTCCAATACCCCTTTTAAATTCCAGGGTGCTGGAGCAGAGGGGAGACCGTCCCTGGGCACAGATAGCGCAGCAGGGACCGGCAGGCAAGGGCAGAAGCTCAAGCATGAGGCTGCGAGATGCCAGGAGGTGGGGACGTGCGTCCCTCCCAGAGGTCCCAGGCACCATGTGGGACCTGCTCATGGCCAAAACCTGCCAGACTCGGGCCCAGGGCATGGTCAACCACGAGTCAGGGAACGCTTTCTCACACCAGGAGGCCAGGAGCAGCCACATCAGCTGTTCCAGCTTTGGCAGAGGATGGACCATAAGCTTTATCCCTGCTTTTTCACCCAGCATCGCCCACTGGCTTGATCTATCACTCCTGCCCCCACCCAGCCCCTTCCTCATGGGAGTGCACATGGAAATGCTTCAGAAATTATTCAACCTTCCACCAGTCAAAGGAAGTATTTAGCATCACTTACCGATGGCTACACAAATATTCAAAGTGAATTAAACCCCAAACCCCTAGACAAGCAAACAACCCTTCCTCAACCACACCGCTCCCTGAAATCACCGAGGTGCAGAGGTAGGTTGGTGGCCTGCAAGCGTTTCCAGCACAAAGTGAGCTAGATTTGGGAAAAACAGCCTGGGATCCTCAGGTTTCTTCTCTTCGTGCTGACTCAGTACAGGGCTCCCTTCAATTCCCTCTACCCTAGCTTGGCTGCAGCTTGCTTTTCCAAAATGGAGAGCCCTGCCTTTCCGAAGCACAAGATCCAGCTTTCCTCACAGCCACTTTCTAGGCATGGGCTATTACCTACAAAAAGCTGAGGAGGGTTTAATATCCCTCCTTCTGGCAAGTTTGCAAAGAAAGGAAAGCGATCAGAGATCAGGAGTGGTGGAGGAGGAAGGGGAAAAAAAAAGAGGTTTGTTGTTTTTTTTTTAAAAAAGGCAATTAGTGCCTCTTTGTACAGCTTGGATACCTTATGCCTGGTTCTAGCTAGTCAGAGACAAATAATGCTTAATCCTTCCTTTGAAAACATAAAGAGGGTTATTCTCTCCACCCACTTCAAGGCATTTAACAGGAATGCTCCGAACAGCCCCTCCGGCTGCTGCCCCTCTCCCGCTGCCCAGCTGGGCCACCTCAGCCTCCCGGCACCCATTGCATGACACCACCAACCACCCATTCCAGTGCTCACTGGGCATGGCCACTAGTCCCCTGCATCCCTACGGACCTCACTGGGGATGCGCAACGTTCCCCAACCTTTCCTGTTCTCCCCACACTGGCAGACGGTTTCTCCTGTCTCTCTGTCCGTCCCAAGTGTCAGTCCTCGCCCGCTACCCCTCTTCCGGAGGAGTTTTCTCCTTCCCCCGCTCTCCCCAGGTTATCTGCTGAATTCCACACACGCCTGCACAGACGGGATCAATCCGAGGCTGCCTCGCCTTCAGCTTATCTCTGCTCCAAATGATTGATTTTCCCTCTTTAAGGGTAATTTGCTGGTGAATTCCATGTATTGCAAAAACCCCTGTGAAATCTAATTCAGCCCGACTGGCAGCTGGCACTTTTGGGAGAGAATACTCAAGCGCCGTCAATTCCCCTTTACAGTTCCTTGCTGTGTAGATCATATTTATAGTGCGCGTGTCTGTCATATGCATATATATGCTACGAATGATTCATATATTGCACCTGCACACGCATGGGCACATGCGATATCCCTGTGCGAGTCTCTGATGTAGCTTTAAGCAACAAATACCATGTATTCCCATGGCCTGGATTTTCTCTTTTTAAATTCCCCATTTATCTTCCTCAATATGCTTATTTTGGAGAATTGTTTCGAACTTATTTCAAAATGTCAGCCCATCATACTCGTGCTTTCTACAGCCTCTGCCCTTTTCTTCCTCTTCAGTCAACTGTGTCAAGGAAAATCAGGTGAAAGCCACGGCAGAAGAGATGGTTTCTCTGATGTGTCTGGGGAAAATACACTGCGGTTTCTCTTAATACACCTCTGTGGATCTTGCAGCGATCGGAACCTCAGATGCGGGATGCACTGAAGGATGCCCTGCTCCTTTTCCTGCATGGCCAAACCCTTGCCCTCTTCCTAAAATCCTCCATCGGGACACCAGGCTGTATCACACCAGCATATCCAGAAGGGATATCCATGTCCCCCGCCTCAGCCAGCCTGGGAGCAGACGAGCCTGAGCTACCCAGCCCTCCCAATTAACGCAAGTTAATTCCACAGCTGGGGGCTCTTGCTCTCAACCTGGAAACAAACCTTGCTGCAAAAGCGGATAATTCAAGGCTTTAATCTTCTGTCTTGCACACAGGATTTACTCATCCCCACTGATCTATTGCAACGTGAGTGAGAGGAGAATCCAACCCCAGCCTGGGAGTGCGTGTAAATACACACACCGGTCTTCTGCTGTGTCCAGATGTGGTATCTCAGCCTAAATACTGAGAAACTTTCCCACATTTTCATAAGCAGCTCTCAAACGGCTTTGGGAAGGTGGTTTGCTGCCTATCAGGCAGAGAGAGAAACTCAGCCACGCCAAGGTTAATGCTTTTTTCTTGGTTCACAGAAGACCGGGTCCAAAACCCTGGGCACTGATTTCTCCTGTGGTTGAGTGTTTTCGATAAGCCGTAGAGAACGTGAAAAGAAAAACCAGCACGAGAGGTGGAACACCTCTTGGGTGCACCCCAAATCCACGTCTGGGGTCATCTCAGCTCAACCCGGGGGCATCCTCCTCGAGATGCTCCCCGTCCCACCCCGCACCCCCAGCCAGCTTCTCTTCGAGCAAGGCTGGGACCACCTCTGAGGGACAAAAGCCAGGAATTTGCAAGGGACCGACGCAGGGGAAGGGGTTTCTCCTTGGAGGCACCCCGCTTGGGTACCTTGTCTGAGCCGTTAATGCCAGCCTAGCCCTAGAAAGGCACTTAAACACAGAGGTAAAAATCAAGCGCGTGCTTTCAAGCGTGGTCTTGTGTGCAATGTAAATACATTTTTAAGTGCTTTTCTGAATCGTTTAATCTAACTCCTTCAAAAATCAATCATTTAAGTTTGTGCAAAACACACCAGAAGAAAGGAAGACCAAAAAGCCCCACCATTTAAAAAGACCGCGTGGGCCTGGTTACAAAACACCTTCTTGTTTAATGGCCTTGGCGGCCCACGCAGTGTGTTTCAAGGGCCAGACCCACGCAACACCCCTTTCTCTGGCTCTACAAAGACACAACCGGGGTGCCAGGGCAGACAGGTTCCCCAAAGCCACCCAAAACCCCACAAGACCCCTGCGTGGGACAAGGTTCAGGCGTGGGCTGCTCCATCCAACTAGGACCTCAACAAGCGTGAGGGCTGAGGGAACAGCGTCAAATTTTTCCGGAGGGGCCAGAAGCCACTGGATGGCTTAGAAAGAAACCAGTCTGCCAAGGGGCTCTCCCAGGACATGGGTTGGGAGGCAGGAGACAAAACTCAAGCAAAATAATCTTCCCCAAGACTCGATCTTTGATTTCATGTGTCTCTACCCATCTGCTCTCATTTATTTATTTAGCTGCTCTCCCCAGAGATGTGTATAATTCTCTTCTTGTTTTCCTTTGCCCCTTACACAAATGAATTGTGTCACCTGCAGCGTGAAGGCCGTGTTGGCGAAATAGCTTCTGTCAGCCACGTCCTCAGTCACCTCCCTGCCTGAAGGCCTCCATCCTCACTGTCCCATCCCTCCACCCCTGCACCTGCAGAGAGCCCGGCGCCATCTCGACTACCCCAAATCCAGCTGGTTTGTAAAAGCCTTGCAACTCTCATGAGGTACTTGAGCATCCAAAATAACCATCGGGCAACTATCTCCCCTTTTCTGCAAGTTTTTTACTGAAAGTCTGGGGGTCTCAGGCCTTCTATAAATACATTGCCTGGGAAGCAGGGCTAGGACAAGCCTGGCTGCAGAAACAGTCCCACTTCTATGTCATAGACATCTTTTTCACTACCTGGGTATCCTCCCCCAATTTTTTACCCCCAAAACACTACCTTGATGGTTAATCCAGTTGCAAGCATTCACGAGGGGAAATGAGAACGATCCACCACAGAATAATGCAGAAAATAACCCCCAATTGCTTATAACTTTCCTCCCTCCAGATATTCCGAGACATCAGCTCTTCTGTGCTTCTATCAGTGAAAATAATGCTACAGACAAAGTAATTCATACTAATATGATGGTCTCCAAAGACACGTACAGTAAAATTCCCTCAGACTCCCTTAGCAGAGGAGGTCCTCTCTCAGCAGTTTTACAAATCTCAGCCAATTCTTTTGGGGAAATCTCACGAAGTTAAAGAAATCCACCAAAAGAATGAGTCTATTTTTTGCTGGCGCAAGCGGGAAGGCAAGGCTATTTTTTATTCTCCCATTTTAAAATTAGCAAGGCTGAAAAGTGAATTCTTGAATGGGAGTCACTCCAGTAAAATGAGCTTTTAACCAGAAATAATGACAGATCCTTCATCCTTCTGGCACAAACAGAAGTGTTACAATGCCCTTCAAGAACGGATCTGCTGACATCTCTCAGAAAGCATGACAGCGGCTTTATTCAGAAACTATCCTAAGCATTTGTCATATCCATATCTTCTTTATTAGCAATTGACATTTTCAAGAAAAAACAGTCTCTTTATCTGCTTAATAGCTCATCTGCACCTCTTCAGGCTGAACTCATAAACTCTCGGATGGTGACATCATGTCACAAGTAGATTATTAGTTCAGTGTCATAATCATTTCACATGAAAAAAATGGGATTTCTGGGCAGCTTTATGAGACGCGGTGAGCTCCACCCAGGGCTGGGGAAAAGCAGATCCATCATTTCAGCCAGCAAAGGCATCTTAGAAGACGCACATTTTAACTGGCCCGCTGGGATTTTGGGGTTGAGATGTTCCGTTTCGTATTCCTCGCTGTCATCACATCGTTTACCCCAAAGCATCAGGAAAACATCCTGACAATGCCATTTATTTTGACAAATCCCCTCCCCTTGTCTCTTGCTCGGCTTCAAGAGGAATAGGGACGGCAGGAGTCTGTAGCCAGAGCCTTTCCGAGGGATTTCGGAAAGTTCACCATGAGGTGTCAGCACTTGTTTGAAGCAGACACCAGGCAGCGTGGCGGGGTTGGAGGTACGGGCACTCAGAAGCAGCCAGACGTGAACTGTACAAGTCAAATAATCAGAGTAATTGAAGGCTGCAAGCCCAGGGCTGGAAAACATGCTGCAATCCCTACGTGGCATGGACTGGCGTGTAATAAATAGGAGCTCTGTTAACACGAGGGAGGAACAAGCATCCAAAACTCCCGGCTCGTTTGCAGTGATGAGCTGGTATCCCAGTCCCTCCACGCTCCCTCCAGCGGGTATCTCGTACCTCCTCCCAGACACATCCCCACCGGGGGCAGAGAGCCCCGAGCTCCTTTCTTTGTCCTCCCTGGCAGGTCCTCTGGGAGCCCAGCAGAAAACCTCCTCCCTTTCTACAACAGACTGACCAAGGACTGCCTGACAAGAGCCCTTGGAAGGGAGCAAGAATCAGCATCCCACACAATCCTATTTTCTAGGTTCCGGGGGCCGTGCAATCCTCACTGCACTAAAGCACACGCCATGTCTGTGCTCTGGTGACAGAGCAGTAAGAGCTGAAAAAATGGCTATCAGGACATAGCCGTACACATCATCACAGGTTAATTGGTGACTTATCCTTCCCTGCATCCCCCCAAAACAGTGCAACCCTACACAGGATAGGCAGAAGTGCCCGCAGCAAGGGATACCTCACCTCGTCTTTGTCCTGCACCTGGATGAAGAGGGGAAGGGCAAATCCCACTTGGGCTAGCTCCGGGATGGCCACGCTGTACTCCGAGCTGTTGAACTCAGGCGCGTTATCATTGATGTCAATGACTAGGATGTTGAAGGTGGTGGTGACAGTGGCGTTGGAGGGTGTGCGGTCATCATTCAGCTCTGTCGCCTGCAAGGAGAGAAAACAACAGGGCAGCCTTTATTTTTCAAAGAATAAATGTAAAAGTCTGCATGCTGTGATTAGAGGCTCTTGCAGCTTTTGCTTCCTCCACTTGGCTGAGGTAGGATGCTCATTCGGTTCTGCTGTCGCCCCTTAACCTTGAGCACCTTTCCACACCGCTGACCCACTGACACTCTCAGATGTTGACCCAGCTCTTCCATTAACCACCCCTGAGACCCACAGTACTCTTGCAAACCTGCTCCCTTCCCAGAGGTTTAACGTTTCCCCTGGGGTGGCTGTGGCCAAGTTCTCACTTGTCCCTATTGTGCAACAGGTTGTCAGGACTCAAAGTCGTGCTAGGGGATGAGTAGGTGATTTCCCTACCCGCAAGCATTTAAACCAAAAAATTGTGGGGGGCAGTCCTCTTGTTTGGAGCACAAGTCCTGTGAGGAGCAGCTGAGGGAGCTGGGGGTGTTGAGCCTGGAGAAAAGGAGGCTGAGGGGAAACCTTCTCACTCCCTACAACTCCCTGAAAAGAGGGGGTAGCAAGGGGGGGTTGGTCTCTTCTCCCAAGGAACAGGCGATGGGACAAGAGGAAATGGCCTCAAGTTGCACCAGGGGAGGTTTAAGATGGAGATTACGAAAAATTTCTTCACCAAAAGTGTTATCAAGCATTGGAGCAGGCTGCCCAAGGAAGTGGCTGAGGCACCATCCCTGGAGGCATTTAAAAGATGGGTAGACAAGGTGCTTAGAGATATAGTTTGGTGATGGTTTTTGGCAGAGTTGGGTTGATGGTTGGACTCCATGATCTGAAAGGTCCCTTCCAACCCAGGCGACTCTGTGATTCTATTCTAATAAGGGCAGCCACGACGGAGCAAGGAGCACTCCTATTTCCTCCTGTGCCATCTCCTGAGGTGGGACCAGGAGCAGGCAGCTAACCACCGTAGTAGTACCAAAGGGCCAGAAAACTAGGGCAGCAGAGGAAAACAGGATTTAGACCTTAAAATAGGTTTGGCAACATGTGTCTAAATACAGAGCTGAGTCATGACTCTGTATCGCACCTCTGTCTCAAGAAGGACTTTAATTCTGCTTTCCCAAAAGGGAGGAGTGCGGATTTTATTGCCAGAGAAGCAAGACTTGTGAAACAGCCTTTTCAAGCAGAGTCCCTCCTCTCGTCCTTTGGATAATCTTGCTTTGCTGTGGGCACAGAAAAGCAACGCTAAACACGACCCGCATGGCTCATTGCTATTCACCGCTTCTGCACACACCAGCAGAACAGGCTGATCCGAACAAGGAGCCACCCAGCTGTATTTTCACTGCACGCTCCAGGACGAGAGCAGCAGGGAACATTTTGGGTCCCGGGGGATGTGGGCCACAGAGAGTTGGCATTTGCAGGAGGATGCAAAGTTTGTGGGGAGAGGAAATAAATTAGAAAAAAAACCAAAACAAACCAAAAACTATCGGATCAACAGAATGTAGTTGGAACTCCATTATCATGCAGGCAGGAAAACAGGCAAGTTTTCAGGTTCACAAACCTTTCCAAGATCAAAGAGATCTTTTTGTCCCTATTAAAAACAGACAATCCTCCCTCTCTTGATTTCTACTGGGTTTGAACTATAAAAGCCCAAACCTAGGGGTGCTAGGGGTGGATGGGGAATTTTTCCCCGTGCGTAAAGCCCCACCGTATGACCTGTGCCTGGGACCATGAGGGGTAATTTCTTGTCCCTTTGTGTCCTCCCCGCCCCGACAAAGCATTGCACTTGCCAAAAGGAGAAGGCGATGCTTCTGCCCTCCCAATCAATGACCCTTCCTACAACGCTGATTTTTCCCCACCCCGGCCCAGCAGAATCTATACTTCTAAATGTGTTTCCAAACAGCTGCCCAGCTTGGTATTGATTTTAATTACAGGGCTGTGAGTGGAGCCAGGGAGCCGCTCTCAGGTGGGGCCAGTGGGTCTGGAAGATCACGCTCCAGTGCCTTTTCTTGACGAGACAGCTTTGAGCATCCCTCCCTCCCTCCCCGTGCCTGCCTGTGCCAGGCAGATGCAGAAGATGCCCTGTTATGCCACTGCCCGCTGATGTGACAAACCGTTCCTGTTTTTCTGTTGTTTTGGGGGGGGAAATGTGGGAAATAGGCACAAGTGGACACAATTCAGGTGCCTGAACATAGGGGTGTTGTGCTATTTGCAATCCCAGGGCTGCCAGCAGATACAACTGCAGGGAGATCTAGTTGGAGGCCAGGCAGGGCACCAAAAATGACCTTATACATCCATATAGAGGCAACCACGCTTTGGACCACCGTGCAAGGGGGCCGTGTTAAACATCTGGCTGGGGAACAGCAGGTCACATCTCTGGATGCCCACAGGAACATGTCCCAGCTTTATGCCTCCACCTGGAAGGAGTTGTCCCCAAGCAGGGTGAGCTCCCTGTCCGGCTCTGCCGGTGTGTCTTGCAGATGGAGGAGCTTCTCACCTTCACCGTGAGGATGAATCCAGCGCTATAGAAGGGGTTCTCCCGGTCCAGTGGCCCGTTCAAGGTTAAGGCTCCGCTGATGTAGTCCAGCGCAAAGATGCTGTTGGTGTTACCTGGGAGAGATAACAGGCAGCGTGAGCACAGGCAGCCGGTATAGCTGATGCCAAATGGTAAAGCAGAGAGGGGAGCAGGAGGACACAAGCCTCTTTCCCCCTGCCAGCTTGCAGGAATGGCGCTGGGAAGAGAGGTTTTACAGCCAGGCCGGGGGCTCCAAGCTGGGCACGGGCTGCAACGGGCTCCGAGAAGCCTGCACATCACTTCCATGCGCTTTAAAGGGTGATGGGTGAAATGGCCCCTTCCTCCTCTCCTCCTCTCCCCTGCCCCAGCGCAGGGCTCAAAACGGTGCTCATCTTCCAACAGCACATAAAAGCTGTGAACGCTGCAGGCAGCTGAAGAATTTCAAAGGGTTTTTGGGCTATGGAAATAAGCAACAGCACAGCCGAAACCAGGGCCGAAACCAGGGCCGAAACCAGGGCCGAAACCAGGCCCTCCCCTCTGCACTTGCAGGGCACCGTGTCCCTGGGGCGGGCAGAGCTTCCATCTTCAAAACACAAGAGTTAAGGGACATCAGTCCAGGTTAATCCGAGGAAGGTGCAGATGGACCAAGCTCAGGAGTAATTCTTCCCCTAACAAGCAGTAGTTTAACCATGGGGCCCCTTGCCAGAGGATGCTGAGGATGATGGAAGTCCACACGTATTCAAGGAGAGTCTGGGGAGGTTAAGGAAAGAAAAAAATCTATCAAATAACAGAGAAGTCACATGCAGCTGAGGAATTTTCTTAGCTGGACATCTTTGGTGCCAGGCAGAGTATTAGGATGAGTACTGTAGGCACTTGCCCTGCCTTTATGCTCGTCAGGTGTGTTGACCCCATGCAGCTGCCTCGTTTTCCTCTACTCGAGCCAAATTCGGCCCCTGTGCTGGTCCTTACGTGCGAAGAACCAGACAGTGCATCATGGAGGGCTGTGCTGCCTCAGCTCCACTCCTCTGGAATTAGACACCCAGAGAGGCTTCAGACAATACTTGAGTCTCACAGCCAGCAGATGCTAAGAGGACCGATGTCCTGCATGGGGAATGCCCTTGCGACGGTCCCAGGTGCGCTCTCTGTCAGCCAGACACAAAAGACAACAGTTGGTATGTGGAGCTGGGAATACCTGACGCTGGCCCGGCACAACACCCGAGGAGGCTGCTGAATTAGTCATGACCACGGAGGTTATACGCAGGCATATGGCCAACTGCATCACTGCCTGCATCGTCTCACGGTGTGCAGAAAACCTTGATCCAGCCCCAGATGGGAGCAAGGAAACCCTGCAGGTACATTATATTCATCCCAGGCAAAAATTAAAAAAACACAAAACCCCAACAACTGACTTTTCAATATACCTCAGCATGAACGAAACACACACAACATTCATCACTTCCCTGGAAGGGAGCTGCAAGGCAGATCTGCTGCCGCAGAATGTTGTTTCCCATCGCTCAGCATCCACCTCATCCCTGTCTGATCCCCCGTTTAACCATGGTGGCTCCATCGCGGGATGGCCAAAGCCTCCAGGTTCGGTTCTCCTGGGAGCCCCCTGGCCTTCACGAGCTGCTGGCTGCCAGCATCTCCCCTCTCTCCCAGAGCCCTAAGTGCCATAACACCTTTCTCCCCCATTACCGAGCCTTTACACCTTCCTTTCAGACCAAATGCCTCCAATTTCTGTCCTGGGCCCTCTCTTCTCTCCATCCGAAATGACCCATTGACTGCTAGACAGTTTAATGAACTGATGCGCGGCTACTTAAAATATTAGCGGCAGCTTTGATTGTGTTTGGGTTTTTTTTTTAATTTAACTTTTTGCTGCCATACCTGAAGATCTCTAGTCTCCTCCCTTGGACGATTCCTCTCTTTTCATCTTGACTTCCCACCTTTGCTCTGTAATTTACGGCTGACTCCTCAGGAGACTTCTCCCGATCCCAGGTTTGAAGGACACTCCACGATATAGAGTGAATTCCGCTGCAAGGCATTTAAACTCCAGGGTGCCATGTTGCCATGGTAAAGTTTATGCATCAGGGCTATCTTGGTACACTCCCTTTAACATAAAGCGTAATAAAACACCTTTTTAATCACAAAATACTGTCCTGCTAGCGGGAATCTGTAAACGCGGAGACCAATGGATTTTAGTGGAAATAGGTCAATAGGGCAGGAATTTGACACAAAGGACTAAGCACAGTGGTTGTGTGTTTCACATTTGACCATGGTCATTTTTCTGAATAAATTAGGGACCCAAATACCCCCCTAGGCTGTGCATCAGAGCCTTTTCTCTAGCTCAGCCCCTCCAACACCTCTCAGATGGCAGATATGCATCTGATGCCCTCCAGGGTGCCTTTCGGTGAGCTGGGAATTGCTGGGTTTGCGAATTAGCCTCAGAAGGGAAAGAGGTGTCTCCAAACTTGTCCCTCAGAGGCCTTTCATAATTTCCTCTACAATGCCTCCCCAACCACCACTTCGTTATTCCTCCGACCAGTACTCGCGCTGATGAACAATGCACGCTCCCCCGAGACGCTTTCTTTGCAAAAATCTCTCTAACCATCCTCCCATGTCTTTGCTTCCCTCAGAGCAAAAGGAAAGAAAAAAATATTAAAAAAAAAAAAGCGGAGGGAAAAAATAGCCAGTTTTGTCTTTCCCTCCCCACCTCTGTATAATTTCCCCTCTCCACCTGGTTCTCTCCCATTATCTCTCCATCACCTTCCTGACCCAGGAAAAAGTTGAGCCTGGGTCAAGCACAGCTTAGCGCGCAGGTGATGGTGCAGATGGCCACCCTGGCTGATGGCTTTCAATCCCTTTGTCCCCTCCACTGCTCTCCCAGTGCTTACTCCATCCTGCTCCCAGCCATGCTGGTCGCAGGGGTCTGTGCCCACAGTGGCCTCGGAGCCAGGTGGACACCGTTGCCGTCCCAACGCCCCAGCCAATGGCTCACCTGGCCAGTGGCCAGCACTGGGCATGCCAATGGAGCAAACCATGGTTTGTTCATCACTGGTTCTGAAGCCATACCCCAATGCACAGACGTGAGGTGGAGAACACAGAGGGGGTGGAGAACCTTTAGAGGGATTTCAAACCCAGTCAAGATCACCTGATAATCCCGTTTCTTGGAGGACGTGGAGCAGCGCAGACCTTTTCATCTCCAAGTTTGCCCTCTGCAAACTGTTTTAATGACACAGACAGGAACTATTGTGGCCACACTTGCCATGGAAGCAAAGTGACCTTCAGAAAGGTGCCCCTGCTGCCCCCCCCTTCCTCCGTGTCCCCCTCGCGGGCTCTCCCATGAGCAGTGGTCACACTGCGGCATGCACAACCTCCTGCTCTGCACCCACCAGGCAATGAAATGGCCACTCACTTGGCTCAGGAGTTGCCAGCTGCTGGATCTGTCCTTGCTTGAGCCATCTACCTCCTAGCCCGAGGTCTGCTCTGAGCCACCAAAGCATCTCTAGATGGAGACCAAGGACTTCATTTCCACGCCCCTGGTTTGAGAAGGAACCCAAGAACATGCTCTGGTTTCTGCTAAACAAGGGCTTATATGTCCTTCGTCTCCTTCCCCACCCAGACAAGGATGTGGCACGTGCAGAGAGAACCAGGCAACCCAGCTCCATTGCATCCAAAGCTAAGGAATAAACGTGGTTTCCATCAGCAAAGGAGGGGCTCTGCTTTCAAGTGCTAGGAAAGCAAAGATGGCCTGAGGAAAAGCAGGGCAGGGAGCAGAAAGTAAACATGAGGCTGCCTAGGAGGCAGCATCCCTCAGAGAGGGACAACCTCTGGGGACTCCTCTCTGTTACCACCGCAAACCTGTGGAGCTGGACATGGAACAAGGCAGGAGACAGCAGGAGAGACCAGGAGAGGGACCCCGGATAGGAACCAGAGATGGGACAAAAGTGAAATGATGGGAAGGGAAAGGCTGAGCAGCAAATGGGAGCACAGAGAGAAGAGAAGCAAAGCAAACAATGTTTTTAAACACTCAAAAAGACAGAGAAAAGGTGAGAACAAAAAAAAAAAAAAAGAAAAAAAAGAATGAACTTTGGGACAAGAATATGAATACATTTCTGGCAGACTCATTGCTCTCACCTGGCAGGGAGCAGGTCCTGAGCACCTTGCTCAGGACATACAAGCCCAGCTTCTTGTTGTGACACCGGCAAAAGGAGGAAAAGGAAAACTTTCCCACCTCTCTGTCCCGAGTGCGGGTACAGGGACAGCAGCAGCTCCTACATCCAGCGCGGCCGGGCAGGGACTGAGAAGGCAGGGACCGACGTGGCGCTGGGTTGGGAGCAACAGGATGGATCGCCGCAGCCCCCTTCTGAGTGTTTTTCCAGGCTCATTGAGGAACGGATGGTGGCATAGGCAGCATTTTGGAGAAACACTGCTATAACGAGGGGTTTTATAGATGAAGGCCATAATGTTTAATCACCCTCAGCCAACGCTCTCACAGTTTAAAAAGGCCATTAAAAATACTGGCTCAAACCCAGGGAAAAAAAAAAGAAAAAAGAAAAGAAAAGAAAAAAAACCCAGACAGTGCTGTCTCCTCCTTCCTCCCTACCCCTTTGGCCTTTGAGCATGGTTCAAACCCATAGAAGAGATGCAGCCATTGCCCAGCTCTAGCGAAGAGCTACCTGTCAGGCAGGGGAAGCCGATTCCCCTGTGCAGGAGAATTTTTCCCACCCTCCCTGCATGAAAAGCCATTTGTATCGGGGAGCCGCATCCTCAGAAGGCCCTGGGCTTGCTGAGACGCTCGCTGAACTTGGAGCGGATGACTTTCAGGAGATGAGAAAGGGGAACCCATCACACACCTCGCGCCGGATAATTTATTAGCCAAAATGTGCTCCGTCAGGGCTCCTCAGCACTGAAATAGATGCTGTTGGACGTGGTTCATAGAGTCAGCAACAGACACAGTTATCATCGTATAAATAGTCCATCAGCTGCCATGACCACCTCGCTGCTCTTCACCTTGAGTTTCTGCCCCCCCCGTGCGATGTGCAGGGAAGCACGCCAGGGCAGACACCTCGCCCCACGCTTAAATTCAGAGGGAAAAAGTTATTTCCAAGGGAAAAGGGGTTCTTACAACCTGAGCTTTATTTCTTCGCTCCATGTGAAATCAAGATGCTCCAGGAAACAGTGCCTGTTTCTCCTGCTCTGGATTTTGGTTTGCTCTTCTTCCCCAAGGATGCAGCTCTCTAGCTCTCTCTGGGACAACGGGTTCCAGCCCAAAGCTGTGTGCCGGCACTCCTCCGCACATACAGACAGGAGTTTTTAGTATCTTCCCCAAAAGATTTAATTGCCCGTTCTAGCACAAGCGGCAGAATTTCTCCTCTTGCAGAGCCACTTAAGAAGCTCGGATTAAATGCTCGTGTTGTTCCTTTTTTTTTTTTTAAGGACCAAATGTACAGTACAAGAAAATAAAAGGAGAGATTTATCACCCAAGGTGCAATCGCCCTCCCGAAGCCCCTGGGAGCCGTGCCTTCAGCGAGAAGAACAGAGCCCGCAGGGTTTAAACGTTCCTGCTCCAAGTGTAATTCATCACACAAAAGGGTGCTGAGATTTGGACCACAGCCACTATTCCCCCACGTCATCTAGACTGCGCTTGGTAGCTCGAAGGGATGGCAAATCACCAGCCCTGCCTGGCTCGGCCATTTTCCTCCCAGCCTCTCCACTTTCCATGAATCTAACCCTAAAACCTGCCGCGGGAGCGCAGCCAAGAGCTGGACCATTGAGTCAGGACAGCAGAGCAGCGCAGGGAGAACTGCCATAAATGTTTATTTCCCTTATTTCTGTAAAATGCAACAATTCAACCCTCCACCGGAGGATTTTCTCCTAACACGCAGGGCGCAGGAAGTGCATTCCCAGGGAGGACGGGCTGCTCTGGGCATGGCCACCTGGGAGCAGCGGTGGCAGAGGACACTCTCACCCCGCAGCCAAAGGATGCTTACACGTAAAATTAGCACTTTCTTAACGGCCACCGTGCCTGCGCTGGATTCAGAGACCCACAAATCACCTCTCCTGCCTCTCCTCCGTCAGCAGGCAGGCTCGCCAGGGGAACAGGAGAGAAATACACGGTAATATTCCCGGTAACAACTCTGAACCAGCTTATTAACATAACCCCCGCATCTCCAGGCTCAACACCTTCCAGAAAATCTTCCATTAAAAAAAAAAAAAAAAAAAAAAAAAAAGAGAAGTATTTCAGAACCAGCTGTTTTCTCCAGGCCCAACACCAACACAGACAGCACAGGTTCATCCTTTCCCAGTGGTTGCCAACATCCTGAACGCACTTTAAATGCCAGGAAGTTAAACAGTCCCAGAAATTAAACAAAAAATACGCTCTTGTTTCATATTTACACATAAATGGGAATGTATAGTTTTAATTACAGAAGAGCCGTTTGCTGGGGGACCACCTGCCACGCAAACCATTATCCCAACTGTATCCATTTCCAGTGGTTTCTGGATTACCAGGGAGACAAAGCAAGATGCCAACATGATGATGAAGCATCAATTAGCGGTGGGGAGGAAGACGGGGAGCAACCGAGCCAAAAAAAGAGGGACTGTGGCCGCAGCCACCATCTCGTCTTTGTGCTGTCTCTCGTCCCCTTGCATTGCCAGGGTGGAAAAACAGCCTTTGATGGATAACACGGCGTGAGGCACTTTTCCACCCATCAGTGTGTCCTCCTACAGAAATGTTCTGCTATGATGACTGCCTTTAAATCACGCTGGAAGGCCCTCCCAGCAGGTGTAATTTATGAGGACTTTAACACCCGAATAGTCCACTGAGCAATCCGAATGTGGGGAAAAAAGCCGGCGCAAAGTTAAGCCAACTGGCAATGGGAATATTAGAATTAGCAGGTCCTAATTCCAAGGATCCTCCCTGATGTCCGGTTTAAGGGGCACGGTTTGCTTTGCCTTGCCTTCTTTGTTAAGCCAGGTCAAAATGTGAAGGGAGGTGTGAACAGCTGAGGCCACTTTGGCCACCTAACCTTACCTCAGAGGTCCGTGCTGCGCTTCCAGAAGGAAGGCAGGGAGGGACTCCAGATCTGTTAAGACCACGTGAAACGTGTTCTGAGAGTTACCGCGACTATTTTTACATACAAATATATATCCGTTATTTTATTCCTCAGCAGGAAAACCAGAAGACAGACAGAGAACAATTCTTTCCAGACACAGTTCCCTCTTTCTTTTGTCACTCACACTTCTATTACATTGTGCAAATAATTTTTAATTTGCGCTTCCCTTGGGACACACCAGCTTTAGGAAGAGAGCGCTTCATCAGAAACAGCGCCAGTCTCCTAAAAGAATCAACTTAGGAAGAAAAAGATGCCCTGAGGGTTTGTGAAGAGCCCTACGGACCATCTCACCCGATCCAGAGCTCCCTCCCCTCTCTCCTGCAGGACTTCCCAAGTCGCGGGAAGGACATATGGATTGCCCTTGTGGTGTCCCGTTGCCCATCTATCACAGCACCTGAAATGCATCAGGCAGGCAGAGAATGAGGCTGGGGCACCTTGCACAGCCCTCGTTTAACCCTTTTACCCCTGGTTTAACCCTTTTACCCCTGGTTTAACCCTTCGCCGCCCGCCCAAACAGTGCAGGTCACCTTCACAACCCGGTGCCGGGAGACATGAAGCCTCCTGACTGTCCTGGAAATAAATGAAACCCAAAGTTTAGCGAGCAAAGCACGAGACTGCGGTCATACAAGACATTTTCTTAACAAGAGCTTGCAGGCCAAAGTCCCTCCCTCCCTATTAATTAAATTGCTGGTTAGGTCACGATAAAAATCCTTCTCCTAAAGGATTCAGATTCCCCAACGCCCCAGGCGCTGTGCAGCAGCGGCAAACGTGAAAACACATCGCCTTCTGCAGGCCTGATCCTGCTGGGAGTGCCGGGGCCCTCCGATTTCCACTGGGAAAAAAAATCAATCTCTGTTAGAGCAGAGAGTTCCCCGAAATGAAAAGCCTTATCTATAGCAGGTCGTGTTATACAACAAGTCACTCGCTTTGCCTGGGAAATGAAAGATGATGAGGCAGAGTCCCCGGTACAGAGGCTATCTCCATAAATCTGCCGAAAAGGAACCGCGGATTACTTCACTGGATTAATTATCCGTCCTTCAAACAGAGCCCTGACCTCAGCAGCTCAGCATGTCCAACCTGTCAGCGCAGCCGGGGGACCGGGGAGGAAGGAATTTCGCGGGACTCCAGCCCTGGGATGCCCGCACCATCCTTTTTGCCTGGGGAAAGAGGCAGAAACACCCGTCGGAGCGATTGGGAATCCCCAGTACCGAGTGGCTTGAATCGCGAAGTCTCAATTTGGATTTCTTTTTCCAAGGGGTCAATTTGGGTTTCTTTTTCCTTTTCAGTGGTGACCCCACTTCTCACAAAGCGCAGGGCGAAAAAAAAAGGGCGCATTTTCATGGGGTTAAAAATCCTCAGATTGGAAGGAAGAGGGAGAAACGACTGGAAGGTTTTTTCCCTATAGGACATGGGAATGATTCCCAGTGCAGGCAGGCTTGGCTGCCCCGGCAGGACAAGTAGCCAAAGCTGCGACACAGCCCCATCAGCGCTCCTCCGTCATTTCAAGCTTAACAGCTTTGTAAGCTGGCGGCATAAAGTTGGGTCTTAAGTCTTATTTTATGTGGTTATGGTTAATCTTTTAGTTTTATTGTTTTCCTGTCGTGGGAGGACCTTGTGCAGGAGATGGCCGTATAAATAAGAGCTGCTGCAGTATATCCCGTGGTGCAGCTACCCAAGGGCTGGAGCGGAATAGGACACCAGCAAGTCCAAATTAATTTTTACACCCCGCCTCCAAATCATACCAATGCTTTAGGTTTTAATACCAAAGAAGTGATAAACAGCTATCGTTTATCAGCTTTCAGCTCTCTCGCTGCTGTACATTCAACTCCAGCAGGTAAAATCAGAGCTCTGTGCCCGAAAGCCTGGGAGAGGCATCACCCATCCCTGTGTGAAATGGGAACAGCATCACCGCCACCTCCCCTTGTGGAAGCAAGCCGAAGAGCCAGTATAATTACTACCTCCACCGACCATTTTCGTTTTTGCTTACGGTTGGTTTCTAATTTAATTTGCTTCCCTGTTCCCATATGTTAGACTGTTGTTGCTTTTTTTTTTTTTCCAAAATTGCCATAAAAATTTACCAGCTCAGGCACAAAATCTGCTCGCTGACCTTTACCATCGTGATTGAGGATAATGACGAGTTAATTAGGCTTTACCTGCCTGCCAAAAAAATAATAATAATAAAAAAAAAAATAGCTTGCCTTGGGTGAGCAGGATTTTGGAGGCTGGTTCCCATGTCCGGGCTCTCATGCATCAGAAGGTAGCATCTTCTTTCAAAAGCAAGAGGAAAATCATGGAAAGTATAAGAAAATGCCTTGAGCCGAGTGGGGGAGGCACTCACACTCCTACTGACTTCAGGAGAAAAAACTGTCTGCCCCATGACCCTGTTTTCTTTAAAATTTGCCCTCGGCCACAACCCAGCAGCCAAAAGGAGCTGGTGAGCTCTGGCAACCAACTCAACTCAAAGCGGGAGCAGAGCATCCCAAAGCCTGGCTTCGGGGGTTTTGGGAAAATCTGCCTGAAGCCGAAGGTAGAGTGAGGAGGAGGAGGAGGCAGGACTTAACAGCGGGTGCCTGCAGTCATCCCTCCGTCCGTCCGTGGGCTGATCGTTCCCCGCTCCACCGCTCCGCAAGGTGCTGGTGCAGATAGGAGGAGGAGGACTCCTGGCCAGTTACAAAAATGCTCTGCAATTCTCATGTTTGGGCAAAAAAAAAAATTAAAAAAATAAAAATAATGCAAAGCATTTTAATCACTCTTTGATGTGTTCTGCCTGATTCTCCGATAGGAGAGCTGCCCCCTGCCAGGCGGCACCGGGGGCAGGGATTAAGCTCTTGGCATAGGCAAGTAGATACAAGGCTGTTTGCGCTGATCCCCCTGCCTGTCACTGTCACCCCGCTGCCACCAGGCTCCTGGGGCACGCCTGGCTCCTTCCACCGTCCCCACCAGCCCTAACAGCTAGGCTGACAGCTACCCCGGCACTGAGCCGGGGACAGAAAGGGACTTGGTGGCTATTTTGCAGGAAAACCCAAGAGACACACGAAAATAAGAGCACGTGTGAACATTCCAGGTAAAAATCCAGGGTCCAAGGTCTTGTCGCCTGGATTCAGCAGAGCAGCCACAACCATCCGAGGAGCAGAAAGACCGTGAAGCAGGTGGGTGCATTTAGCAAATTAACCCTCTATCGATTGCGTGGTTATTTCTGTAAGTTTAAGCCATCTCTTGGAAGCCCAGAGCTGTTTGTATTGCATCAGTGCTGACAAGGGAAAATTGGATACTGGCAGCATACTGGGTCAGAAAAATGGCCCGTAGCCATCAGCAGCTGCCCGAAGGAGGGTGTACGAAGAGGACAAGGGCGATTCCCCAGCTGCTGAGCATCTTTCAGGCTTCGAGCTGGGTGGGGATTTTGTCAGCTGAAGGCTTTGGCCACCCTCACAGTAGTTCACAGCTGCAACCTCAACCACAAAATTAGCTTGAGGTTTCAGTCCAGTCTCCAGCGAAAAAAGGCCCGTATTAGCCAAAAGAAAGTCCCTGCTGCACTTTGGCCAGTTGACACACACAATCTAGCAGAAACCTCGCATCTAATTCATGCTGGGGAAACATTAGAATAAATTGCAGAGAGAATTAGAGGAAGAAATAATCCTTGCATCTTCAAAGGTAGACTGACCTGGATACTTGCAGTCAGGATCAGCGGACTTGAAAGTCAGGGTGAAATCACTTTGACCCCAGAGTTGATTAAAAGAGCGTTTGAAACGGCTGGGCTTTAAGGAAGAGAAACTAGGAAATTATTTCCGCACGTGTAGGCGGAAGCAACTGCCAGCCAGCCCCTGAAGCATGAGGCACCGTGGGGAGAGGAGGCACTGCTGCCATTTCTCGCCGTGAAGATCCTCCCGGAAAGCAATGCCAGAAACAAGGTCACAACTCAGCCCCACCAAGCTGATCCCTTGCTGCTGGGTTAGCCCGAGTAGTCTATCCGTCCCCAGGGCACGGCCCCACCAAAGCAGCATCCGAGCGCAGCCCAGCGAGTGTCAAAGCCTGCCTCGGGTATGGCAGAGGTGCACTGACCTCAAGGCACCTTAAATGAGACGGGTACCGGCTCCAAAAATTGGCCTTTCCAAAACACATCTATGTTTTGTGTGGAAACACCCACCCAGACTGCCCTGGCTCTTTTGCCATCAGAAGACGTCCACAAGCTATGGACTCAAAGCAGCCAAGCATTGCCCGGTGAGGATCCATGGGTGACCGGCTACACCAGTATCAGCAAGCCACCCATGCGCACTGGGAAGGGTTCCCCGGGCTCCAGAGCCAGCCTGGGAAGGCAGGATGAATCCATGTGGCCATCAGGAGACAAAAACCCTCCACCGCTCTAATTAAGCTTCATTCTCCAGCCCTGCGCCCTCATGCGTCCGAACCCCTGCCTCTGGCAAGGCTTTGGGAAGCCAGCCCTCAGCATGGAGATTTTAGGGAAGCGCCACGGAAACTGCCAGGAGCTGTTCAGCCCATAACCAATCCCATTCTCTCCCTAAACAATAACCACTGCGCCGCCAATGAGAGTTTTACTCCTGGCTCTTTGCAGGTCTCCTCCGTGGTGCTGTGTGAGGCGGACTCGTTTGTGGCTTGCCATTAGGACGGAAAGGTTTCATCATGAGATACTGGCAGATTAGTTGGAAACAGCGCCTGCTGCTTGAGGAAAGGGAGGTGCCGCAAACGACGCGCTCCGGCAGTGCTGGAGGTAAAAGCGTTCAGTCGTAGCAGTAGGCTATGGCAATTAGCAATGACAAATCAAAAGAACAAGCAGCACAGTCGAGGAGAAACTTGGCCAAATATGATTTCCTAGGCATGGGATGTACAAAGACTCATTGCAGGGCCAGCTCCTCCGGCCCCGCTGGGCTCCCCACCATGTTTTCCCCTGAACTTACCTGAGACGATGGTGTAGCCGATGCCCCGGGGACGGCCCTTGTCCTGGTCGATCGCCGTTATCATCCGTACGGTGGTACCCTGGGGAGGGAGAGGAGACGCGTGTTACAGCCACCCCGGCTGAGCGCTGCTGGGGCTTGCAGGGTGCCCGGTTGAGGCACTGCACCTCTCACCATGGGGCACACACTCGGGAAAACCTGTCCAAGGACAAGGCACGCCATAGAAAAGTCCCATCCCAGCTTCTTGGGACAGTTCAGGCTCACCACTCTTCACTCTCGTGCAAGCTGCAAAACTCTGTTAACCCACCCCAGGATGTAGTGGTGACGCTGAGGGTAGGACCAGCAGAACGTGTCCTGTAACTGACCCACCCAGCAGGCTGAGCTTGACCACAGAGTAGGCTTGGACCACGGCAAGTGTCCATAGGGACAGGAGAGAGTGCCACCAGACTCATTCCCCGTGCTGCTCATCCCCGGCCCAGAGAATGAGGATTTGAAGCAAGGTCAGTGTGGTGAGCCCAGCTATGAGTGTTTGAGGCAGAAGAGGAAGGAGGGACTGAAGGTGCATCGTTGGAAAGCCAGGAGGTGCCTCCTCGCAGCTGCACAGGCTGAGCTCTGGCTGCCAGGCAAAAGCATATGCTCCTCCACAGCAGAGATTTTCACCCTGCTGTCCCTTGAGAACCAAAGGCCACAATTCCCTCTCACCACAAGCTTCAGTGCTGGTCAATACACCAACTTTATCTACCGCTGGCTTCCCAGTTTCAACTGGTCCTCCTCTGCCCCTGTGTTCTTCAGATGAGGCACCCCAGGCAACAAGGGATGCTCACGCTGGCTATCAGCATCCAGCTGCATAACCAAGGGAGCTGCAAAGATTTGAATTGAAACCTTTAAGGAGGAGGAAGGGGGATGGACAGATGCTGAGAACAGTGGATTGCCCACGGGCAGGAACTTCTGCAGCTACCAGCTCACCCACCTCACCCTCCATCCTGCAGGATGTTTCTTACAGCAAAGCAGACAGATGCATGAGGCTGAGTGTCCCCCAAAACCAATGAAGAATGTAAGAGTGACCCAAAATCCTTGTTTAGTTCTTTAAATAAAAACATCCTGTGCTTATGTCAACTCCATAAGCTGTACTTCCCCCGCCGCACTGCAGTGAGCCCATGTGAATACAAACACAGCCACATGCACATAATTAATGTAGTGTGAAAAAATTTACAACTCAGCTGTTCTTGTTTTCATTGCTTCTTTTCCCACTGTTAATAAACCCATTTTAATTTTTTTTTTTTTTTTTTTTTTTCCCTCAAAGGAAATGTCAATAGAGGAGTTTGCATATCTAACAAGGGAGCATAGTGGGACGGCAGCACGGCATTTGCCCTGCAATCCATCAGCTGAAGGCCACAGGGAAAACTGCTGCAGACACATCACTGGTGGGAAGCGGGTTCTTGCCATCTCCCTGGATTTCGGAGCCATGCCCCTGAGGGCTGGATGGAGATGCTTTGCTGCCAGCTGGCCGTAAAGAAGTCTCCCCGGGCCAGGCGGATCTGCCCCTTCCCTGATCTCTGAGGGCATTCCAATAGACTCCCTTAAGTAAATCCACGTTATTAACCGAGAACATTAGAGCCATAAATCCCAGGTCACTGGCCTTTGAGCAGCACTTGGCTGGCGAGGCTCAGCAGCCACCAGAGAGCCTCTAAATCACCGACAATAATTGTCCTATCCAAAGGAGCGAGGATTGCTAAAAACCACCAGAAAAGTAGGAAAGGAGCGGGTAGGAATGCAGAACGAGGGATGTGGCAAGGAAGGCATGGCAAAGCAGAGGGGAAAAAAAAAAAAAAAAAAGGAGGAAGGCATGTGATCCAGCGTGCTTTCCCCCAGCCTCTTCTGCTTTGATCGTCTGACCCCATGGGGCAGGCGTGAGCCCCCCTGGGCTCCCCGGTGAAGGGGGAGATGCTGCGTGGCACGGGGCAATGGTGCTGGGTGGGTCTGACAGCTGGCTCCTCGCCTGTCAAAAAGCTGGGCAGCAGCATAGAATGATAAGTGCCGCCTGCTGCGCGGCACATTCCAAAGGGGAGGCAGCTGCGGGAGGAGGTAAGG
Organism: Stercorarius parasiticus; assembly: GCA_013396915.1. Classification (NCBI taxonomy): domain Eukaryota; kingdom Metazoa; phylum Chordata; class Aves; order Charadriiformes; family Stercorariidae; genus Stercorarius; species Stercorarius parasiticus. The sequence continues at coordinate 295,971 of VWZL01005211.1, read as the reverse complement.
GCTCCTGCGATGGCCAAGGAATAGCAATCGGCACGCCAATGCCGGGGCCGCTTTATCTGCGAGAAAGGTCCCTCTTCCAGCAGCTGAGGGGAAAGGTTGCTGGGAGAGATAAAAGGATGAGCACAGATGTCACAGTCGGGAAAGTTGGGGAGGGGAGGAGGGGGGAATCTCAGTCAGATATCTCAGCAGTGTGTGCCATAGAGATGTCCATAGGAAAGAAATTATCCAGACATCTGATCCCAAGAATAAGGGCTGCAAGTAAGGTTCGCCTGGTCCTCGGCTTCCATGCTGCTGTTTTCTGAGACTGGGTCTCCCCCTGTTCTTCTTGCAGCCCCCATGTGTCTCCTCCACAAGCCCCTTCACCAGCCCATCCTGGGATGAGCCACACTTCACCAGGGACCGTGAAACAAGTGGCAAAGTGGGGCTGAGCCCCTACCATTCCTGGATGCTGTCTCCTAGCACCACACCAGGGGCAGGGACCTGGGCACCTTTTCGCAGCCCGTCTAGTTTCCATCCTTCCCGCCAGCTCCTTCGCAAGAGGTTTCCCATATCCACAAGACTGGCAGATCCCAACTCCCGGGAACGGATGATCCCTCCCCCAAGCATCCACGCAGTGTTTTAGGACAAACTTTATGCTTCTGGGGAAGAGGCGGAACAAGCGCCACAGGATGGGCATAATGCTTATCCATGTAGCTAGTGGCAATTTCTGGGTTTGTAGTGAGTGGTGACAACTGACGCAGCCGGCCTCGGAGCACAATCACTCAGCATGGCCAACAGAAAGGAGCATTCCCCTTCAGCACACGTCTGAGTGAGACGGGGAGATGATGTGACACAAAACACAATGCTATGCACAGGCTATACTCATCTCTTAGTACCTGCGATGATCACAAAGCATCTTGCCCACCATAGCAGCAGGGACAACTAACCAGAGAGGAGAGACAAGAAATGGGAAAACACGCAAAACCAAACCCTTGATCATGGCCATCCCACAATGGCGGAGATTGACCTCTCACCAACCACATCTCAAGAATTTCCAACTCCTCTTCCAAAACCCTACCAGACCACAACTCTATTCCTTCGGCTATCTAGGTCCTGGCACGGCAAGGGCAGGAGATGCTATGCTCCGACTCCCATAGGCAGCCAACTGCACCCCTAAATTGGAGGACACCCTCCCTCCGTCTCTGGCCAAACACATCTGGCAAAGCTTCCACTTACTCACTGAAAACCCAAGCTGACTTCCAGCACCGACAGCTCTGCCCAGGGCTCTCCCCAGGTACTTGTGGTGTGAACCCGCGGCTCTTAACTCCCAAATACTCCTGACATTTCTTCAAAGCAAGGAACAACTCGGCTGCCTACCACAGACAACAGTGGCTGCAAGGAAAAGACACGGGTGGTGGGTACAGACTGAAGCACCAGAACAGAATAACCCACTCCCTCTAGGGAAGGAGGAAGAAGGTTTAGAAAAGTAATAATCTGGAAAAGCCTATGCTTAAAAAAAAGGCAAAGAAAATAAAGAATGGCACATTATCCAAACAAAATCTGAGGGTTTTTTTCAAGAGGGGCAGGGGTAAATCAATCCTTTTTTAATAAAACCCTGAGCTTTTAATAAAGTGTTCACACTGATGGGCTGGAAATATTGTAAGAAAGAATTAACTCAGAGCTATTGAGACTCTAGGGCAAAAATAGCACTGATTCTAGGTTATTTCTTTAACCCAAGGAGTTTGTGAAGAGGGGGGGTGGTGGTGCTGAAGAATTAAAACTCTTTCAGTGATATTTGACACATATCTGCTCCATGCTATCGCAAGGGAGTACCACTGCTGGTCTCAGGACCAAGCACCAGTGGGGTTTGTCTCTCCTCTTGCCTCCGTGGGGCTCCCCGTGGGATAAAGCACACATTCACAGGCCTCAGCTTGCCTCCTAGGCAGTGGATTCCTCCTCTTTCACCCCCAAGGTGAAGCTGCAACGCTGCCTGGACCATGCACCAGCTGAGGTCCAAAAGTAGGGGCTCATCAGACCATCAGCATGTCTGCAAGGGGAAACGTCTCCTCTTCTCCAGCCCCTATTAACCTGTCTGGAGAACATCAACTTGCTGCCAGGACAGACACCCACAGACTCTGAGGATGAAAAATACAATGCCGCCAAGCTGTAGACAGCTTTGGGGCACTCAGGTGCCCTGGGAGAGACATCTAAGGGACGCTGAGATGATAAACGGCATCAAGAAAGAAGATACAACACCTACAGGGACAGCAAAGTCTCTTCCCACTGCATCCTCTTCCTTTGCCCGATAAGAAATGTCTTTCTTCTCAGTGTCCGAATAAACATGTGCCCAAAACACATCTAAATTAAGCTACCGGATCCTGGCCTGAGAAAAATAAGAACTACAATGGCACTTCTCTCCCCTCTTGCACCCCTCCACCCCTTTTTCTTCTCCTTCTCCTCTTACAGGATTAGGGACTTGAAAGGCAAAGCGCAGCCCAGCGTTGCAGCAGCAGGAGGAGGGGGGAGCGCTTCAGAAAGCTGCCACGGTAAGAAAAAAAAAATCCTATTTCTCACTTCTTAATTCCAGTCAATTCCAGTCAAAGGGCTGATAGAGATCTGTTTGCGGTAATTTGCTGCAGTTTATCCACTCTTTTCACCTTCTATCGGCTCTTCACTGACGGACTGGCTGACATGCTGTTACTCGAGTGAGGAAATTAAAATTTGATGCAATAATCCCAAATAAGAAGGATTTTATTAGGTAATGTATACACTTCAGATGAGGTATTCTCGCCTGATACATTGATAGAGGAACATAGACATGCTGTGCACCACAGATAAAAAGAGAGGCAAGAGAGAGACGGAGAGCGGGTGCATGGAGCAACAGCAAGTCTGGGACGAAATGCCTTGAGTGCGCCTTGGCCTGCTGGGCCAGACGGCAGGCAAACATCACCCACAAACGCAGCATTGGCTTGAGCTGGAAGCCTTGTTTTGGGACAAGCCCAGATTCCTCACCCAAATTTGCTGTTATCCTTTCGGTAACTGAGCCATTCTGTAGGGAGACAGCGTCTGCTCCGCACTGTGACTGGCTCCCTCGGGTGGTAAGGCAGAGCTGGTGAGAAGACTTCCCGTGGGGAGATGAAAATGCACATTAAACCCCCATGGCTTGCCATAGCAAACCACATCCTTCTTTCAGCAGTGGAGATTTCTCCCGTGAAGGATGGGACTTTGGGTCCAAACCAGAGAGCAATAGCACTCAAAGTACCTCCCACATGCTGCAGTCTTCCTCTTCACCATGTCTCTAGTGGCACCTATCCATCTTGGATATCTCCATGCCTTTGGAGATGTTACATGGGGCCAAGAAAATCAAAATCTCTAAAGCTGTCAGAAAACTGCCAAGAGTTTGGTGTGTGCTCCTTCATTCATTTCCTACTTCAGGTTACACAGCAACTATTTGCTGCTTTGCCTACTGCAAACAGGCCACGTTCTGGGAATAACTGTGATGCACGTTGCTGTATCAACACAAAGAGATCGTTAAGCTGCAGCCTTATTACATATCATTAATCTGAGAGATCCCCTCTCCTGGATGCCGGGTCACTCCAGGCAGGTGATGGAGTCTATAATTTTTGATACTCTTGGGAATTCCAGTTGCATAATTTCATCTAAGGCTTTTCCCACTAGTTCAGGTTGAACAACGGAGCGTTTTCGCTTCCCTGCAGCTCGTGCTGCCCACCACAGAAATACTCCTGAATCCCAACAGCACTGAAACTCATTGAAACTTTCACTTCATGAAAGTAATTCACAAAGCCATTTTTTGGCCGTCTTCAGGCCGGCAGACAGGTAATATGCTGTCTGACCATGGGATTTGTGACAGTAGGACTCAGCCCTATTGATCCAGCACTCTGCATGCCGTCAGAGCCAGCACTGTGCTCCAAAGTGAGTAAAAAGGCATAAAGTGAAGCAAGCTGGAGTTCTCTCTACCCCTGCATGAACTAAGCCATCTGGCGTTTGGGATCCAGCGCACCAGAGACATTAGGGGATGCACATGTGATATGGATGCCTACCATGCTGCGATTTGAGGACAGAAGGTTTTCCCATCCATATACAAAAATATTTGCCTGCTAGACAAAGCGATGGGAGTCAGAGCTGTGCCTTGGGAAGGTGGATGCTGCTGTCAAGGGTTGATCCTGGGGCTGAAGGTCCTGGGCACCCTTGCTGGGAGCAAAGCTAACAACAAAGCCAAGGCTGCCCACCACACTCCCTGCTGCGGGGAGAGGGAGGGAAAAAAAGCCCTGCTGTATTTAGAGACTGGGAGACATTTTCCACAAAGAGTGAGTTTGCTGACAAACAGAGTTGCAGAAGAACTAAAATGATTGGATCAATTTGGCAAAACCTGGGGGAAAATGCTCGGAGTGCTGAAATGGCTGATGATTCTGGCATTTTCAAAACTGCCTCATTTCAGGAACGTTTACTTTCTTCTTCAACTTTGCTATTTGAAATGGCATGCATATACGCTGTGGGGAGGAAATGGGGTGACTGTGTGCTAAGAACAACAGAAAACCTTTATAAAATTTAAGAAAAACCTTTAGGCAAACATTCTATTTGGGTTTCAGGCTTCCTACACCTCCTTGCTTAGGCTCCCTTTTTAAAAAAGAGAGTAAAATACTTGGGAGCTGGCTTGAAACACGTTGTTTCAGAAAAAAAAAAAAGGTTTGCCTTTCTTTGGGTGCCCTTTGGATCTCACAATTCAGAGCATTTGCGCTTCAGCATGGAAACAGGGCTCCTCTTCGCACCCAAGCCACAAACGTCAGGGCAGAGCAATGCCAACCTGTGACAGATGGAAGGAAGGACAAGTATCTCTGCGAAGAGGAGGTTTCCCTCCAGCTTTTTTGGGATACCTTGTGCTTTCTGCCCCGCACCCTGCTCCATCCTCCCTCGGCTCCCAGCGCAACACCGCGGTCGTGGACATCAGAGCAAAAGAGCATCCCTTACCGGAGGCGAGTTCTCGTAGATGTTGGTGCTGTAGGGCAGGTTGATGAAGATGGGGTCCATGTCCTGCACGTCTGTAATGGTGATCGCCAGGTTGGCCAGCGTAGACAGCGGCTTGTTTTTATCTTGGTCCTTGAAAAACACAAGGGTTGGCAGGGGGAGAGAAAAGATTTCTATCAGAAACACAGAATTATTCAACAGCATTAAGTCTCTCACAGTTGTCGTTGGGTCAAAATTTCTGACTAGTCCAGGTAATCATCTCTTTTTCAAGCTACCTGCTGGTATTATTGCCCACAATACAATATGCATTTCATTCCAGCATTAGCACTTCAAAATAAAGCAAGCACCAATTTAGTTTTCATCACATTTTGGGGTGAAAAAGAAGCAATGCTGCTCAACATACACTTCAGAATACAAATTCTCTCCTAACGCAAATACGCCCAAGGGCACCTCCGCACCGTGAGACCCAGATGTGGTTGCCAGCAGACTCTCGTACCAGCACGTCGCAGCAGCGCATCTCTTCCCCGCCAGCGCCGACGCCTTGGCACAGCTTGGGCTCTGTCGGCTGGAACACGACAAATCCCACCATCTTCCTCGCGTTTCCACGGCTCTTCCTAACCCTGCTGGCTGTGTTGCAGCTTTATTCTTTTCTGTGATTGCAGCTCCGAGCAGGAGCATCATCGCCCTTACACCCCACCACAACCCATCCGGGTGGAGCCACAAGACCCTTCTCCACAAGTGCTTTCCCGGGGCAAGGCCCTTCTCCAGCAGACAACTCAACAGCAGGACGCGCTGCCACCAGCTTGTCCTGGCAGAGCCCTGCTACCACCGGTTCTCTTGCTGGAGCCTTGTCCCGTGGGTGCTCAAAAGCGACCCTTTGCTAAAAGGGCAGAGGCAAAGAGATAAGACGTAAAGGAGAAGAAAATAAACCTCTCCTTACCCCCTAATCAAGCACCGTGGTGAAAGGCGACCATTAGAGGTTACCGCACACTTCTGCAAAATGGCTCTGAACAGCAGCAAGGACTGATTGCCAGAAGATTAATGTTAATTTAAACTGTATTCAACAACACAGCTTGTACATTATCCTCTTAACCTGCAGGCCTCAGCGTTTATGGCCTGGACGGATGCTTATTTCCAACTCGCACTCTGCTGTTAGTGTTATCAGATTGAAATCTTTCGTTTCTCCAGATAATGTTTTTTTCCCCTTTCCTTTCACCTCTTTAAATTTTGGTTAAGGTATTGCAGGTAGCACTGAAAAAGCAAGCACGTTTCATGTTTCCTCACCTTCCCAGCCTCTTCCTGCCCTACATCCCCGGCATGAAATAGCTCCTGCCTTGAACCAAGGCCCCACAGCTCTTCTTGCAGACGCCCCGAATTCACTACGTCACACCCCCGTTCCCACTCCGGACCACGCAAACTCTCCATCAGGCAGGCAAGAGACTGCATTTGCTCTTCCATCTCCCCCTGTGTTGGTGCAATTCTCATCCTCCTTCCCGGGCTGAGCTTCGTCCCAGGGTTTCTCCTTGCCTTTCTGCTAGAAATTACCAGCGCCCCGCAACTGAGCCGAGGAGATACTCAGAGATTTAATATTTAACTCCCTGAGTTGGAAATCACTGGAAGCCAGCAGTGTATTAGGTAGCAAGTGCCAGATACACCATTTTATGTCTGCTGGGAACTGCACCTGGGACACAGGGCTAGATGGAGCTGGACTGACCAAGGTGGCACCCCAGCATCCTTGAGGAAACCAGAATGGGACATGTGGAAGAAAGGCACGTTTCCATCAGGGATTGTGTTTGGTCCCAAATTTTCTAACCTGCTAGACAGCTCAATGGCACGTCCTGGGAGAGCGTGTCAGCGACACAGACTGACAAGGAAAAACAACAACGGAAGAAGCCTCTTATCACTGGAGTATTTAAAAATAAAATGAGGTATGTTTCAGAAAAAATAAACTTATGGGGAAAATTCCACCGCCTCGAACATGAACGGAATGAGCTGAAAGGTTGAGCTGTTTGCCTGTGGCCCTGCAATCTGCGAACTCCCAGTCTCTGTTGGCCAGGAAGAGCAAAGCAGCCTAGCTGTCCTCCATGTCCTCGTGACATTTGTGGCTCTGCATCAAGACAATGATCTTGATCAAATCATATGCTTCAAGAGCTCCAGCCAGCTGCCTGGAGGGTTCCCCCCCTCTCCTGAACGCACGGTTGGCCAGATGTATTGTAGGGCTGAATTTATGTAGGGCTCAATACGAGAGAGACATCGAGTTGCTGANTAAGAGTTGTTTAGAAGTGGTGTTAGGGGATATGGTGTAGGGGAGAACTTCGTAGAGTGGGGTTGATGGTTGGACTTGATGATCCCAAGGGTCTTTTCCAACCTAAATGATTCTATGATTCACCCTCCTCTGTTGCACCTGAGATGGGAAAGGAGTCACCACAGAGAGAGCCTGCTTGTGCGGTGCGCCTCACTCACCACGCTCCCTACGGAGCTCTCACCAGATTTAACACCAGGAAAGAAGTTTCCCATAGGGGTGGGACAAGAATTTGCCATGGTGGCCACGTGGACCCTCTCCCAGGGGTCCCCTCTGGCATCAACTGTATAGAATCATAGAACAGAATCATCAAATTGCCTAGGTTGGAAGCGACTTTTCAGATCATCGAGTCCAACCATCAACCTAACACTGACAAAAACCATTGCTAAACCATATCGCTAAGCACTATGTCCACCTGTCTTTTAAATACCTCCAGGGAAGGTGCCTCAACCACTTCCCTGGACCGCCTCTTCCAATGCTGGATAATGCTTTCAGTGCAGAAATTTTTCCTAATATCCATCCTAAAGCTGCCCTGGTGCAACTTGAGGCCTTTTCCTCTTGTCCTACCAATCCATCTGTTATAAACCATGACAGACAGGGAACGAGCCTGGAGGATTTAATGGGCTGCGTGCCTCCTCTCCTGCAGCAGGGAGGAGAAGACTCACCGTTGCGTTGACCTGGAGCTGATATGCCTGAGTCACTTCATAGTCCAGCTCCCGTATCACCGACACGATGCCGCGGCCACTGTCGATGGCAAAGAAATTGGAAGGAGGCTGGAAGGAGTAAAGCACGCTGCCTCCTGCCCCCTGGTCTGGATCCGTGGCATTCACTATGAAAATCGGAGTGCCCACCGGTGTATTCTGGAAATAAAAAAAAAAAGAAATACATCGGTAAAATTGTGCACCAGCCTATTTTCCCATCAAACGCACATCAGCAATTTCCTTTGCCCACCTAAAGGAACATCTAGAGACCCAAGAACTTCAGTCCTATATTTTCGGGACATTTATAAGTTATACAGCTGTTTTCTTTATTACAGTATTGCAACAGCTATAATACTTGTTACACACTTATAATAACAGTTATACAGCTGTGGTCAAGATGGCACTCTATCACAAACCCTTATTTTCCCAGACATCACAACTTTCCAGAAAAAATTACTCTCTTTGCTGAAACTTGTTTTCTGCCCAAAGGCACTTTTATTTTCAACACTGATTCCCTCTCTGTTTTCACCATGAGGCATTAAATGTAAGAGAGCCTCTAAAAAAAGACATTAAATGCAACACAGAACTTTACGTAAAATTCAAAGTTGTAGTTTCCACAGCAACTACAACCTGGCCCGATTAACGCAGGCATTAACAGTTAAATCGTCATAAATCTGGAACTAATCTACATGCATAAAATATGCAGCTGAGTGCACAAAATCAGCAATGGCAAATGCAGTTTGGCACTTCTTATTGTTTAACTTCACAGAAGGGAGAACAATTATCCATTTTTGGTGGAACAGCTGCATGTTCCTATGCAAATCTTAAATGCATATTCTTGTCTCTCTAAAGGCAGAAGCACAAGACCGCAAGCAAAAAGGTTTTGCTGGGGACCCGGGCTGCAGGTACACACGGATCACGACCACTTGGGCAAGTTCGTATGTTGGTAGCACGGTCACAGGCACGTTAAGGGCTGACAAAGAGCTAAAACTTGAAAGGGAGACAGCAAAAGTCAGGAGCAAGATGTGACAACGGCTGGTTACGGCCAGTTGGGGTAATACGGATTATTTCTGCAGACCTCTTCTCAAGCCCCTGCGTTTTTGTACTGAGTTATTCGTTCTCAGCTCATGGAGAAGTATCAGGAAGGTGGGAAGGAGACTTCAGGAGATGCAGAGCTCAGAAGATGGGGCACTGCTTCCAAGCGGAGCTCCTCCTGCAAATCCTTGGCCAAAGCTGAGCAAGGAACTGAGCCATTTTCAGTTTTTTTTCGGGAACCACGAAGCGTGCAGTGAACCACAGCAAGGCTGTCCCAGCCCACCCCCTCCGCTAGAAAGCACGAGAAACCACGACCCCACGCTTGGAGATCCAATTTAAGTAGTTTAATACTGGGTGATGGCACCAGAAAAGAAGCAAAACTTCTCAGTTTCCCTTAGTGAGGCTCAGGCCAGCAGAAACTTGCCTTGAAGACAGGTGGCAGGACTTGCTGCGAGCTGGGTAAGGCGGCGCGAGGAGCCCAGGGCACGTCCCACAGCTCTTGGCACCCTCATGCCTGCCTGACCTGGCACCCAGCCACGCAGGGACGCTCCGACAGCTGAGCTCGCCTCAGGGTCAGGCAGAACTCCCCTTATTTCAGCATCACTTCTGCCGAAGTGTGAGAGGTTGCAGTTCCCACCTAGACTTTTCATTTGCTTTCTTCCCCCGGCTCCCCTTCCCTTCTCTAAATCAAGCTGCTAAAGAAAGCCTCACAGGGCATGGCCCGAGGATTATTTTTTAAAGCACCTTCAAGTATTTTTTTGCAATCAGCAATCATAAAAGCATAAAAGATATAGCTAGAGGGGACCTCAAAAGAGAAATCTGTCCCCGTACTACACCTAAATCATTCCCATCCTTAAAGCCTCCCAGTGATGGAGGTGCCACAGCCTCCCCAGCCCATTTGTCACAGCATTTTGCCACCCTTTGCCTTACAACTGCTCATTTTCTGGCACGCTTAACCCACATCTGCCCTGCTGCTGTGTAAGCCCTTGAGTCTGTGCCAGGCACATAGCACGTTAATCCTGGCTTGTGCATTTGGAGAGCTCAGGAACCGGTTGGATGGGGCTTTGAGCAACCAAGTCTACTGGGAGTTGTCCCTGCTCAGGGCAGGGGGGTTGGAATGAGATCATAGAATCACAGAACGGTTTGGGTTGGAAGGGACCTCAAAGCCCATCCAGTGCCACCCCCTGCCCTGGGCAGGGACACCTCCCACCAGACCAGGTTGCTCCAGACCCCATCCAACCTGGCCTTGAACCCCTCCAGGGATGGGGCAGCCACAGCTTCTCTGGGCAACCTGGGCCAGTAAGATCTGAGATGATCTTTAAGGTCCCTTCCAACCCAAACCCATGATTTGGTGACTTGGTCAGCTCGGGAGGCATGTTGGGACAGAGCAGCCCTTTGTGGGGGGCTCTAGTGGATGTTTTCTTTCCGAGTGTGCCCAAGACACCTCCTGGGACAGGACTAGAGCACCTCCCCACCCCTCTTAGGGCTACCTGCCTCCCCCCAAGCCTGGAGCATTCTGCAGCCCTGCTCTCCCTGCTGCCAGGGTGCTGCTTCCACAGCTGCGGTCCACACACTCCGCCAACTGCCTTCTCAAATTCCTCCTCCGGAGCCACCGGGGTATCAATGTCAGAACCAAGAGCATTACAAATTAACCACTAACGGGGGGAGGAGGGGGGAGGCAGTGACAGAGTAGATGCAGGGTTGCACTGACGAGGTCTGGGGTATATTGTCCCCAGGAATAATAATATTCATAAGGATAAAGCTGGACTTGATGAATATGTTTCCTCTTCTTTTTAAGTGCCCCTAGCCACTCCTTTTAACATGCAAATCCGCTCTGGTCACCCGTGATTATGAGGCTGCTCGGCCGGCTATGAAAGAGGAGAGCTTGATTTCCCCGGCATTGTATTTCATACAATAGCCCAAAAGCAGGCTTTGAAGAGAGTTCATCTCCTCGTCCTTCCAAAGGAGAAGCTGCCTGGAGGGACACAGAGGTCACCAGCTTTGGTGCTGTCAGCTCGGCCCCCGCAGACACCGCCTGAGCTCTAACTTGGCAATTACCTTATTTTTATCTTTATTTTACAGCTCTGCTGACCAGGTCCCACCATTGGCCAGAACAGCAAAAATCCATACAAGCCAGGTACCAGCTCCAGACAGAGATCTGGCTGGCCCTGGGAAAGAGTCATGGGCATCGACACCAAAGCATCGGAGGGGCTGGGAGGGCACCTGCAAGGATGAGGGTGGGGGCACGAGCAAAGCATGGTGTTGGTGAATTTAGGAGGGGAGTAGAAGGGCCCCCAGGCAATAGGAAGAGCGTTACAGGAGCCTGAAGCAGAACAGCACGGTCGCAGAGGGGGAAATCCCTGATACTGCCCAAAATGCTCAGGTAGTGGGAAAATTTTGCTATGGAAAGCGTGCCTTTATTCCCAAGAGCCGAGGTCAAAGGCTGCAGACCTGTAAGATGCGCTCTGGGTAATGCACCTTTTTTCCCCAGCTTAAATTCAAGTTAAAAAAAAAAAACAAACCCAAAACAAAACAAGCAACCAACCAAAAAAAACCCCTCTGGCAAGGCAAAACCAGCTGCAGGATGCAGACATCCCATATTGACAGTCCTCCAGGAAAAACAAGGTCTTATTTCTAATGTTCATGCCCAGGCAGGGCACAGTCAGGGCTCAGAGGAATTTCAGATCATCTGCCCTAAAAAGCTCAAGAAGTATGCCTTTAAAATCCTCGTGCCGTTTTTGGGTCAAACAGGCTCAAGATATTCCTCAGCAGGAGGCCAATGTCTTTATTTCTCAAAAGATGCGGCCCATCATCCAAACAATGGAGCAAAACCTCTGCAGGAATAGAAGGGGCTGGGTTTGTGTCTGGCGGTAAATAACAGGCAAAGCCCTGCGCCAAGGCTAGCTCAAGACCGTCTTTCTGCTTTTTCGGCATTTGGCCCATTTATAGGGCTCTTCTGCATGTCCCTCCTGGCTGTTCTGCCTTAGCAAAGATTAACCGTGGCTGTGCTTAGTTCGCCCACAGGCAAAACCAGCAAATTCTATCTTTTCAGTCCAGAAAAAAAAGGAAATGCAGGCAGACGACAGCCTACAGGTGCTCGTGGCACACAGGTCGAGTTTTCTACACGAGTCGCCAGATTTCGTCATTTTTAAAGCTTTCGCCTCCCTCCAGCAGCCAGCAGTGGAGCTTCACTCAACCACCAAAAAAAAAGAACTGGTGACAAAACTGTGTCATATCATTAAATCTTTGTTACAACGCCAGCAGATGTGAGATAAAAATAAATGCGCGGACAGATGCCTCCTGCGGAGGAGGAGGAGGGCAAACGGGAGCGGGACCCGCTCCCAACCTGTCTCCATCACCCCATCCTTCATCTGATGGCTCAGCAGGAGCCAGGTCCAGCACCCAGGTCCCCCCAGGCAGCTCCGGGAAGGAAGGGGCTCCGCTGAGCTGCGTGGGCTGCGGATGCGAGGCAGCCAGGCTGTCCCCCATTTTGCAATAAATGAATAACACTCCCTCGAACTCTTGTAAAAATCTTATGGGAAGAAGTTCGGGGGTCCTGTTTGCCGGAAAGAGATACGGAATGGTAATAGTGTGTTTCACACCCGGCTATCCAAAGCACCAGGAGACTAAACCAAAACCAGAAAAAGCCCAAACTTTTAACCATTGTGAGACTACTCTGTTTCAGTGGATCACCGGTAGCAAGGATAAACTTAGATTAAAATAAGGAATGAACAACCCTAAACTCCCTGTCCAAACATGAAAGGCTGTTGCTGCACAAGGAGGTGGCAAAGGAGAGACCAAGACCTTACCTCTCTTGCACCGATGCAGCAGTAGGACAAGGCAATAGGAACTTCTGAGTGACCAGAAAGTTGCGTTTCCATCCAAAAGCTCTCACGGATATGGACCAAGCGTGACCCACTGCAGCAAATGCCTCCCCTGGCCTGGGCTGTCACCTCCCGGGCCACCCTCCAGCACAAGTGACCAGCCACAGACGTGTCCTGTGTTAACCTTGGCATGTTGGGCAGGTGTCCCTAGCTGGGACTCCAAAGCCTTATACGATATTCACAAAAGGGCAGAAGAAGAGGTTTTCAGAAAACAGCCTTTTTAAAAATATTTACACCCCCCTCTCTGGCCACACCTCTAGTCTTTAATATCTTATTATGAATCCTGCTACAAAATGCATGAGCAATAAAGTTCCTGATGGATGCTGCTCTGGCGCAAGGTGTCAATACAAGGTAGGCAATACCCAGAGAAGACAAATCCTCCGGAGGTGCGAGGTGTCCTACCAGGCAGATTACATGGCCGAATACGAGGGACGCCGGGCAGGACTCCCTAAAAACCTCAGAGCACGATCTCCTCTCGTCGGCCACTGAACGTTCCCCGAGGGCTGCAGAGCTGGCTCTGCAGGGGCGAGGAGAAGCACCGGGGACCAAAGCAGGGCAGGACCTCACCCAGCACAACAGGGAATGGGGATGGGCTGGGCGAGGAGGGGAAAAAAATCCCAAATCAAAGAAAACTTTAGGGGACACACCATTTTTAAGGCAGACGTCAAGAAAAGGCTGTTTGCAGAAAAGCCAGTATCCCTGCTGTTTCACCGGCCCCACGGCGCCTGCTCCTGGAGCGTATCAAACCCCCCGGGCCGTCAGGCAGCCACTCACCCTGCAAACAGGGCAAGATTCGCACGGCCTCTTCTAGAGCTTTCCACCAGAGCAAAACCATTTCACGGGCCACCAACACCTCCGACTTGCCATGATCCATCCATCTCCTCCAACGGGCCTGACACGGGCTGCAAAGGGCGGAGAGAGGGAATACGTGGTGCTGGCTTTTTATTTTTTTTTTTCCCCCAGCAGGATCAGGTAAAACTGAAGGTAGGAGATGAAGTGCAGGAGATGTGGGAGTTAGTTCCTCAGCTCCTCCTTTCCCTTAAATACATCCAACCCACAGACAGGCTCCGCTTGGGTGCTAGAAATATTTATCTGGGGATGGTCCCTGCAAGCTGGCTGCCCATCAGCAGTGGCTGGCCAGGAGGAGGACCTCCATCTGACCTCCCAGGGCAAAGTCACCCGTCAGCACCCCAGCAGAAGCCAGGAGCAATGATTAGGATGCGGAGGCGCGTGTGCTGTACCCAGGCAAATAATGTGGAAAAACGGCAGGCAATCTGGCCCAACAGCTGTCTGAAGGTCGACGGGATGAGAGGAGGCGACGCAAACGGGCTGGGGGGGCATCCAGCGACCGACTGAGCTGCCTGTGCTATGATCTTCCCGTCACCATCAAAACCATCTCACCAGCCTTATTTCAGGTCCTGCTTTTATCCCCGTCCCCGCCCTCCCAGCGCTGCCCCTGCATCAAGGCAGGAGCTGACTGCTCCCATCAGGGGATGCTTCGCTGCTCTGTGCTCCTGTTATATCGCAGGTCAACCTATTACTCTTAAATAATTCCCTGCCGCTCTCTTCCTGGTGGCTCTTTTCCCCCTCCCCTGTCTCTCGGCACTGCACAGGAGCTTCGTGCTCAGCTGGAAGGCGGCTCAGCCCTCCCTCTGCTCCCCCATCCCGACCCACGATGGGGCAGGAAGGGGGGCTCCATGCCTCTCGCTCAAGGCAGGGCACCTAGGTGGGGCTGTGAAACAGAGCTGACGCTCAATCCGAGTGCTCTGCCACAGCCAAACTCCCAGCTCCCTCCTCCTGGGGCTGCCTGGGACAGACTGAAGTCACCTATTCCCATCTGGGTTTACATTTGCTGCATGGAAAAGCTGCAAAGGGCAGGCTTGGAAAGAATGCCAGCCCCTCTTCCAGGCTCCTCTGAGAGGGAAAAACCGGCCCCGAGTCCTGGTTTGCCTCCCCAGGCTCCATCTGGGAAGAGGCCCTACTGCTGGACTGGCTCCCTTGCTGTCCTGCCAGCTCTGAATGCTCCCAGGGATGCGCACAGACTTCCAATCCCTCTAGTCTTTATTACACTTCTAATTACATTTATTAATTGCATTATTGCCAGCCCGAGCCAAGCAATTTCCAATTTCAAAGTTTGATTTTCAAAACCCGATAATTTCCTTTTTTTTTTTATAAATTTTTTTTTGGTTGAAATTCACCCTACCTTTCAATCAGCTCTTGTTAATATGTATCTCTTGTTGCTATCTCTATTAAGTGACCTCCCTCATTATCGGGTGACACTGGCAAACGGCCACCGCAGAGCTATAATTCAATTGAGGGGCTTTTGAAAACAGCATAAACACAGCTGGAATAGAGGCTTTGGTGGAGCTGGAGACTGAATTAGTGACTGGGTAACAGCACGCAGAGCTGAGAGCGCCTGTTCACGGCGGACACATCCCAACCCAATGCACGGCACAGAAAAAGGCACATGGCAACCAGCAAGCCCGCGGGGGAATTCGCCACCCTGTCAGGACAACAGTGCTCAGCAGGTGGAGGGCAAGCAGCCACGGGTGGGACAGGATGCTTGTGAATCCCGCGGGGTAAAGCCACTCAATTCTTCCAGCCCAGAGCCGCCCCGTTTCCCATCGATGGTAACTCCGCCCTTGCCAGCGCAGGGCTCGGGTGGCTGATGTACAGCATGGCGTCCTTAAAAGCTGGGCACAGAGTGGCTCTGCCACCTCTCCTTGTGGCACCCGGCCCTTCCGCAGCATGTGGCTTGAGGGATAAGCCCAGGAGAGGCAAGAGAGGGCAGGTGGGAGGGGAAGGAAATGCTAAGACAACAAAGAAACAAACAACTTTCCTCCTCTTATTCGTAACTTCCCAACTGTCCCTTCCCGGCAGTGACACAAGTGGGACCTGTCACGCCCCTGATCTCCACTCTGGGGAGCAACAGGCTCAAGCACTCATCCAGAATGGAGCTACATTCGATAGAGAAAGCGAGGGGATAAAAAGCTCTATACGGCAGAGCTTTGATTTCCAGCTTCAGGGGCAAAAGGAGCCGCCTGCCCCAGACCACAGCAAGGGCAAAGCTTGAGCTTGCACTGGGGCTGCACCACAATCTCTGTCCCCAGCCAAGCCACCACAGCCAGGGCACTGATACTCTCCCCTCCCTCCGAACCACAGAATGGCCAGGGTTGGAAAGGACCTCTGGAGATCATCCTGTCCGGGCCCNTCTTTTTTCCAGACTGAAGAGACCCAAATCCCTCAGCCTTTCTTCATAAGAGACATGTTCCAGTCCCCTTATCATCTCTGCAGCTCTTTGCTGTTCTGTCTCCATCAGTTCCCTGTCCTTGAACCAGGGAGCCCAGAACTGGACCCAGTGCTCCACCTGTGGCCTCCCCAGGGCAGAGCAGAGGGGAAGGATGACCTCTCTTCACCTGCTGGCCATGGTCTTCTTGGTGCTGGGTCCCCCTGCATCCCCAGCCAGCCCTACCCTGCACAACCTCCCGCCGGCAAGCGGCCAGGACACAGCCAGGGGGGTGAAGCACCGAGAGAGAGAGAGCAAAGAGAAGAAAGCGAGCTCCACGCCGGCTTTCAAGAAGCCATCCCATCCACGCTGCCACCGGTTATTCAAGCAGACAGCCAGCTTTGTCTGTCGAAGCCCATTTCCCTCAACAGCCCCTATTTCAAGGTAACTCGAGCTATTATGCTGCGCCCCGGGTTTGCTTTTGCTGCCCCGGATCTCAGGAGACCGCAAGTGGCTTCTCACAGCTCCGCCAGAAGCAATGAAGAGGAGGAAAGACGATCTTACATTCTCACGCAGGGAAAACTTTGTGGGAACCTTTCCAGCAACCAAAAAGCTGCCGAGACGGACCACTACGTACAGCCACAGGAGCGTAAATCGTGAGCACAGAAGCACAGTCAGAGAGATTAGGGAAACCCGGATGGGGTTGGTCATTCTGCCTTTGAAAAAAGACACGGGGAGAGCTCCAGCAGGGCCAACACAGTCTACCTTTATATTTGCAGCCTCCTCCAGCAAGACAGATCTCAGCAGGTCCCATAACTCCTGCCAAAGAGAGCTGAAGGCGATGGCCGAGGCGCTCGCTGGACTGTTCCCGATGACTTTTGGCAGCCCTGCAAACACCCAGGAGCAGCCGCAGCCCTAGCAGAGCAACCAATGGGATTTCTTCAATGGGAGCGACTTCTCAGCTCCATCAGCCCCAGGGGATATAAGGAAACCCTCAGCATAGCTCTTGGCTAATGGGAAATTAAAGGGAAGCAGCACCATTAACACCTCCCACAAGACTGACAGACAATAGGTGCTGTTCTATTCTCTCTCTCTGCTTTCTACCAGATGACAATCTTGGTCGAAAAGGGCGACAGAATGAAAGTCAGGTACATCATCTTCGCTAAGACATGTGACTTGGTGCTCTGGGAGATTGATTAACTCATAGAATAATTCGAAATCAACACAGTCAGCTAGCACATAGCCCTCAAAATACAACTGTAAACAAAGAATATTATCAGGGAAGTGTATTTTTAATGGATTCTTGCCAGGAACCCACAGGTCTTTGCCCATTATTTGACATTTTTACCAATCATCTGTAAGAGTGAAAGCTCAGAGGCTGGGAGATGGGTAAACAACAAAGGGCATAGACCATCGACATCGAGCAAATTGCTGGCAACTGATTTGAACCAATATCTTTTTTTTTTTAATGTGTAAATGCAGAATCCTATACCTGAACCAAAAGACCACAGCTCTCCTAGGAAGGGGGATCACCCTGTAAAGCAGACTGTCTCCCACTGACCTGGGGAGGGACAGAAGAAAAGGGTGGTGAAGCAGCCACCACTTCATTAACCTAGCACTTGCAGCCAAATCCTGTTGGAGAAGCCCCGATTCTCTCCCATTTCTGCTTCCCGATGTCCCTCCGTGCAATGCTACAACTCAGCAGCAAAACCAAGCCACCAGTGTGGCTTACTGCTGCCAGCCAACATACATTATGGCGTGAGAGAAGGAATGCCTTTTCCGATTTCTGCTTGGGGGTGATACCATAAACTGGGCAGATCCTTTTTTCTTTTTTATCCCATTTTATTTGCAGTCACCACTAACTTTCTAAACCCAGGGAGAGGTCAGCAAGGTGGGTGAAGTTGATGCACCAGCCTTAGGATGTCTGGAAGCAGCGCGCCAACCTCTGGCAGCCATCTGTGTCGGAGCCGGGAAAGACGGGAGCAGAGCAGGCTGCCGTGCCCGAGCCTAATTAGTAACGAGGGTTACTCTTAACAGCAGCCTATCCCCATCACTTTGGCTGGGTAACCCTTGCCGCAAGAGGTGCCCACCAGCACCCCCATGGCAGGCCATGGGGCCACGCTCCGGGTTGCAAATAACTCCCATTAAGGCAGAGCGTTAATACAATGCATTACAAATGAAACCCTAGCGACAGGACACTGGCAGCATTGCTTCTACTTGATATTAATTGGGTGACACTTTCTTTTAATGGTACATTAATTAATGCAGAATATCAACGGAAGTGCGCGACACCCGCATTAATACAAATGAATTCATTACCATCGGTGTTATTACAAGAAATGACAAATAAATCTGTAACAGTGGGGCCCTTCAAATAGTAGCCACGAATCATTAGCTGTTGCATTCATTTATACTGCAAATATCCACACGCAATCTGCAGGCGCTCATCTACTCACACGTTCTTCTCCAGGGCAGCTGGGTTCCTCCCCGGCTCCCCAGCCACCCTGAGCCACCCTGCAGGAGGGACCCAGAGGGACACAAGGAGAAGAATCATCATAGAACTTGTTGGGTTGGAAGGGACCCCTAAAGGCCATCCAGTCCAACCCCCCTGCAGTGAGCAGGGACATCTTCAACTAGATCAGGTTGCTCAGAGCCTCATCAAGCCTTGAATGTCTCCAGGGATGGGGCCTTCACCACCTCTCTGGGCAACCTGGGCCAGTGTCTCACCACCCTCATGGTGAAGAACTTCTTCCTAATGTCTGGGATTTGCTTTTATGCCAACTCACTGCCAGGATTTCTCGCTACCTCCTGTTATCCCACACGCTCTCCATGACCATCTGGAGGCTTCAAAAGACCCTCTGATCTGGCACATTTCTTCTGTGAATAGGACCACCTTCCTTTCCTCCACCTCTTGCACGACCATTTTAGCCGAGCAGAGAGAAACCTGCCTGCTTTACCACCTTATTTATGTATTTTACTGCTGGTTTATTCCCTGGTTCTGGTAGAAAAGGTAAAAGCGCCTCTCGCAGTACAGAGGGGCTTGCTTCTGACCACAGGTGGAGCAAGTAATTTTTCCTCAGGAAAATAAGAAAATACCTCTTTGAAGTCTGGGATTTGTAGGTCCCAAAGATCCATCAAAAAGAAACTCCTGCAGCCCCCGTGAACACATATCGCTCTCAACGCCAGCGAGAGCAAAATCCATACAGCTGTGCTTATTCAAAAAAAAAAAAAAACACCACATATTTCCCTGTCTTGCTGTGGATGGCTTTATTACCGGAGGAAGGATCGATACCAGTTCAGCTCGGGTCTCCTCACAGGGCTTTGCTCCTGCTGAAATACCGGTGTTAAAACAGCAAACGCCAGCACGACGTGTTTCTGTTGGGCCACGTCCTGACATGGTTGCCCTGGAGGGATGACAGCAATGTGGGTACTGCTCTCCCGTGAGGGCCAGCACCCCTAATTTGCCTTCTCCCACCACCTCTGCAGTGCTCAGAGGCAGAAGGAGCAGTTGCAAACCCGGGATAAAGGAACGTGCGGGGAATACTGTTTTTTTAAATACAATATATGAAGACTTACTGACTTGTCCTTGAACCTCTCGAGCAGAAAAACCAGCAAAGGAGCTAGACCAAGCTAATTAAAACCTACAATAAAGACAGGAAATCTAGCGACGCAAAGGAGGAAGAAATGGTGAAGGGAAGCATCGAATCTCCCGGTTCATGCAGCATCCCAGTGCCACAAGGTAAGGAATGGCGTATGCGCCATGTGCTCCAAACTCACCTCTGTTAGCATGCATACTATGAAAAAAAAAAAAAAGGTTTATTGACACACAACAGCCCAGCTTTACCTGCTTTGGCCCAAGAACTCCCTGCTTAGTGCAACAGGCTGCACTCAGGGGCAGAGCAGCTTTGTCTCGCTGGTGGCCCCAGTGCCACCTGCCATCCTTGTGGAGGATGAGGCACCCTGAGGACAGGAGCAGAAGATGCTCATCTTATTTTGCACGGCACAATTGGGTTGTTTGTTCCCCCCCTCCCCTCTTATGAAAGTAAGGTTTTTCCCCACCTGGGAAGGTCAGAGGCAAAGACCTCAATTTTTTTCCTGCAGTGAAAATTGCGCAAGAGCCCCGAGGCACATGGTGAATAAGGTCCTGGTCCCGTGGATGCAGGGAGCACAACTAGCCAGCCTGCCCCAAAAGGAGAGGAAAAGGGGCGAGCGGGAACACGGCAAGGTTTGTAAAGGGAAGCTGCACCTTCTGTCATTCCTCACGCTGATGCTCAGCTCTGCAACAATAAAAGAGCATCCTTCAAAGCCAAATGCAGAGCGAGGACAAATGCTCCGAATTTACCGAGACTATGCTAACCCCGCAGACCCACACAGCAGTTATTTGTGAAGTGGAAGAGCAATATTAGCATGAGAAGGGCCAATAAAGTCATCAGCCTCTTGAGAACAGAGAGAGGGGCAAGTAATCCTTGCCTCTGGCTACAGGTGGGGGAGGTTAAAAAGTGTCAGGCACCCAGTAACTTTACTGGGGCTGTCATTTTGTCATTAGATTAAAAGTTTTAGGTCCTACCCTGAAGGAAGGACGGACAGATCTGCAAGCCATCGGATGCAGCTGCGTAGCCACGTTTCTTCTCCTCCCCTGGTCAGCAGCGCGGCCTCCAAGCCGCGATTAAAGCATAGAGGGCTCATTCGCGGCAATAGAGCTCTTTGAATCATTCAGCTTCTGGGCTGTTTTGGTGGGGGCTTTGCTTGTCTTTAATCCAGGCTGGAACCTCGGTGCATCAGCTTGGGGTGATGGTGTTCACCCAGTGCTGCTTCCAGCAGGATTCCTAAAGAAAAGGGTTTTCCCAGAGGACTGGGCTTGCCGACTGCATGGACTGGCACATCTGGGTGAATTAGAGTGACGTTTTGGAATCCCTTTCATTCACTCTAGGCCAAACCCCTTCAGCTCAGGGCAGCATCTGCGCGGTGGGAAACAGGCACAAATCCAGCTTAATCCCCCCAAACTGTGCCTGAGGAATGGGGTTAAGTCTATTCTTTTCACACGGGTCACTTCAGTTCTCCTCTCCCCTCGGCTTTGCCCTCAACTCACAGCCGAGAACGTGGATTATTGGCCCAACTTTGTTTCTTAAGCATCACTGATTTATAGGTTACAAACTTAAACAAAACTCAAGCAATTACAAATAAATCAGGGCTTTCGCTCTCTTCTTTTGCTGTTTCACACCTTCTCTCACCTCCTCGTCATCACCATCAGAAGCTTACGGCCAATGTCTGGCAGGGACCTACTGTCTGTCAGTCTTCAGCGAGCTCGAGTTTCTAAGCCCCCCTAAGTTTCTCTCCCCATCCCCTCCACCCCAGACAAGCCCCAGGAAAGCAAAGGCAAAAGGCCCCAAAGCCAAGGTGCCTGCTCTGCAGCCCAGCCATGCCCAAGCTCTCCAGTGGTTAACTTGAAGCTCCGAGGCACATCAGGACAGGCACTGGTCAACTTCAACCTCCGGGCATGACCTTGAAGACCTTCAGGTGACTCATTTTGGCAAAGAGCAGTGCCCAGAGAAGAAGGGCCGGGCACCCTACTCAGCAGGACACTGTTACACCAGGAATGCCACCAGCCAGCACAGACCCAACTCATCATACAGACCTGGTATGGTCTGAAGATGGGGATAAGCTAAACAATCCCCGCAGGGAATGTACTTAGGGAATAACATTACCACGCCATGTTTACCAGGCTAAGACATTACAAACCCTGCCACCAAAGCTCAGCACACCGATTCCCACTCTGAAACATGGTCTCCCCATTTTAAACGAAGGCTGGAGGAGCTGCTTTGGAAGAGGTGGCCCCGAAGTGAGCAGGCACCAAGTCGATACCCCAGAAGAACTGCACACCATGGCTTTAAATACCTGCTCCTGGTGCGATGAACAGCTTTGAGCTACCGAAGCAATGAAATTGGCTATTTTTGCCTCTAAATCCCCAAGGAACATCCCAAATAGGAGCTGGGGACACCTTTCAAGCCTCGGTGAAGTCGGAGGCTGCAACAAGGCAGCAGAGGCAGAGTGAGACGGAGAGGGTATGGCAGGAACATCGGCACAGGACATGGTCAGGGCTGGTCACCTCGTTGGTTAAGTCACAGCAAAACGACCCTAATTCTAATGACAGTTTTCAAAACCTCAGCTTATCAAGTGGATCCACAAAAGCAATCATGTTGGACACGGCTTAGATGCGTCCTCACCTTAAAAATAACAACTTTTGTTTTCTCTCTTATTCCTTAAACCTCTCATCCCCAAGAGCAATGCAAAACACCCAGGAACGCCAGGACAGGTGTTTCTCATTACCCATACCCTGCACATCAGGACATGGCAACCTGCCCCCGCTGCCACGTGGAAGAGCCAGCACACTTGTCCCTAATGCCAGGGACAAGTGGTGGGGTAAGCCAGAACACCCACTTTTCTTTCTTACTATTCATTTCCAGACTGAAGCTGGAGGCATAAAGTCCCACCCAGAGCACTTGGCCTGAGATACATCCATACCTCGGTTCCATAAACATCCTTGATGGGTAGATCTACCTGTGGTAGAGCCATGTGGCCACAAGCTCGTTATCCCTTGCATATTACTCTTCATGACAGCACAAGGCAGTTGCCTTTGCCAAGGCAGGGAAAAAGCATCCCTGCCACACGGCAGCCCCTCGAGCCCTCCTGCCACGGCTCCCACTCCCTTTTCCACGCTGATTGAGAACGCTCTCCCTTCTGCTGATTACAGCTGATGGATCCCGCCTGGTTTTTGCCCCTCCAGACCAGACCCTCTATTATCAAGGGTCTGGTTTGTTTTGTTGTTGGTTTTTTGGTGGGTTTTTTTTGTGTGTGTGTGGGTTTTTTTGGTTGGGTTTTTTTTTTTTGGGGGGTTTTTTTTTTTTTTTTTTTTTTTTTTTTTGTAAAGGTTTGGCTCTTTGACTGCTTTTTTCAGTTCAGCTAGCGAGTTTATTTTTCGCTTGGGCTCTCTCCTACCCTGTCCGGATGGGCTGATGGATTTCGGTGCTTGCCAGAATCCAGCAAAACCAGGCTTGCTGGGTAGTATTAACTTCTAACCCCCGTGTAAAAATAGCTGCAATAAAGCAGAGTGAATAATATAAGCTTCACCTAATGTAACTTTGATTAAAAAGTGCTGCCCTCTCCATCACTCCTGGGTGGTAGCTCCAAAGAAACGTCCTTCCCAGGGTCTGGAGAGAGAAGAGCCGGTCCGACACTGGCAGGTCCCAGGGCTGCTGCTGAGCCCCAAAGGGAAGGTGGAGGGAGAAAATCCAGAGGAAAAAGCAGCAAGAACAGAAAATAAAGACAGATTCCTCCCACCTCCGGGCAGCTGGGCAGCCCACAGGCCCTCCCTGCTTTAGCCTGGATGCAGGACCGAAGTGCCAAGGTCCAAGGCAGAGAAGCATCACTCCTTCCCTCGGAAGACCTTGCCTGAGATGCAAAAAAAGTCTCCACGTATTTAATTATTCTCCTCTTCACTCCTGGTGCCAGCAGACTGTGGCAGGAGCTGTTTTGTTACAACTTGCAGGAGGAGGCAGAAAAAGGTTTTAATTTCACGCCTTGCACCAGACACTGCAATTTTGGACACTGTTTGTTATCTGACTTCTGGCCCTATCTCTGGTCCCGGCGCTCCTTAGGCAGCCGCGGCCAGTTGGCTTTTTAATTTATTCTCTGCGAGGATGGGGATTCTGTTCAAGTGAGAGCCCTCACCGGCCAGGCATGCCACTTTAATAACAAAATGCCTCCAAGTTTGCAGGTGTGACTTTGTGCCAGGTTAAAGCACAGCACCCGCCACTTCTTGGGGGTCTGTAGGAAACCCCACTGCTGTAAATCACCCTTTCCTTCCACTTTCATCCTCCTGGAAAGGAAAAAAAATAAAAATCACAAGGGACTGAAAACAATTCCCAGGTGGCTCAACCATACCCCCCGAATTAAAGGACCACCTCCTGCAAAGTGAGAGGGAGCTGCTGCACTGATACCTTCATCCCCATCAAAACTACCCAAGACCACGAAATTTCCTGGTCAAGGGCCTGA
This sequence comes from Stercorarius parasiticus, assembly GCA_013396915.1. Lineage (NCBI taxonomy): Eukaryota > Metazoa > Chordata > Aves > Charadriiformes > Stercorariidae > Stercorarius > Stercorarius parasiticus. Next base: position 271,806 of record VWZL01005211.1, on the reverse strand, counting down.
CGCTGAACCTTTCTTGGACCATATTTGGTTGTTGGGTTCTTGTGGGTTTGTTTTTTTTTTTCTTGTCTACCACTTTGCCCATGTCTTTAGGAAAACCTGCTGTGGTACGAAAGGCATCCAAAATGTGTGTTTTGCAGGCATTTGCTCTCCCTGGTGACTCCTGGAACCTGGGAATGTCAGCACAAATCTCTGTTTTCATATTTTAAAGGCATTTTCAGCCCTTTCCCCTCATAATTCAGACTGGAAATGTAAACAGATCATGAAGAGGTGCCTGTCCTTTTTGCCCGTGGTGCTGCTGGTCCATGAGCTCCCAGTCTCTCGCACAGCCCCGTCCCTGCTCGCTGCCGTGTCCTGCAGAGCCATGTGGGAGGACATCTGCACGTGTCTGACACCTCCCACGCTTGACAAAACCCGTCCCCACACGCGGCTGCCAGTGGCGTCTCACCCTGGCACTCACAGGATCTCTCGGGTTATCCGAAGCCCAGCCACCGCCTCCGGTGACAAACCGGGGTGAGCTCCACACACACAAGACACCAGCTTAGTACCACAAGAGACAGACAGCAACCTACAACCCACACCGACTGATCCCAATGGCTTTTGTCGGAGGAGAGACATCTCCTAAGCTTTCCTCCTTGCTTTCTCCATTGACGCTCCAGCCCTGCTGCAACCATGCACAGACCTGAGCTCTTCAGAACAACACATGGGGAAGTGTTTTTCACAGAATCACAGAGTGGCCAGGGTTGGAAGGGACCTCTGGAGATCATCCTGTCCAACCCCCTGCCAGAGCAGGGTCACCCAGATCAGGTGGCACAGGACCATGTCCAGGCGGGTTTGGAATGTCTCTGGAGACGGAGACTCCACCACCTCTCTGGGCAGCCTGTGCCAGGGCTCTGCCACCCTCAGGGTAAAGAAGTTCCTCCTCGTGTTGAGATGGAGCTTCCTGTGTTCAAGTTTGTGCCCGTTACCTCTTGTCCTGTCACTGGGTACCACTGAAAAGAGCCTTTTTTGCCCCAGAACTCTCTGTTAGACACAGATGCTGGTTTTGGTCTGTGCTAGGATGCACCTTGTTTTTTGGTTTTTTTTCTACCCAAAGCACAGCTTGCTTGGACACTGTGTCTGGTCTGCCTTGGTCTGGTACCTCTCTGCAGGTGGCCACAGCTCACACGGATGGATGCTCACTCCCCAGCAGAGGACCGAAGATGACTTGGGAAACAGTTGTCCCCAGGTCTCTGAGCTGATCCTTTGCACAGCAGCAAGGTGAAAAATTTCCTAATTTCCTACGTTTTCAGCACGAGCAAAAAGCAAGGTATAAGGTCACATTTGCAGGCTGGGGGGGCACAGCATCCTTCTTGCAGGTCTTGGGATGACTCCCCCCCCAAAAAAAAACCATAAAAAAAGGAAACACGACAGATTGAGCACCTTTGAGCTGATCACACCCCAGGGGAAACTCTCCCCAAAGTTTTTGTTGCGTAAAACTCCTTCCCCAACCCCGACCCCTCTCTGTCTTCCAGGGTGGTTTGTCAATAGAGTTTAGCTCACTTGGCAAAGGACTCGGGATGAAAGAAATCAAGAGTAGGTAATTGCCGCCTGAAAATGACAGCGCAGCGATTTACACAGACAAAAATGGACAGCGGAATACCAAGAGGCAGCCAACAGCGGCAAATCAATACCTCCCAAGAGGCGGGATTATTAGGGAGAGAAAGGGGCTTGAAAGATCCATAAGTGCCTTATGACTGACTATTTCCAAACGACCGTTCGCTGAATGAGAATTGCCTTCGGAGGGATGCCGGGCCCTTTCCCAGGGTGTGCGTTTAGCCCAGGGATGCTGCCATATCCCTGCGAGGAGCCGCAAAGCCAGGGGGTGACACACGGCCGGCCCATTACCACCTTCCCACAAAGGCTCAAGACCCTGTCGCAGAAGGGAGCTCTTCTCTTACCCTGGTGAGGATGCCAGGTAACATCCCAACAAGGACTTTAGAGGAAGCATTTTGGCCCCTGCACTGGAGGTTCTCTCAGAAATGTGTCAAAAAGAGGCAGCAGGAAAAAAAAAAGTGGGTTTCCAATTCTTTTGTTTTTGCCAGCAAACACAAAGCATCCCCGCGGCCACGAACAAATCAGATTTGTCAATTCCCCTTATTTCCTATAAAAAACAGTCGTATTCCATCAGCATCTTTTATACAGCAAATTCCCATGCTTTGCTCAGCTCCTCCTTGCTGTAGCCACAAACAAAGTCCATCCTACAGAGCCTTCGGCAGAACACCACGAGTGTTATCTGCTTCACATCTGGCCACAAAGCCACAGGAAGCCACCAGGATCTCCTCCAGCATGCCCGAGGGATGATTCCTTCTCTTTTCAGCCCCAGCAGAACCCGTAACCCACACGAGCCTCCCAGTTCTCCAGGGACAGCCCAGCACCGCAGCAGCTAAGGCAACAACACGGGGCAACCATTTCATTTTGCTGGTCCCCGACACAGCAGGCGTACGCCTGCAAAAGCATCCTTGGACTCTGTCTCTCGGAAAACACAAATTCAGGCCCCTGCAGCCAGAGATCTGCCCTCTGAGCATGAAGGCAGCTCATCCATAAGGCACGTGCCCTTCTCACCCCGCAGAGGTTCCAGGCAGCCGGCAGCTCTCTGCCCAAAGCCGCACAGCAAAAAAGAAAAAAAAAAAGAAAAAGCAGCCTGAGAACCACTTTCAGTGGCTTGGGGGAAACTCGTGTTCGACTTAGTGCTAAGCATGCTCAAAATACAACAGTTCCCCCCAAATGAAAGAAGCCAGGAGACGCAGGAGCCTCATTTTCTCTGGGGAGCTTCTCTCTGCGCAGCTGGTTTTGCCCGAGCGTCCCACAGCCAACTGCTCACGGCATCTCTGGGTAGGAAAAGTGAGTAAAAGCCAGAACAGCTTCCTCCTCTCACCACCACGCAGCTCCAGTGCCTACACGTCTTGGTTTGGTATTTATCCATTTTTTTAAAACCATTTTCCAAAGAAAAACATAAATATGATTTTTTTTCAGAGGGGAGAGGAGGGAGATCACAGTGCAAGCAAGAAGAGAATGAGGAGGACCCTAAAAGAGCAATTTTTGAAATGTCAGCAGGCAAGAGTTTGTCCAGGGACAGCTTGGATGGGCTATTTCTTTTTCAAAGGAAGGTAAAAAGAGCTGTTATAGCTCTGGTTTTGCATCATTTAGTTCATCAGCCCGGACACAAACTGTATGGCAGGAAAAGAGCAGTGCACAAGACATGTTCTCTGAAACCTTCTTCCAGCAGAGTTTCTTCTGCTACTATTTATTTTCTACTAAATGTATACAGGACGCAGAAAAAATGAGCTGCCCTTTTGTTTTGGGGTGGATTGTTTGTTTGTTTGTGTGTTTTGGTTTTTTTTTAAATTGGAGGAGCTATTTGCTAGCACTTAGCTCAGGCCAGGGAAGGAGGGTGGAAAACTAAGGACTCATTAACCCTCTTAGACAGGAGTAGAGAGGGAGCCACACATGCCTCCTCCGGCTCAGAGGAGCTTTGGCATGCCTGGCTCACTGTCACTGGTGCCACAAACAGCCCTTGGAGCTCCTCTGGGAGCTAGGAGGATGGTGAAGCCAAGGGATGAGGGACAGAGGGCAGCAGGAGCTGAGAAAGGGGGACAGCAGAAGAAAACTCCCCATCTCCCCTCCTGCCCACCCTACGTTGGCTGAGCTGAACTTTTTGCATCTTCTCCTGCATCTTCCTGTATTCCCTTTCCCTGCATCTTCCCGCATCCCCCTTCCCTGAAGGCTTCCTAGCCACATGACCGTTCTCCACAGCAAAAAGCAACACAACCCCACACAACACAACCCAGAGCAAAGAAGAAAAACGCAACCCAACCCTTCCATTTCTGAGTTTCACAAAAGGCAGGGAATTTAACCTTTACGCACACAGAGAACTGCATCAAAACAGCAACCGGCACTAAAAATAAGGAAAGTTCAAGTGGGAGCAGGAAAAACAAGCTCGAAGGGGGGGTCATTTCATGCCGACGCAGAGCTTCACAGCTTGTGCACACTCTGCATCCTCCGCCCGTGAGCGCACGTCGTGCTCTCCTGAGCACGGGAGCTAAATAGAACGAGTTGGCGCAGTGGCCGTGGCTGGAGAAAGCGCATGTTTTGTAGGATCTACCCATGCCCTCAACACATCCAGATGACAGACCTGGCTCTGCACAGAAGAGTAGCTCACATTGTTGTATTTAAAATTAAAGGAAATAGGCTTATGTTGGGTACACATACCTTCACTGTGATTTTGAAAGCACAAAAATCAACAAAAGGTGCCCTCGAATCAGAAAACCAATGAATGATGCATGAAAGGAAGCCCACCAGTCCCAACAAACCACCAGATATCAGCTGTTCCCAAGATCCCGTCCTTCCCCCAAAACCTGGATGAGAAGCAGTGAATGAACGCTCAGCAGCAACAGATGTGAGCTATTTTGGGCCAAAAAGAACGAATGCCAGAGCTGGAACGGCGTAACAGTGTCAGCCAACAAACCACGGTGACGTCGGTTCTGGAAACACTGTGCCGGAGGCAGGACTTCACCACCTGGCACAGCATCAGCCCCTGGCACCGACAGTGGGAGCAGACCCCCACCAACAGCACTTTGTCACTCTGGCCACCCCACTTTGTCCTCCCAGCACCCCAAATGGAAGGAGATACAGACCAGCCACCGCGCATGGTCCCAGCTGGAACAACTTCACAGCAGGGAGAGGTATGAAAAGTTGCAGAATCGTAAAATCACTTCGGCTGGAAAAGACCTTTAAGATCAAGTCCAACCATAAATCTCTCTCTGCCAATTCCACCACTAACCCATGTCCCCAAGTGTAGCAAAAGGGTAACAGAAGGGAGATATAGCAACAATAAACGCTGTTAATGGTAAAGAGCTACTGAAGCCAAGCACGCCCACTGAAGCAAAACACCAAAGTCAAAGGAAAATTCACCTGGGTGAGGATAACCCAGAAACAAATATTCAGGTTGCAGCCAAGAGTGTGCATACAGTTATAAATAAAAAAGAAGAGAGAGAACTTTTGGTATGTTGGTGTAGTTCTTGTCCTCTACACATTCACTCGATTCAAGTCTTAACCGGGAAATTAAAATAAAAGCACCTTGCCGAAGTCATGATACGGAGGAGGATACAAAGGATGCCCGTCAATCACAGGTTATAGCCAACGTCCACAAGGTGCAAGAAGAAACGCCAACCTGGCACTGGAGCAACATCTAACCCAACGGCAGACCTGCTCCCGTGTGCTGTTTGTGCCCACCTGCTCTGGCAGCAAAATCCCATTAAAATGCAACAAGCAAAATAATGTTTCAAGAGCGCATCTACTTCAAAACAGCTGCACCCGGCAAACATTATGTGGCCTAAGACTCAACTGCTCTTCTTCTTCCCATCCATCAGGCTGGGTGAAGGATTTGCTGTGTGGGTTTTGTTTTGTTTATTACTTCTAATGACTTTCTCATTATCATTTCGCTGTGAAACATAAACGATGGTTATGGGAGAAATCATATTATTTGGATGACTTTATTAAATTAGAGAGCAAATCTGTGTATATTTCTGGCTGAGGATAAATGTTTGAACTTTGAGAGGCCAAAATTCATTTTCAGACAAAGCCATTTTCAGAAGCTCTGGAATCAGTGGTTAAATTCGCCCTCAGCTGCAAGGGAGATGTATGGGGGTATTTCTCAATTTAATCCCTCCTAGTGATTTAACCAAATCACCAAACCAAAACCTTCTAGCTCCTAGTTCCATTTATGAGAAACTTGAGACTTGAGGGACATAAAGGAGAAACAAAGGCAAAATAGCACTTAAAAAAAATAAAATAATAATAAACATCCCATCTCCGTGCCCCCATTCCCCTAGTCCTCGTACAGGGACTTCATTCAGCTCACGCATCTTCTGTGAGTGAAATCACCGTCTTCACACCTTCCCAAGGCGGGCTGAAAAAGTGCTTATTTCTGCATGTAGCGCTAGGGCTGATAACACCAGCACAGCTCCACCAGAAATAGTAACGGCAGCCCACAGACATGCAAAGAGCTAGCCACGCCAGTACAGGTTACCTGCAAGAATTGCCACTTAAAATATACGAGGAGACGTCTGGCACCTTATCTGCTTCAGGGTTCCTGCAGGACCACCAGCAGGACTCAGCTGGTGGTGACAGCGGAAGAAAAGCGAGTGTGAAACACACACACAGGATGAGAAAAACTGTTGCTAGATGGGCAGAAAAGGTTGCAGTTTTCTCCTCTTTTCCATCCATCCATCCCTCCCTCCCTCCCTCCCAGTAGGGGAGCAGAAACCCAATACATTTTCCAGGCATCAAATCACAGGGTCCCCCAGCCTTTTAAGACCAATACCTGACACTGGGATAAAACTTTTAAAAAGAATAAATTCCCCCAAGCACACCCAAAAGGGAAAAAGCAATAGAAAAATCAACTCTGATAAGAGATCTGTTAAATGAAAGCACTTTTGACACGTCAACCCAAAATATTCGGCCCGAAACAAGCAAGCTTTGCGAGAGAAATCTCTGCTGGAAGAAGACAGCAAGGGAAAGGGGTGAAATGTTTGGGGTCCTCCATTCACCATTAGGGCAGGGAACGTGATATGACCTTCAAGGAGCAGGCTTTGGAGCAATTAATCCTGCCTGCGGGCACCAGGACCCCAAAAACATGGTCTCAAGCAGTCTGACCATCAGGTGGGACCACAGGTGACCAGGACGAGAAGGGACACAAGAGCATGCCAAGCTGGAAGCAAGCAAGATCTATTCTGCTAATAATTCAGAAATCAGGAGCAAAGAGACTCGGGGAAAAAAAAAAAGGGAGCGGGGCAGTTTTCCAAGCAGGGGCAGGTCCATGGCGTTGGCCATGAGGAGCTGTACTCTCAGCTGCTGGAGGATAGAAAGCAGGAGTCGGCACTACCTGTCCACTTGCCCAGGGCAAAATACACCTTGCCATCTTCTCTCCCCTACCTCCACGAGCTGGAGACAGGTAGAAATGCTGCCTTGGGCACCCCAGCCAGCCCTGGACGTGCCCCACCACGGTTGGTGGGCAGCAGGAGCCAAAGGATGTCCACCTCCTGCACAAGGCGAAAAGGAGGGGAAGGAAGATGATGTCCAAGGAAACTGAGGCAGGCAAACCCATGACACCTATCAATCCCTCTGTCCAACCCTCCCTTAAGAAGCAGGAACACAAATGCTCTTGTTTTACAGTGCTGCAGCTTCCTTCGGAGAGACTCTGGTTTGTCCTGGAGCACACAGAAGGAAAGGCAGGACCACGACCTGCTCTTCAAGTGCCCTGAGCAGCAGCCCTACTGGTCTTCCTGGAGATCCACACACAGCAGCCACAAAGGAAGGTGGCTGACACAGAGCTGGCTGAGCTTTTCCTGCCAGCTCAGGTTTAAGTTCACTTTAAAGCAAGATCCATTTAACTTTGAGTGTCAGATGTGCTAAGGGGATGCAAATTGCTGCCATTTCACCTGGTTTGATTCCATCTTATATGACTGCAGTCACTTTCCGGCAGGACTGTGGGTCAGTCCCAAAGGTTTGGAGGGAACCGTCATCTTCTGTTGTATTATTTCATCTGGGTTATTTTGGATCTTGGTGCTCAGCTGCGACAGAACTTATGCAGGTGGTGTAATATATGGCCACAGAAGCACGTTGCCAAGGATATCAAATCTGTGGCTGTCGTTTCACCTAACGCCAGCCCATTGTCCTACGTGGACCAGGAGAAGCTGGAGACTTCTCTCCTGGGGATCGCTCTCTCTTGCCAGGACACCTGGGCAGGATCCAACTCCCCGCCACTGACCCCTCTCTCACTTGGCAAATACATCATGCAGATAAATGCAGAAACAGCTAGACCTGCAACGAACTAAAGACATGCAACACCCACAAAAGAACTAGCTTGTTAATTAAAGCCTCCTCCTCTCAGCCCTTCTGGGAGCTGCAGGCCACCGCTGTGTGTCACCACTACCATTTCCCCTGCAAGGACTCCCACTGGATTGCTAAAAAACCCCAAACACTCAAGGTCACGCTGCTTCTCCTTCTCTGCAAGCGAGGTCCTGGAGACATTTTTTTCAATGAATGCCATGCAGCTCCTCTCCTTCCTCCTCCATTTTCCTCTTCCTCCTCCTCGCACCCCCCGAGGGTGCCTGTGGGCACAACATGTCAGCTCTCTGGGTTTCTGACACCCACTGGCCCCACCAAAGCCACGGCCCCACCTGGGAGCCAAGGAGCAGCAGTGGACCACGGCACAGCAGCAGGCACGCAAAGGGCTGGCGGCTCATGGCAAGAAACCTCTCCTGACAAAGGTCCCTTGCTAATTAGCAATGAGACCTGCTCAGCTGGAGCACTGAGTAGTGCTCTTAGCTTAATCCCCCTTCAAGGGGAGGAACTTTTCTGGGCAGCTGAACAGCAGGAGAGGAACACCTTCCATAAAGCACCTCTGCTTGTTATTTGTAGGACATCACCACAACCAACGGGCCTAAGGAAGGCAACAAACTGCACCAGTTTTCCCCATGCATGGTGATGGAAGACTGCTGCAAACAGGAAAAAGATAAAGCTGTGAATCCTCCCCATGGCCATGGTGCAGAAGAACCTAAACCAGAGAGGAGATCTCTCTGCATAGAGGCTGAAACCCACCAGCCCACATCCTGGCATCCCTTATCCTCCCGTGGGATTGGATCTGCATGTGCAGAGGGGAGCGTTCATGTTCCTGAGCTTGTATGAAAACACTGGTTGTGACCATGTCTTACCTTACCCACAAATGCTTTAAGGCAATTCTTGAGCTGAGACTGGGGGCGTGGGGCAGTAAGCTAAAAACCAATCCCATCAACTCTGACTACCCCTTTTTATTCTGTACGTGTCCGGTCGTATTGTATTTCTAAACCCACAGCCAGGCAGATGTTTCAGCTGCTCAAAAGGAAGCCACGGGCATGGCCAGGAGCACACTAGTTGGGGTACGGTGCCTGAAAGCAGCTTCCCCACATCTGTCCAGAGAAGTCTGCACTAAATAAAAGGTTCAGTCACAGCAGATGGCAATGAGCAATACCACGTTTCACATGCCACCTGCACAGCACACCTAGGAATGGGCCTGCAACATGAAACACGTTGATGAAGAACTGATGTGACACTCTTTGAGCAATCTCCCGTGTCCAGGAACGACATCCTCCTCCTTAGAACAAAAGGACAGAAATCCTAAAAACACAGTTACCCTTTGAAAAACATCTCTTGACACCAAATTGATGGAAATAACCTGCGCGCGTTTCCCACAAGAAGCTGGTAAAGCACCTGCTTCAAGCACCAGGTCCCATTCCCCCTCTCTCACAGTGCTCATCACCCCCTTCATTCCTGGCCCCACTGCTTTCCAGAAGCAAGAGCTCCTCAAAGGATCCAAACTCCCCACCAAATGGCTAGGGAGACAGAGGAAAAGGAGATGAGCAACTTTTGCCAACCATATTTTTCCGAACTCGTAGAAAGGGAGAAAAAGAAGAGCCAAGCCTCCTTGGGAGGCAAAGCCTTTAAGTTAAATGTATCATGAAAAAGAAAGCTTCTGTCTCTGCTTAAAAAGGTTTTTGACAGGTCTTCATTTGTAACCCACAAACAAATGCTGTTTCTCATGCTCCATGGACTCTAATATCACTTCACAGCAGACCTGAACCCAGCTCTCCATTGAAAAGCCAGAGAAGCAACCACATTAAAACAGCTCTCTCCGCTGCTTTTGGGCACACCAGAAATCTTTCATTTCAGGAACTGCACTCAAGTGCCCGGGGGCACAACCTGAATAGACAGAAACTGCTGCTCAAAATCATTTCAATAGTTTTGGGTGGGCCTGTTGTGGTTAAGTCAAGCCTAACAAACACGGCATTATTATACAAGACAGAAAGAAGTAGTGCTTTGCCCTATTTAAGCTACAGCCAAGTTTCAGAAGCCCCTTTCGTCACTTAGTCGGTGAGAGAGACTGGCCATAACCCAACAGTTCTGACCTGCATGGCCACCTAGAGCCGCTCTGCTGCCTGGGAGAAGGGGTACAGAAAGCAAAGAGAAGAGTCATCCACCGCACACCAAGATCAGGGATAGAGGAAAGAAATAAGGACCCACTCTAGACCTAGGACACCGAACGGCACGTGACACAGCAGGTGGGACAGCCTCCTCCATGCCTTATTTTAAAGAAGGTTCTTGTTGAGGGAATCAAAGCGAGCAGTCAAAGTGAGAAACTTTTGCAGGCAGCTTCTCAACACGTATGGCTATGGCAGACTGCCTCAAAAGCAATGTCTGATACAAATGGGCATGATGCCCAAGAGGACCACCAGAGCATGATTCTGAGATGCAGGCTTTTGTCAAAAACAGTACATGGGAGATGGTCAACGGTCATAGAAAAGCACAAGCCAGGCCTCGTCTCCAGGAGAACAGCAAGATGAGAGGAAATGAAGAGAAGACTATCTTCTAAGTGATGGAGAAGCTGAAGCACCTATGTCACACCACAACAGACCAGAAGATATGGACAATACATCCACTGGCCACAACATCTGCTCTTAATTTCAAACCTCAAAACCAGCTAGAAAGCACTGACTGAGAAGCAGTCTCTGGCTACCTGCTCCACAGCTCACATCATTTGTCCTTGCTTGTACATTTAAAAATTTAGCCAGCATGACCTATGTGCCCAAAGAGACCCTTTTAAGATATTTGCAAACCCAGCCGAGCCTGGAAATCCATATTTCATCTGCAGAACACAAGCAGAACATTTTTGCCTCTTAATTTTGAGTTAATTTTGGTTCCTCGCCTTCTTTCTGCAGCGTACCCAAGATTTCGTGTCAGCTACTAACTCGTCCCTCCTCCTGAAAGTGGGATGAGTGGCTGCAAAGCCCAGGTTTGTCACCAGCCAGAGGAATCCTCTAGAAAGAAAACCTGCAGGAGAGAGATAAGAAGCATCTCCTCCACTCATCGGAATACAGGGAAAAGACCAAAACAAATATTAATGAGAGGCACTTAACTGCACCTGTTCAGCAATCAATAACACACGACAAGGCGCACAATCGGGCCACGCACTTCACGCCATCGCTGCGCTGGAGGTCCAGAATGGAGGAGTCTTCTGCTAATCCCCTCCTTGAGGTCACATCGGCAGCTCACGCAGTCCCCATCCCCTTCCACACGCTCCCTCCGTTAGAGAGGCAGGGGACTGGAGCAGCGAGTAACACCTCATGGTTTTGTTCAAAGATTGCGTTCATCCCAACTAGCCACATTCCTCTTTTTTTCTTTTATTAATCTAGTCCTTCCAGTTATTCAAAAATACCACCCATTTGGCCATGCCAGTGAATGCTCTGGAGCATTTCTCCACCTGTGGGTGGCACAAAGGGTATCATGGGGAGGGGGCACGGGGCTGCTTGGTGGGGCTCCGCTCTGACATCCTACCCGGGGAAGGGGTGCAGTGGGACGAGGTGACAACAGACGGGCTCAGGGAGATGCCGCCCGAGCTGCAGGACCAGTTGGGAGAGAGTCCTGATGCCTGCAAGAATGGAGACTGCAGCTTGGAAACCTGTTTATCTTTCTGTGCTCGTTTCACACAAAACCTTCACTCATTGCTAGTCCAGCTCCCCCTCTGCGTCACCCCTATAGTGACCATCTCCTATCCCCGACCGCAAGCACGGGGCACTGGGGGGGACACAGCCGAGGGGGTGCTCCCCCTACCTCTCATGTTTCCAGCAGGATTCCCAGGCTGGCATCTGAGAGCGCAGGCTGCAGGAAGAGAATGGCTTTCAGCTCAATTACTCTTCACATTCCGATTCCATAACACTCCAATGGGGCTTTTTAACCAACCCCCACCCCTCCCCCAAAAAAAAAGGCACGCCTGCCACAGCCTGGCCTCAAGCTCGAACGTGCAGAACGGACGTTGACTTGCTGCTGGCATGAGGCTTGGCTCTCCTGTCCCTGTTCCCACCTTTCCTGAAGGTCTCCTCTAGGCTGGCTTCTCCTCTCCTTGCCAGGCACCCTCCTGCCGGGGATCGCACTCCTCCTCGCTCTTCTTCCAGCCTCCGCTTCCCTCTTGAGCTCCCAAGGCCGAAAGCATCGGACTCACAGAGATCAGGCTCCTTAGAGATGCACATTAGGTGCAAGCAGAAAGCACCATTGCTGCTGCTTGGGCCACCAAACACCCCCATCTGTCCTACAGAGACAGGTCAGCACAATGCAGCCATTTGGGCTCTCCTTTTCACAGATGCTCACAATAAGAAAATAACGTGGTGAAGAATTCACTGTTTTGTACAACTGAAAGTGAAAAACAGGTCTGCTGCCTTCCAGAGAAGAGCTGACCTCCTCCTGACATCTTCTCAGCAGATTAAAGATGACGTGCAAGCGCGCAACAAGACACTAGTTAAATGATAATGAGAGACCAATGATGAAGCACATACTCTGGAGGTGCAACCTTGCTGAAAAAGTACCATTTGCCCTGTGGAAAGGGCTAGATCTGTTGTTCAAGACCCTCAGAAATGAGATTGTCAAGACAAAGCCTTCCAGAGAAGGTCCCCTGTGATATGTGTTGGGACGCCGGGCTGGCCCACCCATGTTAGGAGGACACAGGCTTCCAGTTTTCTCCCAGCCCATCCCCTGAAGCTCACGCAGCCCTCAGCAGGGGTTTGCAGGCAAGGTAGACGTGCTCAGAGGCAAGGCTGCAGCTATGTCCCACGAGGCAGAGACATTGCCACTTGTGTGACACCTGGCCTTTAGCCCCAACACGCATGTCCCCGCTGACTGCGAGGACAGGGGTGAACTGCAGTGCCCTAGTCCTGGGGGGGTCATACCAGGAGAAACAGCCTCTTTGCAAAATTTCCTCCCCCAAACGCACAAGTTCTATATAGGAAAACAAAACACCCACCTGTCCTGCTGTTTGACCAACCAGCTGAAAACCCCTACAGACACTTCACAGGCCATCAGCTAACCACTGCAGTGGAACAGCTTTATGCTTTAACCCTCTCAGCCTCCCTCCAAGGTGAGGAGAGGCAGCACATCTCGGAGAGGGCAGCCTTTTCTCCCGGGAGGCTGGGAAATCTGCACACGCATATCTAGCCCTGTGTTTCCGGCACGTTTAATGAAGTGATTTTTCCAAGTGCTGGCTCAGTAGTTCCTGACCCGTGTAGGTTTGGGGTCCTCCAAATCACATGCACAGCAGAAACAGTTCCCCATTAAGGTTGCTCATCAAGGTCTGGCTATGGTATGAAGCAGAGGGAGGTCCCTCTTTCTCCAAAGCTCAGAGGACTGTGTTCCCAACTTACCTCTAAATAAAGATTTACTAATTAGTGGAAATTATTTATGTCGAAGGAGGTGATTCTGCCTCTCTACTCCCCCCTGGTGAGACCTCACCTGGAGTACTGTGTCTGGCTCTGGAGCCCCCAACAGCAGAAGGGCATGGACCCATTGGAGGGGGGCCAGAGGAGGCCCTCGAGATGCTGGGAGGGCTGGAGCCCCTCTGCTGTGAGGACAGGCTGAGAGAGTTGGGGGGGTTCAGCCTGGAGAAGAGAAGACTCCAGGGAGACCTTCGAGCCCCTTCCAGTCCCTTAAAGGAGGTCCAGGAAGGACGGAGACAAGCTTGATAGTAGGGCCTGTTGTGATAGGAAGAGGGCAATGGTTTCAAACTAAAAGAGAGTAGATTTAGACTAGATATCAGGAAAAAATTTTCACTGTAAGAGTGATGAGACCCTGGCCCCTGTTGCCCAAAGAGGTAGTGGATGTCCCATCCCTGGAAACATTCCAGGCCAGGTTGACTGGGGCTCTGAGCACCCTGATCTAGTTGAAGGTGTCCCAGCTCATTGCCAGAGGGGTTGGACTAGATGACCTTTAAAGGTCCCTTTCAATCCAAACTGTTCTATGACTCTATGATCTTCCACTCTTGGTAATGAACTTAGAAGTGCTAAAAAAAAAAAAAAAAAGCCTTGGATGAGCACATCAGCCTATGGGTTACAAACACCTTTTTTTCCTCCTTAAATATCAGTATGAAGGTAATGCTGGTGGTCACCCTTGCACAAACAACCAGACCCCAGGTTGTCTAAGCAAATGATGCCTCCAAACACGTATGAGCAATGGATACTCATCACACACAGGCTGCGCAGGAGGTGGCCGACTCTAACATTTCGTCTTCTCCCTTCCCCCCCATTACCCTTTCAAGTTTGATTTACAACTGTGGGCCAAGCCTAGCTGGAAGTGACATACCAGCATGATGAAAACCCAAGGCAGGTGTGAAAACCAGAGGGGCTGTCGGTATAACCATCGCCTGAGCTCAGAGAAGACAGGTGGGTGCCCCAGCGAGACCCCCCTGCACCGTGATGAACAAGCTGGGTCCTCGGAAAGAGAGGGACAAACAACTCCTGTCCCTAAACCCAGGGGTGGGCAATGGTCTCTGCGACACAGGGTGGCAACCACCACCCATGGACCTCTTCACGCTTCCATTACTTATCTGGAGGAGGCGTACTGCATCAGGACACGGAGGTGGCTTGCATGGCTACTTGCCGAGTCCCTCTGCATGCACATCCAAGCTCGCGTGTGCACAAAACCACCTCGCGAGCCACTCATGCTGAAAACAAGAAAGAGCCGAACCTGACATTTGGAGAGCGAGGCAGAGACGCAGCAGGAGGCGGGAAAGGGGCAGCGGGGAGGCAAGAAAACCGCAAAAGCGTATTTGTAGAGCTCATTTACCACACATTTGCTCACTTCCGCAGCTCAGAAGGGAGCGGGACTGTTGGCGGTATGGCAGCAGTGGAGGCAATCCTCCGGAGATGGCCGGCAGCTCAGCGTCGTGCTGCCCCGGGCCAAGCCCTCTCGTACAACATCACCTGTCTCCACCCAGCCACCCACATGGGGTTTGCATCCTCTTTTTGGGGAAAAAAACCCCACTTTTTCAAATCTCCCTCAAAACAAACCCTGAAAATTAAAAACTTCTTTTTTTTCCTTGAAACAAAATTGCCTTGAAGCCTCTATTCAGTTTTCCCGCTCTCTTCATCATTCACACCGCTAAAATAAATCAACCTCACTCGAATTTTCAACAGCAATTAATGGTCGAAATCAAGCACCGGCTGCCTAATCCTGATTGAAACTTCTTCCTCGATCAAACGTCTCCCATTTGTAATGAAAATAGTTTGAAAACTGATACAAACTGTTCAGTTCACACATAAATCTTTAAAAAACAGAGAGGCTGATTTAACCTATTATTTTATCACAAAGTATGACCAGCAGTAGAAAGTTTATTATACACGACTATTTTTGACACATTACAAACTAATAAAATACAAAACGCAATTCTGAAAAAGAAATTAGAATGAATCTATTGCAAGAGCGATTTTTATTGTTCTTTTGAAGCACTATTTCTGCCCAGCCTCGCTGTCAAAACAGCAACATTTTACCTAAATATTTCCATCTTAACTAAAACCAGCATTTTTTTTATTGAGAAGCGCTCTGGCGAGCTGCTTCTGCCAGCTCTGCCTTCGCTTTCTGCACCGAGGGAGGATGCTGACATCTGCCCACCTCACGGCTCCGCCGCTGAGCTCAAATATTCCAAAGGGAAAAACAGTCTGTATCCTCAAAGGGCAGCAGCTGGGGCAGCATCCCCCGGCACGGCGCGTTTCTGCATCACCTTAATTGTGCCTTCATTTAGGCAGCACCATTGGAAAAGGAGCCCAAAACCAACAAACCGCACAAGCATGTGCGTAAGAGAAAATAACGCACTTCCCAGTGAAGGCTCTTTCACTGCCTTGCAACAAGCAGTTCGTACCCACAGGCTGCCCACGCTGCAGGCTCAAAAGATGATGTAGGGAGAGTTAAAATGATGTAGGGAGAGGGAGGTCTACACAACAGGGACGCGAAGGGAGGGGATGTGGCTTTTGCTGGCAGGCGTGAGATAGTAAGTTACGTCCCAGGCTTCTGGGAGAGTATCGTAACCGGAGGAAAGAGAGATAAAACAAAACTAATTGCCAGCAGGTCACATTCATTAGCTCCTCCACCCATTTCTGGCGGAAGAGAGCCCTTCCTCCTGCCGGGGACAAGGAAGAGACCTTGAAGCCATCTGCTGCCCAGATGTGTAAGTGTAATTACACTGACAGGGCCAGGCTCCGATGCTCTGCGCCAGCGCTTCCAGGCCCCTGGAGAAGAGCCGTCTTTTCAGCCCAAGCCCGAATCACTGCTGCAGCAAGAGATGCTCGGCAGGTCCGTCAGCCACCGCCTCTGCTCTGCAGGAAGGGTGCCAGCAACCTGCTCACTCGCTGCCAGTGAGATGGTCCCAAGGAGCCATCGTCACTCAGTCTCCACCAGCCTGAGCTTGGACACCGTCCTGACCTCGGGGATGGGTCCGGGATGGGCACACGCAATAAGCTCAGAGTTTTGCACATCAGCAAGGGCTGGGCAGATGCTGGGGCTCAGCACCCACCTGGAGAAACTCCGACAGAGCACCCGAGAGCGAGCCTGTGTCCCAGCAGGAGCTCAGCGACTGAGGGTGTTTTTCCTTGTCCCAATTTCTTCCCACAATAACGATTCCTGCTCTGTCTACCTCTCCCCTCTTTGTCTGGATGGTCCTCGCTTGGAGAACGCGTCTGGACGCTTTCTCTTCCTCTGCCCCAAGACTATTTCTTTGGCTTTGGGAGCCTTATTTTCCCGGCATGACAGCTCCTCCACGGAGGCACTGAATTGCCTGCTGGCCCACGCTAGCTTTCCTTTCAGCTCTAAATCTGCTGTTTTCTCCCCTTTCCGCTTTCCCCTGTCCCCTTCGCCTACCCCAGCATTACGCTGGTCAGAACAGCATGACTACTTCTAATTTTCAGTCTGCCCCCCCCTTGCTGCAGTATCCTTCCAGAAAGAGCCCAAGTTTTGCCTAGTGGAAATGACTGTTATATCTCCAGGACACTTTACACATTACTTCCACGCCATTTGGAGTTTTCCGCCCCAGTAGTTTCTGTTGCATCTCTCATTTCACTCCTCGGGCATGTGTTTTAAAGGACCAGGGTCTCCTATTCACCGGTGCAGACAGACAAGTGACAGGACCGCTGGAGGTGGGGACTTTCTTTCTCCCTAGGACGTCAGGACGGCGCTCAAGACCCTTTAACGTTCTCCATCTGGCGCCACGGTGTACGCACCGGCAACAATGACAAAAGACTTGCACACAGATGACCTTCAGAGGGAAGGATGCTATCAGGCCTGAAAACCTTCTTCGTCACAAAACAGCTTTCTCCATGCAAAGGAAGAGACCTCCGCGAGCCTCCCAGACCCGTGCAAGACCCTCTACCCAAGCCACACTGCTCAAATCCTCCTTGTCTTATCATATAGATGAAATGCAACTCTCTAATAAGCACCTCAACCCCTTGAAAAGAAAAGCTTCTACATAAATCCCAGAGACATCTCTGATGAGATGCCTACAGGAAAGCTAGGGAGGGACTCTGGATCAGGGAGGGGAGCCATGGGACGAGGGGGAATGGTTTTACACTGAAAGAGGGGAAATTTAGATGAGATCTGAGGAAGAAATTCTTTACTGTGAGGGTGGTGAGCCCCTGTCCCAGGTTGCCCAGAGAAGCTGTGGCTGCCCCATCCCTGGAGGTGTTCAAGGCCAGGTTGGATGGGGCTTGGAGCAGCCTGGTCTGGTGGGAGGTGTCCCTGCCCAGTGCAGGGGGTGGCACTGGATGGGCTTTAAGCTCCCTTCCAACACAAAACAATTCTATGATTCTGTCGGCTGTGCAAACCCTTTAGCCCAAATGCTGTTTTACTCAACGCACTACAGCCTGTTTTAAGCACCTTTCTTCAGTGCTGGCAGAAAAGAGCAGGGAGAAGACAGCAGCCGCCACCTGGTACGCTTCCAAGCTCTCGCCTGAAGGAACTGCCAGCATACCAAAGCCAGGAAGAATGCCCAAGACAGCGCCCCAACTTCCCTGCGCTTCAACAGCCCACTTACGTTTTGCTTGCATGGGGAAAGCGGGGATCTTTATGAATATTTACAAACTGGCCCCAGAGGCAAACGCAACCCGTGTGCCAAGACACACGGCCTCCCCCCAACAGAGCCAGCTCAGCCCCATGACTCACACGTTATTCACGTCCCTCCATCCCCCTCCGCTTGCTGCATCCTCAGCTCCCCTCCTTTCCACTCTCCCGCACCAGTGCCGGGCAGGAGGAGATGGTCCCTCACCGCCTCTCGGTGACTGATGGAAAAGGGCGTCCCACGGCCCCACTGGCAAAATCTTGACTTGGCAGTTTTCTACATGTAAAGATACCTTTTAACATTCAATCTTCCCCAGCAACGTAGAAATAGCACCATCTTGGCGGATGACGCGGGCTGGGGTTGAGAGAGGAGGGGAGAAGACACGGTTTCTTTGAGGGATATTACATTCTACCCAGTGACACCCGCTCAAAGGGATCATCTCATCCAGCTATGAGATGGCTTTTTAATAGACGACTGGTACGCCTGCGCTTTAGACCATTGAAGGGAAGGCACACCCTTCACAACGTGGCTCTGCTTCCGTGAGTTTGCTGGACAAAGTTGGACAGTAATTAAAGGTTGCCCAAATAAATGAATAAAAAATGTACCTGGAAAGGAGAACCATCAAAACAAAGGCATGGTGACCAGCTCTGTGAAGCCAGAGAGACAGCATGGAGATCCAATTGGTCATTTTGTCAGCCACCTATTCCTGCAGGGCTGACAGAGACTGGCTTTGAAACCCAGCAACAATAAGCGCAATTAAAAAAAATAAGGATGCTCAGGCAGTTTGGTAAACGTGTCAACTGCCGCGGGTTATCGCCGCATACCTGCACGACCCAGACCCTCTCACCAGTCAAAGCCTCACCTCCTACTTCTCCAACAGGGACTGGGGGCGAGACATCACCCTCAGTCCCCGGCACCAGCCGTGACAATGGGATGCCGCAGTGGAGATGGAGATGCTTGCCTACCCGGGACAGAGATCTGACTTGCTTCTGGCCAACAGCACTTAATGAGCACAGCCTGAATAATTTGCCAATTTGTCAGTTGCCTTCCCGGGAAGTTTCTAAAACCAAAACACCACAAATAAATAAATAAAACTGCATCCGGAGTGCTGCAGGGCAGCTTAATAGGCTCGCGGGTTTTTGCCTGCGCAAAGGTGGTGGAAGGAGGGGGAAGGCTGGATTTGGTGGGTAAGTTATTCATTGTAAATTATTTGTTCAGTTCTAAAACCCACACAGAAGCTTAAGGGCAGGGAGAGAAAGAAAACAGTGAGGAGAGGGGGGAAAAAAAAGAAAAAAAAAAAAGAAAAAAAAAGAAATGAGGAAGGAAAGCAGCCAGCAATGATTACAGGCCATTTTGCAATGTGGCAGGAACATCTTTCTTATCGTCTCTGTTATCATCTCCTTCAATTTAAGTGTTCTTTATTTAAAGGAAGGAGGGAGGGGAAAAAAAAAAACCCAAACCAAACCCGGAAAGGTGTCTGTGAGTGTGCAAGGGAATGGCTGGTGGGGCTGAAGTGGGAGCTCATGCTCATGGCAGCTGCTTCGTATGCACGGCATCAGGCCTCCAAGCCATCGCAATAGAATTATATGAGCCCCTGAAGACGCCCGGGCAGGATGGCAGGGAAACTGATGTAATTACCGACATTATTACCATTAAAGCAAAATAATAATTTTAATTACAGCTAGGGCTTTTGGGGCTTTCTCTGATCCTCCCTGCCCCTGCTCGCCCTCTAGCATGGTCTGGTTCCAAGCTGTGTAATGGGACAGGGCAGTGACAGTCCCCTCCTTCCTCTCCCCCTCCCTGCCAAACACCTTTCTGCACGATTTAAAAAAAAACAACAAAACATCATAAAAGCCACTGTTTCAACTACACCACCATACTCTGGATGGAAAAAGTGACCAGCAGCTTGTGAAGGCTCAATCCCAGCGACTGCTCCCTGAGCAGAAGGGGCTGCTGTTGATGGCAAGTGCCCGCCTGCCTCCCAATTAAAATAAATTGGTAAATCAGGGCTGAGTTCAGGAGACGTGACACCCACGAGCTGGACTGTGGTTGCCCAGCTGACACTGTGTGCTGCCCAGAAACTTTCCTTTCCATTTTTTAACTCCTTTCCCACAGCCCTGCCTCTTACTGGGGCTTGCTTGAACTCAGGACAAGACAAGCACATTCCTGATGCACACGGCTGTGGTTATGGATGCAGTGAGTGCCTCTTGAAAACAGAGCCCCGTTAGAGTTAATATCTCCTGTCACCTTACAGATCGGTTTTTGTGGTGCAACTGTCAACTCATGAGTGGCTGGGATGCTAAACGACAGTTTCTGGCCCGAAGCCGGGCTGAGGACAGCTTTTTGCTGGATGACGTAACCCAATAATACGTATTTCTTTATAAATCACCCAGTGTGTTAACTGTAACTGGAGGAGTGAGGTGGGGAGAACACCAAAGGAGAGAGAACCCCACTGGAAACCTCATTCAGCAAAGAAACCGACAATTAAGTGATCTTTCAGCCAACATATGAAGACTGATGATGCTCCAGGGCCAAGAGAAGGCCATGGATGGCTTGAACTCAATCAAGCAGGCTCAGGGTGTAGGGAGGCTACGGGGGAAAACAGCTCTTCATGAGAAGGTACTAGAATAGCACACTGCACCACACAACAGCCTCGACATTTGAGGAACCTCTGCAGGATCCAAGACACAGTCCTCTAGACAGCATAGCGCGTGGAAGTAGCAGATGCAGAAGAGAGGTTTGCACAGCCATGCTTTTTAAACATAAGCTTAAAGGACGTTCTCTCCAAAGGCAAATGGAGGTCTGTGCACCCCAGGTCTCATGCTTAGAAGCTGGGACAGAAAAACCTAGCAGGCACCTGTAGGAACAGTCCAGTCCGATCCCAACACCACACTAGGTACCACAAAACCAACGTGGGGGCTTGGCTCCACTTCACTCGCTCGCTTCACTTAAACCTGTCCAACCGTGACAATCCGACAAGACGGAGCTTTTCCTACAGATCCAGTCGAATGGAAAAAACAGATTAGATAAAGCAGATTGGACGCATCGGAAACCGAGGCATCACCAGACCAGCCCACCATGGACTCAGCAATGTATCTTCCCCCATTTAAAAGCCAAGTCGCAAGACTCCCAGAAACACGGTACCCTGGGGCTGGGTGAGTTTGAGGAGGGTGACAGAGAGTGCCTGCAAGAGGTGAAGTGCAAGGGAAGCGCCCAAGAGGAGAACAAAGCCTGAAGGTCAGAGTAGCAAGCACATGAGCAGCTAGCTAATGTGCTACAGCAGCACCACGGGGCACAGAGACCGGCACACGCGTCCCAGCAAACCGGAAAGCCATAAAAGTCTATTACAGCAAATCCAACAGCAGCCAGCATGACAGCCATTAGCCTGAAATGAATACACGAGAACTTAATGAGCTCTGTCAAGGCCAGCTTGGTGAATTAAGTTGCCAATTCTAGCAGGATTCCCCCTTTTCCTTTACAGACTCGAAGGCGTCCGTGCCGCCCCTGTGCCTTTCTACGAGCAAATCACGGGGGCCCTTGCCCAGACGGGATGGACGATTGCGCCAGAGGGACGTCCCTCTCCCGACACGCCGTCCCTCGCTCCGCTATTCCAGGCAGGAGCCTGGGATGCCAAGGAGGCGTGGTGAGCACAAAGGACCAGTGGCACCAGCCTGACGTGCCAGCGGTCCCCGGTCTGGGTATTTGGAGCTGTGGCGATGCGGAGGAGACCACGGTTAAACTCTACCCCATCCCCAAGCTACAGAGGAATCGCATCCGCAGCCCGTGCCCAAATAAATTCCCATTCTCAAATCAAGCCGACTGCGTAAAACGCCAGGACGGGTGTTTAGAGGCAGTATTGTTTTTAAAGGTCAGTTTACTTCATGTTCCATTTATTTATGCACACTCTTCTTTTGACTTTCCCAGTGCCGCACAATAGCGGTGAGGTTTAAATAGCCTTTCTGTTGCTGCTCCATTAGCTAGGACAACTGCAAATCGATACACCCATTTATCTCAAAATTAAAAAGAGAAAAACCCTCATTAGCTGCCAATTCTGCACAGAGCCAGACGAAGCAAAGCCACACCAGGCACTTCTGCTGGCCTGTTCTCCAGCCCCAGGCTCCGGCCCCTGCTTATTCATCAGCTGTAGGACCTTCAGCTTGGGCTGCCTGGTCTTTGAGATAGATTTTGCTACCCATGTCACCATGGCTCCCCCTGCCCTGAGCTGCCTGGAGCACGGGGGTGACCTGGGGACGCTGTCATCCCCTACCATGACTGGCTCTCCCCAGCCTCAGCTGCATCCAAGGCATCCCCTGGCTCAGGGGACTTCAGCTTCTGGAGGCACATCCCCACAACACATCACCTCCAGCTTCCAGTACTTCTGGACAAGCAACAGGGACAACCCGTGGCCCAGCAAAGCTCTCAAAGCAAGGGGGCATCTCTTCCTCCAGAGCCATGCCAGCACACACAGAGGAAATTCACCGCTCACACGTCCCGTGAGGGTGGTGGGACCCCATACCTTGCTGACAAAGAAACGCTGTCTCCCCAGCAGAAGACCAGAAGCGCTTCCAGGATACTGGCTGAGCCAAGTTTGTGGCTCATTACCTCTGATGGGTTGCCCTTGGTTAAAGATCATGGGTAGAAACTGGAAACTGGCACATGATGCCTGGTAATTAGACGAGGCCACCCTCCAGAAAAGCACAGCTCTGCAGGCCGAGTGGCAGAGCAGGTGCACGGGGGGAAGCTTCTTGCCTGCGGTACCCCGAACAATTACACAGGTCTGGGAATCCCTCCCGGCAAAACCACAGCTGATGTGCAAAGCAGCGTGACATGTGAGAGGCAGGCTCTGGGGTTCAGCCGCCTCCTCTTTTATTTATCTTTTTGTCCAGACCACCTGCCTGCGGTTCCCTTTCCCCAGCCAGCCTTAATTTTCCAAACCAGCACTGGACCTTTGTCCTCCCACTCCCCAGACTTGATGCAGGTTACGATTGGAAATGTGGAAGGCTTAAGATTTGCAATATCAGCTTTTTGAGCAGAAGCGACCAGGAAAAGGAGGTATGGCATGGCTGCTCCAGGTATGGAAACACTGGGGCTTAACAGAACAGGCACAGAAACCCACTTTGCATCTCTCCACATAGAGAAGGGAGTCCTCTGTGCCAGGTGCTGTAAACAGCAAAACCAGAGGGAAATCTATGGGAAGGGGAGAGGAGACTGGTCTCCTTCCGTCCTACTGACTTTCCTCTGGCTTTGCAGACAGATGGTCGCGGGGAGGGGCGGCAGCAAGGCAAGACGGCCACCCATCAGCTTCCTGAGGCCCGAGCCGAAAGGCGAGAGTGAGGAACCGCTCGTATGGCTTTTACCAACTCATTTCTGCACCATTTGTGCTTTAAAGAGGAGAAGAAATGACTCTGACCCACTGTCATTCTCGAAGGGAGATTTCAGATGACTTTGGCGCAAGGATGAGACTCGAGCTCCCGGCTCATACATCACAGGAACCTAATGAAGAAACCTCATCCTCGCAGCAGAGGGACAGGAAAAGATCAAAGCCCAGCCCGGCAGGGCACCAGCAGTCAGCATATTAAATAAACTGTAGTAACACAATTGTTTGCACCTCTCAATTACCAAAGACCACTTGATTTCACACACGCAGGTGCACGCCTGACCTCATCCACACCCCGAGGCACGCTCTGGGGAAAAACGGTCTCTGCCCTGGCACCCGGGTGCAAGAGGGAGAGGTTTCCTCCACTGGAGGATGTGAAATGCCCTACGAATCCCCTATTGCAAATACAATGCCCTGACTTTGTCCTTGTAGCACCAGCAACCACCTTTCACTCCACGTCTTTAAAGCCTAAATTCCCATCAGATCCGTAAATTCTTGGCCCGTTTCTGCCAAGGTGCAGAAGCCCTCCCTGATGGTACGACTAGGCGTCACCTCCTTTGCAATGGCCAGGAGAGAGAAAGCGCGGCAGAAGGCTGTGGAAACTCCAGCCGTGGAGATATTCAACATGTGGCTGGATCAAGCTATAAGCAACCTGATCTGACATGAAAATTCTCTCTGCTTTGGTGGGAGCTTGATCCAGATGATATTCTGTGGTCCCTCCCTACCTGCTTTATTCCTAGGACGTCACGGGACAAGTCCTGCTATGGAGGTGTTAGAGGAAACCAGAAAAACAAGGGCAGAAGCCTTTGGGCAGGACTCTGCCAGAAATCAGCCATTTGGAGAAATATTTAGTCCTGCCTCAAGTCACCCTGAGACAAGAGCCATACACCTCCCCCGGCTCAAAGGAAGAGGAAAAGAAACAGATTCCCATTTACAGCTATTTCCAAACTTCACATTTGTCACGGGAGAGACGTCACTGAGGCTGCAAAGGTTCTGAGCTCCAAACCTCCTCCTCCATCTGTCTTCCCCCAACACCCACAACGGCATCACTTTGCTTCTGCCCGTTTTCAGGCAACAATAACTTCCAGAGGTTTGATCCTCCCCCCAGCCACAGTGAGGGCCCAGGGCAGGAGGACAGTCCCGTACTTTGGTGGCCCCTCAGGCAGCTGGGCAGAGAGCTCAGTGGTGGCACCTGGGCAGCAAGCGTGGCCACCGAGGGAAGAGCCAGCAGCCAGGCCGCCCAGGGAGGCTGCGGCGATCCCTACCTCCGGGATGCGGACGCTGTAGGGCTGGTTGTGGAACTGCGGGGCGTTGTCATTCACATCTCCAACCTGGATGTTCACCGTCCCTTTGATCACCTGCAGCCACAAGGATAACAACGGGGAAGGGGTGTCAGCTTTGTACATGGATTTAAAACCTAAAGCAAGCTTGCAGCTGCTTTTTGTGACTTAGGGCTTTTGGCAAGTGATAGCCAGGGGTGGTCCTGCTCCTCAGACCCCCCCGGCACGATGCGGAAGGTCCCCCGGCAACCCATCCTCATCCTCCCCGCTCACCTCCGCCCGTGCCGCAGACCATGAAATGAGAAGTCGCACTTACCCCTTGGCTGTCACTGACGGAAAATTCAACCGTGAATTCTGACTTAGTCTGAAAGGGAAGGAGAAGAAAAACATATAATTAAAGATACTGTAGTGTTTATCTGCAGATGGCAGGCTGGGGACTTTTAGCCAATATTATTACATGCAAAATGCTTTCAGGACCTTCAAGAAGAGACGGAGCGCTTGAGTGCAATTACCTATGTTGAGTATAAAATGTAGAGAAATACTGGTGCCAGCGGGGCTCCAGCCTGTTTCGCAGGCGCGGAGAGGAGATGCTCTGCCCTGCGCCAGGAGGATGCAGGGGACTAGCAGCCAAGCACTTTAAACAGACAACTAGGCTAAAGGAGTGGAGAGAAGCCCGCTGTTTAACCTTTTGCGGCATGCCAGCGAGCCCCAGCTTTCTTCGCACGCCCTCCCTGTCCCCAGCGCCGCAGGCAACGAGAGGGAATAAGTGCAAGGCAGGGAAAAGCAGTTTTCCCCCCACGGCACACTGCGACCCCGGCACCGTCTCTGACTGCAGGGTACAGGGACAGTGTGAAAAGAGAAGAAAGTCCCCAGAAAAAGCCGCGTAATTAGCTTTTGTTCGAAATGACAATACAACACAGTCTCACTGAGGACATCTAAATCTTGCTGCTGCTTTCCCAACTCACCTGCCACGCAGCAGCTCTGGGGATACCACATAGCTGGGAACACTGGGATGAGCACAGGGTCTGTAGTAAGAACTGGCTGAAATCCCTTAAAACCCATTAAAAAAAAAAAAAAGCTTGTGCAGTCCTCTCTAACTAAATTAAGAGCTTGGTCTTAAATGGCAATATATTGAAGTCATTGGTGCTGGATGAGGGACAAGTGGGGAAGAGGGGATTATTTTAGTGGCAGGGCAGGGGGATATTGCTAGTGGAGGCGGACCTTTTCTTCCTGACGTTTCTTTTCCACCTGCCATCGTTTTGCTCACGTTTTACCAAGGAATCGCATGGGGATGGAGACCACCACACCTATCTGGCTCCTGGGCACCAGCTGGATTTTGGTTCCCCTAGTCCCAGCAATTCCTTCCCTCCTCCAGCATCCCTTCCCACCCCCAGCGCTGCTGGAGCGCAACACCTTGGTGTTCCCAGAGCATCATGCAGGAAAGGCTGGAGAGCAAGCAGGAAAGGGCTCTCCGTTCTGCAGAGACATGCTTGATTTATTCCTAATAAGAACGGCTCGGGGACCAGCAGCAGCCACTGGTGCCCAGACCAGGAGCTCCGCTTGCACCAGGCTAGCGGTTCATCTTGGAGAAGGGTTTGGGGAAGAGCTCACACAAACATGCCCCCCTCCTGCACCCACATCTGTCCCCTCCCAGGCCCCCCACCCAAACAGCTGGGGAATTCCACCTGAGAAAGCCTTGTCTGGCTCCTGCCTCAGGCCAACACTTGCAGGCAGAACAATGAGCTAAAACGCCCATGGAGAGGAGAACCTCAGCCCTTGCCACATTCCCACCCACCCTGCCGCATCAGCCCCTTTCACCCCCACTCCCCCCCTGCCCACGGGTAGGACCACAAGGGACAAAGCAGTAGGGAAAAAAGGAAAAATACAAGAGAGAAGAAACAACCTGTTGAGCATTTGCTTTCAAAAACTTGGTAAAATAATCAGAGAAAGCTGCCACATGCTAATTTCTGTCTCCACCCTTCATTTTAGCACATGCCTTTTTTAGAGTCGGGGCTTGTCTGTCCTTTTTTTTTTTTTTTTTTTTTAAAAACCTGTTTTCCTTCTAATCTTTGTGGGAGTGAAAAGTCTTTTGAAAATTGTTTTGCCTGTATACATTCACTCCTTCCTCTTTTTCTCTATTCTCCCTTTCCCTGCATCGTTTACCTTACTGCGACTCCTTCTCCCTTCCTGAGTCTCTCTGTTTCTCCTCCGTTGTACAAGGATCGATCTCTTGCTTTTCTTTCCCCACCGCTTTTCTTGTACGGCTTTCTCTCCCTTGACTTTCCAATTGTGCGCATCCAGGCCAGCACTCTCTGCTCCCAGCTTCACCCTTCGCCCCCCATCCCTTCCCTCCCACACCATCCTGCTTCCTCTACCAGAAATCACCATTTACACCTTTCCCATATCCATACCAAGCTCGGCACGTGTTCTTCTCCAACTTCTTCACACACCACTGACTTTGAGCTCTTGAAATCGGTTGATGGGCGCAGGCTCACATCCAGGCTCTGCTCAGCTCCTTCCCTCCCCACCCTCCACCAAAAGACACCTAAACATCTATTGATCCCCCCCCCACCCCGCCTTGGCTTAAGGCTGTTATCACAAGTATTGGGAAGCTGGAGGCATCTGAATAAGGGAAGATTTATGACTCATGCCAGCAGCTGTTGGCACGGGGAGGCAGAGGGGAGAGGGGCGAAGAAAAGTGCTTTATTTTTCCCAGAGCCCCGCTCTTTAACGCTGTGAAACAGGGTTTGCCCTCCCCCAGCCTGAGCAGCATCCACCACCCCGCTCCTCCCCATCCCCACAGCTGGACCGGGACTCCCAAGTGCCTGAGGGGTGCTGATGGGTTTTACATCTCCACAACACTGCCGCTGTCAAAGGAAGTGCTAAACTCGGGCAACAGGGGAAATTAAGCACGCTGCCCAAGCTGCACAGTATTTTCCCAGTCTTACCCAAGCTCCTGTGCCATCCCTCCCTCCTCGCTCCGGGAATGCGGCAAGGGACAGGGCTTTTGTAAAATAGGCACCTGGGTGGGATAACACCTTTGCACACCAAAACCGCCACTGAAAGCGTGTGTGTGTGTGAGAAACAGCTTCAAGGCAAAAATCCTGCCAAATTTAGCATCCAGCAGCCTGAATCTACAAGATGATGAAAAGGCATGATGAGACTGAGTAAGCAGGGATACCTCACATCTCTTCACACCCTGTTTTAAATAGTAAAGGATTTAATTGGGATATAGGTTTAAAGAGGGAGCCTGGAAGTTTCCCTGAATGTATGAGCATCCTCCTCTTTGGTTGATCATTTTCTTCTGTTGTTTTCTTCACTTCTAAACTTGTAAATATTATTCTGGGATCCAGGCAAACCAACACGCCAGATGGAAGCAGAGCACCCTACTTATTCCCTCTGTCCCCACTGAGCTGAGGTGAGGGACAGACCCTGGTGGGGACACATCAGGCACCTGGATTCCCAACTCAAAAGGTGAAGAGCCACCATTTATGCAAGCGGAATGTGGGTTTTGTCCCCTCCACTCGGCAGAAAGCGGCATTACCTCTCTGTCCAAAGGCTGCCTGAGCCAGACGACACCGGTCACGCTCTCCACTGCAAAGAACCGGCTGGCCTCCTCCCCAACCACGCCGAAGACCAACGGGTCATTGTCCAGGTCCCGGGCCAGCAGCTGAGTCACTGAGGAGCCTGGGAGAGATGGAGAGGGGAAAGAAATCATGAGCGAAACCGGACAGAGAGGAAGAAATCCTGAAAACATTCACATCTTCTGCCTCCCTCCCTTAAGTCATCCCCAGATTATTTTCCCATGGTACTACAATGCTTCAAATGTTTACGCAGCAGGAAGGGGAGTCAAGCTGTGCATGGTCCTACTGTTCTCTCTAGCACAGATAAATTGTATCACAGCTCCTCTCCTCCCTCACCCTTATCAAAAGAGAAAGTCACATTAGCTCAGCAGAAACACGGCCATCTCGGGCACTAGGGACAGCGGAGGAACCCATGCCTCTTCTGGGCAAGCACCTACCAGTCTCCCTCACACTATCCTCCACCGAGGGGCACCACCAGCAGATACAACATCTCCAGGCCAAGAGCACGGACACAATGCCCACAGGTGCCTCAAGGTTTAGTGATTTGGTAGGGCCTGGAGCCAGACACAGACCTGGGGTTTTTTTGAACACCGCAGCTGCAGCAAGTGCTGGTCTTTTTGGCATATGTGGAGCCCACGCACCCAGAGAGCATGAGAGATGCTGGGACAAATCCATCACTACCTTCTACCAAATCATGTTTGAAACCATCTTCTGCAGCATCTTGAATACACCAATCAACAACAGCCTTACTCAGCCATCCCTTGCAGCCGTGTCATCACAAATGTCTCTTCCTGACTGCACCCAAGGGGCAACTGGACCCTCCAAAGTTGCTGCATGGGAGCCACGTGTCCTGTTTGTGAACTCCACACTGGTCCCAGAGTGGGATGACTTCTACTGCTCTGAAAGCAAGGGACAGCCAACCCCCTTGGAGCCTCATTTCAGCTCCATAAGAAACTCCTTAGATCATTTTGGGCCTCTCTGTGACACCTCTAGGCTCATTCAAAGTCTAGTGTAGTGGGTCAACCGTGGCTGGCTGCATGTCACCCACCCAGCCACTCTCAAGTCCCCTCCTCAGCAGAACAGGGGAGAAAATAGGAGGAAAAACGCTGGTGGATGGAGATAAGGATGGGAGATCCCTTGGCCACTTGGTCCCAGGGATGGAGGGCAGGGGGACAACCAACCTGAGCCGTCTTTGGCAGTATGAGAGCACTCTACAACCCCAAATCATCTGACCAAGGAAAATGGATGCCAAAATTTCATCCATCTGGAAAAAGGAGGGAAGCTCCAGTAGACCAGAGGGCAAATGAGGCGGCACAGCTTGGCAAGCAGAACCACCCAGGCAATTACCGACTGGTCGGCCCGACATCAATCACGGCAGAAATAATGGAAAAAGCTGATATGAGATTCCATTAATAAAGAATTAAATGATAGGAACATAATTAATGCCAGTCAACATGATTTTATGGAAAATAGGCCTTGTCAAACAAACCTGATTTTATTCTTTGATGAGATTACAATTTTGGCAGATAAAGGTAACTGCAAAGAAATAATAGACTTTTGTAAGGCATTTGACTTAGCACTGCGTGACTTCCTGATTAAAAATTTAGCACTGTACAATACCAATGAAGCGCACTCGAGCAAAGACCCAGCTGCCTGGCACGTCCCAAGGCCACTGACTGTGGTTGGGGGACACGCTAGCACGACATAAAGTTGCTGTTGTTACAAACTCAAGCAACAGCATGGCAAATAACGGGGAAGACCAAGCAGACAGTTGAAGCGTTTGGTAATTTGGGCTTGTTAGGTAAAAATCTGTTTACATGACCCTGCTCCAAACACCCTTGAAAAAGGCTGGTGGACCACAGCATCCCAAAACCAGTCCTTTGGGCAGGACCAGAGGTCCAAGCACGCAAGGAGCTGTTTCCATGTGCAATTTGGGCACTTGGAGGAGCGACTTTAGTACAGCTGGTTCTGCCAAGGCTGCAATTCTGCAAGCCGCTCGGCTGGTCGCATCGTCTTCGGGACCAGGTGCAAGAGGAAGCCACGAACGTTCAAGAGCTAGCAAAAACACTTTGCGCTTAACAAGGACTTTAAAAGCATGAACTGCTTCATTTATGACAAAGAAGAGCGAGATGACTCAGGCCATCTCAAGCACATCCATGAGGAGGACAAGATGTAATACTTAAAGGTGACTTTGCCAGAGCAAGAAAACACAGCAAGACTCAGTGGCCAAGCCCAGACAAATTTCTATTTGGAGAAGGAATAGCAGTTGTTTTAAAAGGAGTAGCTGCAATTAACCACCGCAGGGCCGGGAGGGAATCCTTCCACCAACAGAGGTGCAAGTGAGTGATGGCTCATGATCAAAGATATTTTGGACAAAGACCCAAAAGCAAGAGTCCTCATCCAAACCACTGCGATCAGCTGGTACATCTGCAGCCTTCCCATCTCTTCGATAAAGCCAACATTGAAGTGATCCTACAACTTTCTCAAACCTCAGAGCCTTGATATGAAAGAAGCTGCCAGCTTGCTTTTGTTTGGGAGGATACCTGAAGCCATCCTGAGCAAAGGTTTCTTTGCCCCAGAAGATGGGCAAGACTATGACCAACCCCATGACAGTGACAGCCAGTAACTAGGACAAGATAAATCCAGGGTCATGTCTCCGTTCTGCCAAATTTAATGGGAGAAAAAGACTTTCCCCCTTTACATCTCATACAAAAGCCCTGGATCAACAGTGTATCTGCAATTCTCTCCAGAACTGCAAATACTTTGAACTTCAAACCCCAGAAGGTCTCAGTCGTAACTCTCAGTAGAAGGGAAACAATCTTAAAAATCCTGCTGAATAGGAAAACCATGTCCCAGCCAGTTCTAATCATAGTCGCATTCATGGTTTGTACGCCGCAAACCCACTTGCACAAAGAAATCGGCCGGCAAACCAACGTTTAACTCTTCTCTGTCTCTCTGCGTTACAGCTGCCTCCCACTGTCCAGAAATTTCATTCCTAAATTCAGGATAGCCTGGAGAAGGTGGCAAGGCCTTTCTAGGCAGGGTGCATCATCCCACCTGCATTTCTTTTTCCTGCCAGCCTGCAGACACTCGGAGTTAGAGCCCTGGGAAAAGCTCGCTGGGCTTATCTGCTCTCTGGTCAAGGCATATCAAAAATCAAGGACGGATTTAGGGAGTCAAAGAGGAGGGAAGGGAACAGTCAGCATCTATACCCTCCCCAACTTTTCTTTCTTTTTAGTCGTTAGAAACAAGAATCTTCAACAGGAACAGGGCAGCGCAGAACATTAAAGCGTAAGCTGCCCGTTGCTCTCCTGTATCACAGGAA
Source organism: Stercorarius parasiticus (assembly GCA_013396915.1). Lineage (NCBI taxonomy): Eukaryota > Metazoa > Chordata > Aves > Charadriiformes > Stercorariidae > Stercorarius > Stercorarius parasiticus. The sequence continues at coordinate 240,299 of VWZL01005211.1, read as the reverse complement.
AACACCATCTTAAACACTAACAGCTATTTTACCCGTTCCCTTACCTGCCCATCAGCCAGTAATCACCATCTTAACTTAAAAGCACCACCCACTTCATCATAGGGGAAAAAAAAAAGCATAAAATACAAATCAAAATAATAAATTGAGGATAATGAGAAACAGAGCCCTGAAATAAGAAATGAGACTTCACTACTGCTTTGCCATTTGTTGTTCTGATTTTTGCAAGCTCTACACCAGGGGAATGCTAAGTTTAAGCGCGTGGTGTAAATGGGGTGTGCAGGATGCAGCTAGAGAAGACCACAGCAGAGAACGCCGGGCTCCTTCACTGCCTGAGGCCAGACTCCAGGTCGTGGGCTCCAAGATAAAAGCTTATGGAAGCCACCTCCCACCGGTTCCTTTAGCACCGATTTATTTAATCCTAAATTTTCCCCCACCTCAATTCACCCCACCAAGGGAGGAGGAGCGGACTAGTGGACAGCACAAGGCAAACGCGCACAGCTGGAGCATCTGGGCCACCGCCACCATTCAACAGACCACAAGAAACCTCATTTTCCAGGGTGATCACAGGGCAGGTGCTGTTGAGCCACCCATAGGCAAAGTCAGACCAAGGCAAACACCTGACCCACAGACACTCAGCTCTGCAGCCAGAATCCACACTTGCCTTCACGGAAGCGACAAGGGAATTGGCAAAGGAGTGCAAAAGCAGCGCATAACGGTGTCTGTATCACTGGGGAAACATCAAAAATCAGGACTTCCCACTTGGACAGAGCCCAGGGAGGGCCACATCTGTCAGAAACCCCTCTGAGGATGCTGTTCCAGCTGCCACAAGCCCAAGTGCCGACCTGGCTCTGCCGAGGGCTGAGGAAACAGGGACAAATTATCCTTCTGCGGTGCAAAGTTATAGGCTCCATTTGTTTCCCCTCAAGAATCAGACAGGGCAGTTAAGTGTCTTGATTCCACCAGATAATCACAATTTATCTTGTCTCCTTTTGCCTCCTTTCTCTCAATCATGGCTACTTCTCCCTCTTTCTCACACATACACAGATTTTCTTCTTTCTCCAAGTCTTGAACTTTGATTGACCTCAGGAGCTTTTTTTTTTTCTTTTTGTTGTTGCCTCCTGTTTTCCTCCTGCTAGGATTTTATTAAATTTTTTTTAGGTTTGACTGCATTATGGGGTGTTCTTTTTCCCCCCATACAGGAACACCTGTCTCAGCACCTTGCTTGCAGCTGTAAACCTGTATCTTTTTCTTGCCCTTCCATTTTGCCAAGGAGGAAGTTGGGCAAAGGGGCTGTGTCCTCCCAATTCCTCTCAACGGGTTTTGCTTTCAAGAGGGGGACAAGAAAGGAGGAAAAAACCCAAAATCTCCAGGAGAATCATAGAATCCTTATGGGTGGAAGAGAGCTTTAAGGTCATCAAGTCCAACCGTTAACACTGCCAAGTTACCACTACCCCATGTCCCTCAGCGCCACATCTACCCAGCTTTTAAATCCCTCCAGGGATGGCGACTCCACCACTTCCCTGGGCAGCCTCTTCCAATGTTTGACAACCCTTTCGGTGAAGAAATTTCTCCTAATCTCCATCCTAAACCCCCCCTGGTGCAACTTGAGGCTGTTTGCTCTTGTCCTATCGCCTGTTCCTGGGGAGAAGAGACTAACAAACCCAGAGCTCCTGGAGGGTTTTGGAAGCGTGGAGCTCCAGGGACAGGGAAAGAGCTGGAGGATGAAGAAGATGCCAGAGCAAGATGCTGACATGGTCTGCACAGGGATGGGATGGGATGGAGGGCACTAGAATCCAACGGAAGGGGCAGGTCTCTAATGAGTTGCTTAATAAGATGCTCTCCTAAAATGTCTGATCCAAGTGGAGTTAATAGGAATCTGTCCGCTGACTGCACTGGCTTTTGGGCTCAAGACTTCAGGCAGCAGCTACACTTTAATATTAAAAGCATTTTAATCCCTGCTTTTAAAAGCCAGTGCCTGTTCCTCTTTGGCTCATCGCTTCCCACCCCTCCTGAGCACTCTGGATCATATCTGTGGGCACAGTCACCTCACAGTGTCTTGGCTCCCCATCTTCTGCCACCGCCACCGAGCGCAGTCCAGAGCCTGCCAGCCTCGCGGGCGCCCAGCTCACAGCCAAGGGGGTGTGCAGGATAAAAAGCCAGAAATTTCTAAGTAGCAGCAGCAAATGGATCAGAGGCACCAGGCACGCTGGGGAGGGAAGCGGCAGGAAGACAGCCGCCAAGAGCAGTGCCAATGGTCCTCAACCAAGGTCATGGAGCTGGCACAGAGAGCCCTCCATGGCTATTCAACTTCTCAAACCATTTTATGAAGAAAAAAAAAAAAATCATTATAGCATCCCCACCCTTACGTGAAGGCAACCACCGCAATTTTGCTCCAAACTAGCTGCCACCAGATTTCCTTGGCTCTGCCTCCTTCCTTCCTTGGAAGGGAGATGGGACAATCGCATCCCATCCACTTCTCCCACAACACCCCTGCTGTTAGCCGCTAGCCAGCAGCCCTGCCTTCCTGCCCCGCTTGCCCCAGCATCTCCCATTAGACCAATTCACCACAGCAGGCTGGCCTCTGATGTGCCTGCTGTCAGGATCTGATGGATCTGATCTTGAAATTCGAACCCTGTTCTTCTCATTTGTCACCCGCTCCCTTTTCTTTGCCTCTAATTCATTTTCTCTTTCACCTTTCAGAAAAAAAAAAATGAAGAAAAAAAAAAAAGCCCTTCCGTGATGCTTTCCCAAAGATTTTTTTAAAAGAAAAGATGAAATGCCAACAGTTCTGTGCTGCTGAGCAATCTCTAAGCAATGTGAGGGAGAGGATAGCCACTCCCTAGCAAGGAAAAGAGAGGAAAATCTAGTATCAAGCAAGAAGCTACAGCAAATGGGAGCTGCTCCTGTGTTTGGGATGAAGCTTTGTTGCTTTCCTACAGAGGACAAGCCCCAAGCTGGGGACAGAGCATGCACCCGAGACCCCACCTGACACAGAGGGGGGGATGCCAGTGTAGGCACACTGAGAGGGGCTTGGAGAGTAACCAAAACACATTTGGACTCAGGAAATTTCTTGCAAGCACCAAAGTCTCTCCATCTTCATTCCTACCTTCCTTCCAGTTGGTCCCAGCCTCCTGGAGCAGTTTCCTTGTCCATGCCACAGATGGCCATGGATTATAGAATCACAGAATGGTTTGGGTTGGAATGTACCTCAAGGCCCATCCAGTCCCACCCCCTGCCCTGGGCAGGGACACCTCCCACCAGACCAGGTTGCTCCAAGCCCCATCCAACCTGGCCTTGAACACCTCCAGGGATGGGGTAGCCACAGCTTCTCTGGGCAACCTGGGACAGGGGCTCACCACCCTCACAGCAAACAATTTCTTCCTCAGATCTCATCTAAATCTCCCCTCTTCAAGTTTAAAACCATTCCCCCTCATCCCATGGCTCCCCTCCCTGATCCAGAGTCCCTCCCCAGCTTTCCTGGAGCCCCTTTAGGGACTGGAAGGGGCTCTGAGGTCTCCCCGGAGCCTTCTCTTCTCCAGGCTGAACCCTCCCAGCTCTCTCAGCCTGTCCTCACAGCAGAGGGGGTCCAGTCCTCTGACCATCTTCGTGGCCCTTATGCAGAAGACGCGGGCTTCCAAAGGCTAACAACCACGTGCTCCAAGCTGCTACTGCTGAGAAGACCTTGCTCCTCGCAGCTGGAGCACACCTTGGGTGAACAATAACAGCAAAACTCGTGCCACACAAGTGTGCTGAGATTAAAGCCTGGCCAACATCGAGACACGCTCGGGGATACCTAAAAGCACACAACAGGTACAAGGGCAACCCACTCAACCATCTCCACGCCTGTCTCCCAAAGCAGGGGGCTACCAGCTCATTTGGTATACACAACCTCAACAGATGCTCTCCGTGCCCTCCTTCTCAGAAAGGGCTCAACCACCTGAGCCAAAACTTTCTGGAATGACTCAGCAAAGAAAGTTTCCACTCCTACAATTCAAGTTGAGCTCAACGTTACACACTTCTCTTGCCAGGTGCTAATGGGAAGCATCACCTTACCCTGCCACCATGGCCGCCTCCGCTCCCATTACTGTGCTGCAGAGCAAGTGAAAAAAGGGCAGGGAGACACCAGCACCTTTAAAAAAGGGTCTCATAATAAATATGTTGAGGGAAGAACAGTTTCTGCCAACAGGAGGTCTTCACCAGTTATGGGGGGAAAAGCCCAGTACAAGCTGGTCCTGTAACCACACATGCTACTACCATCACCCGTCACGGACGGGAGAGAAAGGAGCCAAACACAGAGGTGACAGAGATGAGGGAAAACAAACCTGTGCAGTCAAAACCATTTCTGAGGGAGTTTATCAAGCTGGGAAGGCAAAGCCGCAGCAGAGGGTTTTTCCTTGCGCCTCAGATGTTCGAAGCCAGAGCAGGAGACAGAGCCTGTAATTTCTCTGCTGCACTTAGTTATTTGGAGTGGGGAGTCAGTGGCAAGACGGAGCCCATAAGACGACTTGACAGTCGGTGGTAAAGCTCAGAAAAAGGCACTGCCTGCTTCCATTCCCCCAGCTCTCCCAGAGATGCTTAGGAGGGCTTTTTTGGTTTACTTCGCTATTTACCGAACACTTTAGCTAACTTTACAAGGGAAATGGAGGGGGGGGGGAATAAAATACAAACCCCAAGGGTATATTGAACTTCCTTGACATTATCAGTAAAATAAACAGAATATCCGAGGCTCTCTCAGAAGATGCTGTGCATGCAGCCACCGGGCTTGCTGGCACGCAGGCGGGCAGAGAAGCGGCACCCTTCCAATTGAAGTCAACACCTATATCAACATGGTTAAGACAGAGCAATTCCCCTCCGTCAGCCTTCAAACAGGTCTTCACAGCACCGCAGGTACCAAGCAAGCTCTCTGAAACCAGTTTAAAATGCAATGTCTTCATGCTGGTGCTGTGTCTTCCCAGTGGATAGAGGTCACAGCCCTTGCTCCTTTGCTGGCATCCATGTATTATTATTACTAATATATATTATACTGGATTATATACAGTAATTACATATTATGTATATAACAATAATTATTAGTGGTTTATTAACCAAAACACTCCAACTACGCTGTCATTTTGCTGCTGAAATCACCAATACGCCTTAATATCCACTGCGGCATCTCCAGCTCTGCCTGGGAAAGGGGATTAAAAAAAAAAAACAAAACCAAAAACACACGTCCCTGGGCAAACCCCCTGTAAAGAGGAGCAGGTTCAGGGGGGGCCTGCCTCTCCTTTTCCAGTGATTCCTGCCCTCTGTCTCACTGCAAAACCCTGGGACGAGGGAGAACACACAGTTTGCAAAAGTTTCTTTTTGCTTGGAAAGGGATAGGCTGTATCAGCACGAAAGAGGGAAATAAATACAACTGCACTAAAAAAAACCCCAACCAAAAAAACCAGGAGAGTAAAATAAGAAAAGAAACACTTGTAAAGGAAGGAGTCTGGGTCTGTGAAGATATTCCCGGTGTGAAAAGGGTTCCCACACTTAAAAAGCCCTCTTAAAAATAATTTCCTCTCCACACTGCCTAGGAGCCTCATAATTACCAACAATGATCACAGACCCATTCATTTCATCCTAAAATTAATACATCACGTTCGGAATAATATCGCATTAATTTATCACAAGATTTATGAAACTTGTACTTTTTTTTCTAATGAGATTTATGCAAATTCTGCTCCATCCATTGTTTGCGCCATAAAAAAAAAAGAAGAAAAAAGTTCCCCCGCAGAAGCTGCTCTGTCAAAAAGTCTCATTCACTTTTATTGCTATCTGTCCTTCCTTCTTCATCCCCATGGCAGAAGGGGAAGGAGAAGAGGCAATTCCAGGGGGGTGGGATGCTGTTCCCAGGCAGAGCAGCCCCATCACAAGGGGAGGGATGTAGGTGAGCCTACCATTCAAGGCACTTTCTTTTAAACTAATTTTAAAAGGAAATTAACCAGTGGTTCACTCGCCGCTTTTGTCCAAGAAGGGTCAGAGAACAAGAGGAGCAGTGGGGAATTGCGGAATTAAAGTATGCGGACTTCCCAGAGAGGAAAGTCCACGCTTGGTAAACTTACGGAATGAATACAAGAAGGGGGGAGTAGGGGGGACCAAACACCAAGAGAAGTGCAAGCACTGAAAAACATGTGCTTGTAAAGGCTGGGGGGTGAATAAATAAACCACATCAGATTAATTGGGTATTTTACTTCAGAGCTGCAAACTGAAGACAGGAATGCAGAAGGCATTCCGCCAGCCCAGGGAAGCACGTGGCACGGTGCCTTACAAAGCCCGAGGTTTGCTGAAGATGGGGGCCGTTCTCAGGAGCATGGACGGTACAAAGCAGGCAAGACCTGAATTGTTTCCAATTCCACCACAGCAGGGGTATTGCCTTCATTTCCGAGCACTGCCAACTGGAAATCAGACTGAGATCTTCATCAATACCCACGCGTCTCAGCCAAGGAGGCTGGGGAAGGGGATTCTCGGAAAACCCTAAATATTAGATATGGCCTGGCTCCTTGGAGTTGCCCTCCCCTGCCTAACAGCTACTCGTGAGACACGGGCACAGGAGCAGGAGGAGGCAGAAGGATCTGAAAAAGCAAAGGAAAACACAAATCTGGGGTTAGCAGAAACTTCCCAGCAGTGAAACCTACCAAGGCATTAAATGATGGCAGAAAGCCCCAACACCGCCTAGGGGCTTTTGAAACTGGTTGGGAAAAGATGCTACGTACCCCCCACCCCGGAATAGCCCCAGCAAGGCTGACTGGATGAGATCCAAATCCCAGTCTCCGCAGCTCCAGGGAGCAGGGTACTCCCTACCTGTGAAGGCAAACCCATTCCCTCTGCATGGCCGTGCTGCCAAATATCACCACGCTGCCTCATGCTTGTCTCCGAAACATCCCCAACACTCCGTACACCCCCCCATACTCACTCCTCAAGGAAAATCTAGCTAATACAGTCTTGATTAACATTTCTTACATGAAGTTTAAACCCTAAATCCATAGAATATCCTTTTCTAATTAGTTTTTGAAATAAGAAACGGCCCAGAAAAAAGTAAGGAATATTTCCCTTTGTTCCTTTATGCCTTCTCCCAACCCTCTCTCCAAAAAAAAAAAAAAAATTTCATTTTTCAACTAATTAAATACTCATAGATGGAAGGAAGCTCTGTCACAGGTACCAGTGTGGAGGGAAACACCACCCAGTTCCCCTCTGTGTGAATATTGCGGCTCAGTAATAGGCAGAAACCCAAGATCAACAGTGATGGCGAGACCTTCACCTCATCCTGGTTTCCCACCAGTGCCTGGGCAAGCTCCGAGAGGGAGGTGGAGACCACCAGAGGTGGTTCACCACTACACCCACCTTATCAGAAGGGCCCATGATGCACGTGCAACTACCTGTAGAAACCTCACACCTCATGCGGGCTGCAGCACCCCCTTCCCCAAATGCTATCTTTGAAGGCAGCTTCCAACCAACACCTGCCTTGATGGCTAGCTTTTAGAAGACCACATTTCTCTGAAAAAATGGATATGCATGTAGGTGGGATGCCCAGTCCCACCAGAGGCTGCACGAGTGCTTTCCCAGCAGGCACTCCCAGCAGTGACCATGACTGTCCTCTTCTCAACAACTCAGGAGCCTCCCCAGCAAGGTACAGCTCAACATGGGAGAAGGACTTGCACCACAAAAAAACCCTAGTGTTCCTACAAGTTTCATGAAAATAATAGCTGAACTAAAGAAAGCCGAATGCCTCTCCTTAAGGACACAACCCTTTCTTTAAAAGCTGTGGTTGCCAGCTGTCCCCCCAACATGAACTTGCCAACCAGCACAGGCAGGGAGCAGGACATCCCATCTCTCTTGGGACCACTATGGGTCCTCATGGACATGGTGAGGAGACCTTCCTCCCAGGAGTTCTACTGACTCCATGCAGAGATAGATTGCTCCCAAGCAATTACTCCAAGCTGTTTCTTGGGGGGGGAACTCTAAATGAATGTGGATCTTGAGGTCAGAACCACATGGCTGGGGGCTTTCTGTAGTGGCTGATGTTAGTGTAGAGTCACTGTGCTTCCAGAAACAAGAAATCATGCCAACTGATGGAACAAGTTGTACAAACAAGCACAGAGACTAGAACTGCAGCACCACAGTGCTGGGGTCAGTCCCATTTGGGGAGCTGAAGGGCAGAGGACTAATTTTCTAAACAAAGCCCAGCAAGCTTGCATTTTGACTGCCAGCTGGCAAGAACAGAGATAACAAGAGACGCCTGATCCTGCCAGAGAAGCCATGACACCCTTTTTGACTACTGAGAGGTGTCTTGCTAAAACCAAGTAGCAGCAGGGATACTGAGCACCCAATATTTTCAGAAGCATCTTTCAGTAGGGCACAAAGCCTGGGTAACCAGCTGAAGCAAGCCATAGACTCTCACTAGGAAAGATGAGACAAGGCTTGCCTAGGGGATAATCGAGCCAAAACATGCCACCAAGGCGTAAAAGACATTGCCAACTCTCCCAGAAAGGGAGGCCAGGAGCACATAGAAGACCAAGAGTTACTGTATGGACAGCAGGGGACCAACCAGCTCGGATGTCTAGGACAGTAGTGAGGACTGAAACCAAATCCTAGCTCCAGGGATTACTTTCTACTTAATGGAGGCGATGAACTAACAGGAGCTCCACGGAGATCATTCAGATGGGAGTCACCTCTCCTCAACTCGGAAAAACAGGAGTACATGCCCACAACCATCTCCCATCCGCTGCAGAAAGCGGGAGGGCAGAGGAGGCTAGAAGATGCAGTTGACCCAGCACCCTCGAGTTCATGGCTTCTCTTTGGCCATACCAAGCTTTCTAGAAAGACACCGGGGCAAATAGAAGAAAAGCAGGACCCCAGAAGCCTAGCTAATGAGGTGCTTTACTGTTTGGTGTAAATAAATGATGTATGAGTAAGATGACACACACTGTAGTTTGCATCTCACCCAGACAAGGTAACATAGCTTTGTATTAATTAGAAAAGAGATGCCATTCTGCAATTAATATGAGGTCGAAGATAAAGCTCATTAGATCACACTGCCTATGGACTAGGTCGCAGGACTGTCGCAGCACTGAGCAGGACCGCAAGACACCCGTAGGGTGTAAGACGAGACACCCCCCAGGATAGTAAGGCAATGACACCCGCAGTGCTAACGGAGGAGCCGTGCGAGTATCAGCGCTCCATGGGTGCGACACCAGCTGCGCTCCACTAACAGGGATGAGATGAGCCAGAGCATAAAATGCCACCTCCGAAATAGTACTGCCTGAGCGCTGCTTCTTCCACCACCAAACCCTGTCAGGCTGAGAGGGACTGATCAATATGAATGGGGAAAAGGAGAAAAAAAAAAAAAAAAGAAAAAAAAAAGAAAAAACCCCATCAGCAAATTTTACTTGCACAAGTGAAGTTCAAGCGGCATTCATTCATGTCTTGTTTGAAATCTCATCTGCGCCTTACAAAAAGATGAAACATCCCCGAGGCTCTCAGTCTCCCAGGGAATACAAAACTTTCAGTGCTACAGCTTGCCTCTGGCCCAGCTGCTCCACTCTCTGAATGGTTCAGGGGAACAAATAAATATAGCCGCCCTCAGCCCAAATACTGCAGGGTATTTTGCTCCAGCACAAGCGTGAGTTGGTGTGTGCATCAAAGGCCCCAAGCCAGAAGGAGACAGTACCTGCGGACAGATTTTTGTCTGCTGACTTCAGATCTGTAAGCAGATTGGCCTTGGACTGTCACCGTAACTCTCTGAGGTTTCAAAACCTGTGCTGGGTGATGAATTCTGCCTCATTATAATGAAGACGCAGTGAAGTCCCTGCTTGATTTATCCCTCTGGAGTTGAGTTAGCACCTTTTGATCTCCAAGATATGGCTGCAGTAAAAGCAAGACTTACAGAAATGGGCCAGAAATTTGAAGCCCAAAACAGCCAGTTTTGGAAAGGTTACATTTCCTTCTCCTCTCACACCTTCAAGAGCAACCAAAACTTTTAAGGGAACCAAGAGAAACAACCAGATGCTAGGAAGACTCTTCACAAAGGTGGCAGCCTGGGTAAATACAACACGTGCAACTCATCAACCCTTTCATCTATCAGTCCTGGCCTTGAAGCTGCCTTCCTCCAAGCACAACCCAACTCTTTGCAACTTCCACATCTTGGATGGAGCATGGTTTCATAGAATAGAATCACAGAATGGTTAGAGTTGGAAGGGACCTTAAAGATTATCTAGTTCCAACCCCCCTGCCATGGGCAGGGACACCTCCCACTGGAGACCAGGTTGCTCAAAGGCCCATCCAACATGGCCTTGAATTTCCTACCATGCCTCCCTCCCTCCCTCTTGGACGCCAAAGAAAAGGTGAGGAGAGACTTGGCAGGTGGTGCCTGGGTATCTAAGGCACAAGCTTATCTGCGTCCCCGCCACGGCACCGCAGTAAATTGCTTGTTGATAAATGAGGCTATTTAGGAGCAAGTGATGCCAGCATTACGGTTATTAATGACACCGACGTGGAGAGACATTTAAGACCGGCCCCATGTTCTATTGTCCTCTTGCTTATGAGTAATGGGGCACTTCAGCTACAGGGCTTCAAAACCAGCTTGGGCTGTTTAACAACAGAAACAAAATAAGACTGAGGGAAATGGATGGAGTGCACTGGACTGATGACTCCAACGTGCTGATAAAGCCAAGCTCTTTTGGTAGAAGTTGGGCAAAGCTCCAGTCCTTAGATGAAATTAGACCAAGAGCGTTCCCCTTTTTCCATCCACCAAAGCTCTTCCACTCATCCCTGCAAGCTCCTAGCAGCCAGCAAGACAACACACAGCATCTTGTTCTCCCAATCTACGGTCCTGTGCAGCAAACTCAGCCAAATAAAAGGGAAAAGTCAAGCTGCGACAGCCTAAACTGGGAGCAGCAGCGATCCAGCTGTACTTGCAACACGTGGTCCACCCCGGAGGTGGTGATATTTGTTGAAGCCTGGGAGGCTTTCACAGGGCCATTACCTCACTTTGCATGTCACAGATGTCTAAACGTGGCCAGGAGGACAATGAGTGAGAAATAAAGAGGCTGTTTATTGCAAGAGGAAGCCTTGGAACAGAGCTCTGCAGCCACTGGTGGGAGTGCAAGGCAGAGCACACGAGCACACAGCTGTAAACTTGCTTCTGAGTTAATATACCCACGAGTGTTTTTCTTTTCCTGTGAAAGCACACTCTTCTGCAAACATCTGGAGATCTATTACAGCTGGATCATTATCCTTAGGCTAAATTAATTGAATGCTTTAGTCGCTTTCTCATTTGTGAGTTGTCTGCAAATAGACTTGGATTTGCAGGAATTTATTTGTTATTTGAATATATTCAGTGAATGGTTTATTAAAAACATATTTCAGACAAAGAGTTTCTTGCTAACTGCTCCTACAACTGTTGCTCTGAGTGTTGGCAAGGGGCTTTTCGCGCCATGTAAATGGTCACCACAGTCAGGTGGGAATGTCTTCGCATCTTGATGGGATGCGGCATACCTCCAGAAAGAGCTTTCCAAGGCTCTGTGGAAGCATACCCTCGTGCAAACACACAGCATCCAGCCTGCTTGAATTGCCTTAAAAAAAAAAAAAACAAAACACAAAACAACTTGCACAGAAGTCATCACAGAGAGAACAAGAACAGAGTTGGATACTAGGATTAATTGACTTTATGCAAAACACCTGTGAAAACATCTCCCAGCAGCTTCCACAAGACCTTGCAAGCCTCCGTGGGGCTCCTTATTCAGCATCCTATCTGCCCAGGCGTGGTTTGTCTCAAAACCCCAGGGAACGCTTGCCACAGGAATTCCATCACAGCAGCAAGAGAAAACGGGGTGAGAAAGGAAGTAGTGAAGGGCTATTTCCAAGACTGATGTGATCCCTGGGGCTAGCAACAAGCCCAGACTCCTCCTCGCCTGTGTACCACAAATTGTAGCCTACACGGCAGGTGTGACGTGTCTGAAGTCACAAATCCTCCTACAAGAACAGTTTTAGTCTTCTACAGAGCGTTGCTCCAAGGCAGTCATCTCCCTTGCTGCCCCCAAGCTTTGCTCCAGAGATCACTGCACTTTGGCAGAAGGCAAGGGGCAAAACAACATCCCAGGTAAGCCTCTACTGTTTAAGAGCAAGGCAATTTTTATGTTTTGGACAAGTGAAACAGGTTTTTCCTGTGATCTTTGTCACCCTGTTAAGAAGACAGAGAAGCAAATGCTGCACAAGGAAGCAGTGATGCTTGCCAGACCCTCATGTTGCAGACCTGAAGCTATGCGGGATGAGGCAGATGACCGGCAGCAGGCAGGACCCCGTCCCAGGGATGTCAGCAGGGCTCAACTTCCATCCGCCACTTACTTTTACAAGCTGTCATTTCTCTATGGTGTTACATTCACTGTAGGGATGGGCAGAAGACGAGCCAGACAACCCAATTTTAAGAGACACCAAGTGGAAGACATTGTATTCCTGGTCCTTCACCCTGCTGCTCTGCCACATTCAACAGTAGACTTCCACCCAAGAGCTCCACCCAAGTCACCGTGTTGGTCACCCCAACAGGACCCCCAGCCCATGGCACATGTCAGCCCGGGATGTTCCCCATGGCCAAGGTGACCTGGCTGCACGTAGCTCCTTCTGCAAGCTGGGTCAGAGCTGCAAGGGGTGGCTGAGTCTGCACACCCCTCGCCTGGTGTCTACACCAGCCTGCGCTCAAAAAAAAAAAAAACTCCTTTAGTCATACGTAAAAACAAACACAATTTTAAAATCCAAACTGAAGAGAGAACTCCATGTCAAATCCCAGCTGCCGGGTTGTTTAAAGGCAAAAAGAAAGCAATCACCGAGGTTTCACAGGCTGTTCTAAATGTGGAAATCTATGAAGAGAAAAGTGATCCAATAAGTCACAGTTTTAGGCTTTTTCTTTCAATTGCACAAAGTAAAGACTTTTAAAGCTTCTCTTTCCCCTGAAGTCCCGATTGAGGGAGAAACAGGTATTGACCACCGAATTCAGCATCTACTTGCCAACAGCTACTTGTAGACATCAGAGACAAGTTCCAGCCACCTCTGCCCCGGAAGCTGCGTCATGTAGGTTGAGTATTTTTCCAGACCCTTTGGCAGCACCAGCCTCTAACTCTCATGCAAAATCAGCCCCTTCACAGCACCTCAGAAACCTCCCATGCTTCTCAAGTGCCCTCCTGGTCATCCATGCTCATACTGCTAGCTCCTGCGGGCAAATCCAGCTTCCTTCTCTTGAAAGGCTTTGCACAGTGCCACACTGAGCAGCACTGTAAACAGAGGGACCAAGAACCCAGTCTGGAAGTGATACCTGCTCAGAGCAATGTTCATAGAATCAGAGTGGTCCGGGTTGGAAGGGACCTCAAAGACTATCTCATTCCACCCCCCTGCCCTGGGCAGGGACACCTCCCACCAGACCAGGTTGCTCCAAGCCCTGTCCAACCTGGCCTTGAACATCTCCAGGGATGGGGCAGCCACAGCTTCTCTGGGCAACCTGGGCCAGGGGCTCACCACCCTCACAGCAAAGAATTTCTGCCCCATATCTCATCTAAATCTCCCTCTTCAAGTTTAAAACCATTACTCCTCATCCTGTCAGCAAATAACAAGCAAACTTCTTATTTAAGGGTAGGCTGCAGTACGTTAGAGCTTGCGGCTCTCCCATGAGGAAGAGCAGGGTCTAAACAATGTGTGCCTTCCTCCCCAGGGTGCGATGGAAACGCAGACAGGGCAGCTCAGTGCTAAGAGTTTTAACTAGGAAAACCCGTTTGGGAGAACTGAACCTTTCCTGTGCTGTTTTACCACTCCTTGGATGAAGAAAAACCACCCTGCTCTCTCCCACCTGAAACTATGATCTGCAGACTGTGAGGCCATGGCCAGCCTTTTGGACCCTACAGTGGTCCCTCAAGTCTTAATGCATCATCCCTGAAAGGATGAGCAATCCCGCAGCCCTGGGGACACTGCCCCAGGATTTGGCATGCGCTGCCAACCTCCACGGCTAAAAACCTCAAAGAAAAACTCAACTCCAGCAAACCAACCCTGCCATGGGGATCTACAGCACTTCATTAGGGGCCGTGAGCGTTTTTCCTACCATCAGGAAGAAACGCAGCTCTCTTCTTCCTTCCCATTAAAGGGCAGCTGTTCATCTTCTCCATCTCTTTTTGTTGTCCTTTATTCTAGCCCTTGTCCTTGTCAGGATGCAGAGAGCACCCTGGCCTAGGTAGCTCCCCAGATTTCCTCAAATTTAGGCTGAGTTTATATCTGCCATTATTGAAGAGTGCTAATAAGTCTTATTAACCAAGAGCGAACGGAAAAGGAATAAGGGAAGGATTTTCCTAGCACCCAAAGTGCAAGAAATTCATAACTAACTTAATACCTGTACCAATAAGAGATACTCAGGCTGAGTCTATTTTAAAACAAAAAAAAAAAAAAGAAAAAGAGACACTCTTTTCCTTTTTCAGAATTATTCACGAAGAAAGTCACAAACCCCCAAACAAAATAATGTCACTGGTTGTCCTCCCGCTGCAGCTGGCTGGGTGCTGGCATTATTTGCCAGCACATTAGAGGCAAGAGCAAGCCCCGTTTTGGGTGTTCACAGCTGCAGGCCGGAGGAAAACCCATGGCTTCAAACAGTACCCAAAGGGTGCAGGGCAACTTGGGGGATAAAGGAGAGACTGAGCACTGGAAAGAGTAGAGGACAATGAAACCCCCTCACCCTGGGCAGCTATGGGGCTCAGGACCTCTGCGTGGCTGGACTTGACCCCATGGTGAGTCTCAGCCACCCAACAGCCATGAGAATTCCAGGGCTCTGGACCTGAGCCTCCTCACCCCTGATATTTTCATGCAGTTAAAGACCTTGTGCGAAGCTCTTCTCTTTCAACTGGGTCTCTCGCACATGACATAATCCCAGCCTTCTCAGGTTTTGGGATGCCTGTACATGGTCCCGGCTGAGGATGTTCTCCCATCTGTCCCCGTGTACCCCCCGCAAAGCACACTCACAGGTTTCCTTCAACCTTCCCGCTTGCAACAGCTCTCTGACATGCCTCCAAGATGACCGATGAGTCGGTACGTTGTTTTTGAGCAACTCACTTGCCTCACCGGCATGCAGGATGACAGACCTTGGGAACCTAGGCATTAATACTGGAGATTTATAGTCAAATCTGTCACGGTTGGGGAAGCTTCCCCCCCCGCCCCCCCAGGAACTACTCTGACTGAAGGTCACTTTTCCCGGGCAATAAGTGCAAAGAAACTTTCTCAGCCACCTTGGCCCCCAACAGCAGGCACGCAGGAGAGCAGGGGAGGGAGATGGCCCCCAGCCAACGTGCCACAGCAGTCCCACAGGTCCCATCTGCCTGGTGGCCAGTAGAGTTTTGGCTGCAGCCTCCCACTGGGTGGGGGGAATCACACCCTGGTTTGAGAGCACCCCCCCATCCCAAACTCCACGTCCTCAATGGATTGGATAGATATATATACAGATAGATATATATATACACACACACAGAGAGAGAAACAAAGTCCACCACCTGACCCAGCACAGTGAGTCTCACCTGCTGGTGTGTTCAGCCAACATGAGATGTTTGCAAACAACATCGGCTCCCTCCAACCCTTCTTTTGCAAGGATCGGGAATCCATTCCCGCAAGACATTTGATGCATGAGGTGACATCTTCCTATGCACAAATACCATCAAGGAGTTCACGGATGTCGCTGTTTGCTTATATTTCACTGTCAGCACCACGCTATTATTTTTGTAGCATGAGTGGTACTGCAACTCCAACAGCCAACAGGCGCCATAGAAATCGGGGTAAACCTTGAAAATACAACTCCATCCAGCACATTAACAAAACCCCACGTATCTGTCATCCAAAGGCAACGCAGTCACACTAACTAATCGCTCCAGGATGGGATTTCCCCCCTAAAGAGTTCCCAGACATTCCCCTGGTGCCAGCAACATGCTAATGAGCTCTCTCTTTTTGCTCAAAGCAGTGCCAATCAGTGGAGCAACCCACGGTCGTTATCTACGTACACCCTGTTTTTTCCACTGCTGCGACCAGGGGATGGAGGGAGGTTTCAAGGAGGGGAGGAAAAAAGCCCTGGGGTTGACGCAGCAGAGGAATATGTTACTACTACTGACGCTCCTCTGTTTCCATTCATCAGAGATTAAAGCCCATCCCCTGCAGAGGTCAGCAAATTTAGCTCAGAAAATGCAAACAGAGCGCTTTCACTGGCCTTCAAAAGTTTGCCTTGCTGACTTCCCAGGCACAGCTCGGACCTGATCAACCACCAGATTCGCTCTGTCCAAAGGAAATACAGGTCTGTGTGTGCCTCCGGGTAGGTTGCATGTACATATCAAAGTAAAAAGCATGTAGAGGGCCTATTTGCAGGCTGATTTTGGATGAGCAGCTGGCCATTAAGCTCAGGCTCCCTCCCCAGAACCGCACCACCAAGGAATGGGCTACCTCCTGCTCTCTCAGTTTCTTATTCTTCCCTCCTTTCTAACTTGTTTGGAAAGCAGGCATTTGACTGCAGTGTCAAACTCTCCACAGAGAAGGTAAAGAAGGCTGTAGGACAACCTATAGGCTTTTTAAGCTATGAAGGTTTTGGGGACTTGCTCACCCAGAAGTTGCCCTTGTCACTGCTGTAGACCAAAGCATTTGGGACAAACAGGGGAGCACTGACCCTGTCACTTCTGAGCGCACTGAGGACATGGATATGAAATCCATTCACCGCCTTTCTACTGCTACACTCTTCTCCCCTCTGAGGCAGATGACAGACACAGGAGGAGCCGGTGAGGAACAAGTGAGGAAGCCCAGCCATTTGCGGGTGCAGAGAGCCTTAGAGCAGGTAGAGGCGAAACACCTACCGGGAGCTACCACAGGCTGGGTGGCAATTTCACAGACCAACAGCTCAAATAAATTGAATAAACCAGCCCAAGTCAGGACTAGCTGGGGAGTTGGATATGGACTGGCAGCAAAAACAACTTGGTGGGCTGCCAGAGGCAAAGGCCACCATGCAGACAGACGAGAGCCTGGACCATAAGCAGCATCCCACCTGAACCTCATGGGATGCCCCAAAAAGATGCTCCCAGTGAGATGGTTTCCAAAAGAGGCTCTTCTCTGCACATCACTTTCCCATGCGAGTTTCTCAGGCCGTGCCTAAAAGCCAAACCCTTTTCTCAAGGCCTCTGAAACCCTGAACAGGAGGATGCAAGTTCGGAAAGCTGCCTTGGATAAGGAAACTCTCTTTGGTCCTCCTTCAAGCACACGTCAGGATGGGCTGATGGTGCACGTGTTGCTCATCCCTTTAGCAGCAGAACAGATCAATTCCAACAAGGAAGGCAGGCTCCCAGGCTTTATAGTCAGGGCAATGTGAATAAAACCAACAAATCATTTATTCAGTCAGTTTTGGCCATCCCTAACAACGAGCTGCCTGACAGCATACCGCAAATTTCTCTAATGTATTCTTACTTAAAACAACAATCTCTCTGGATAATTTTTAGTCTCCAGATTGTTTAGACAGCACAGGCTGTAAAACTCAAGTTATTTTAGGAGGATGCAATGGACAGTGTGCCCTTTTCTTCCCTTGCCTGAGCCGTCAGATCAAGTTTACAGGATGAACAGAGATAACGCCAAATCAGAAATTCACTTTCTGTCAATACTGTTGGCGACATCCATGGAATACTCCTGCCCGCGACCTGTGTGGGAAGCCAACTCGCATGGCGCACAAGCCCCCCTGTAAAAAAAAAAAAAAATTCTGTTCCCACAAACAGCCTGTCACAAAATCAAAGACCCAGCAGCAATACTCTACCAGGGAAAGAGACTCCCTAAAGCGAACGAGAGGACTGCACAAGTGGTGACAAACTGCTTCACCATTTCACGCTCAGGGTGCTTTCCAGGCTGGCTGGTGTGCCCTGGCATGTGGCAGTCCTTTGGATAAAAGGCACGGAAGAGAACAGGGACGAAACATACAGTGAGGGCTTTTGAAATTAATTTAAGTTTCAAGAGCAAACACACCTTACATCAGGACAACAGTCATAGAATCACAGTATGGTTTGGGTCGGAATGGACCTCAAAGCCCATCCAGTGCCACCCCCTGCCCTGGGCAGGGACACCTCCCACCAGACCAGGTTGCTCCAAGCCCCATCCAACCTGGCCTTGAACACCTCCAGGGATGGGGCAGCCACACCTTCTCTGGGCAACCTGGGCCAGGGGCTCACCACCCTCACAACCAAGAATTTCTTCCTCAGATCTCATCTAAATCTCCCCTCTTCCAGTTTAAAACCTTTCCCCCTTGTCCCATGGCTTCCCTCCCTGATCCAGAGTCCCTCCCCAGCTTTCCTGGAGCCCCTTTAGGGACTGGAAGGGGCTCTGAGTTTTCCCCGGAGCCTTCTCTTCTCCAGGCTGAACCCCCCCAACTCTCTCAGCCTGTCCTCACAGCAGAGGGGCTCCAGCCCTCCCAGTCATCTCCGGGGCCTCCTCTGGCCCCGCTCCAACAGCTCCGTGTCCT
>VWZL01005211.1:196118-221758 GCA_013396915.1 Stercorarius parasiticus | reverse complement strand
CCCCCGCCGCCCCCTTGGCGCCAACCCTCTCTGCCATGATGCCCGCTCCTCTCCACCTCACGCCAACAGCCGCTCGCCCTTCGGGTTGGACCAGAGAACTCCCGTCGCATAGTGCCTCTCCCTGTACGGCTCCTTCCCTGCCTCCCCAAAGCATCACCGCCTCCCCAGGGGAGGCAGTGGACACACACACATGTGCCCATGTCCACTGTGAGGACAAACACACGCCCAGCCAAGAGAGAAAGGGAGATCAGATTCACAGGCTCTGATCCCGGGGTGCCTGACCCCCTCTTCTCCCTCGTTATGGATGAGGTAAATTAGCTGTGACACTCATTAGCTGCAGCTCCTAATTAGTGAAAATTAATATTGGTTTTGATAGAAGTGTTGGCAGAAGCTCTCACAGGCAGAGGCACTACTGACCTCGTTATCCCATTTCATAGGAAGTTATGTCACAGAAACGACTTTCTGTGGAGTCGACAGATTGCAGCTGCCTCCCACCCTCCACGGCTCCCTTCCCTGCTCAGAGAGAGGGTCCAAGCCCCTGCCACAGCAGTCGGAGCCCCATCAGCATCTATGTCCATCCCTGGCAGCATCCCAAGCCCCCTTTCCCATGGCCAGCAATTTTTCCTACCATAAGGCAACAGCATTTTGAATAATTTTTCTCCCCTTTCGGCCAGGCAATGGTAAATGGCGCAAACCTCTACCTGGGTTTTTAGGGCTGTAATAAACTCCCTCTGGAATAGTGCCAGCCATCCCTCCCTGCCCACTGATATCGCTCCTCCCGACCAGCCTTTGGGAGAGACGGTCCCAAGCCCCCAATGTCCCATCCCATCTCCCTTCCCATTGGCCCGAGTAATTCCAGACTCACCGGAGGACTTGCTCACCACCACCTCTACTCACAGCTCAAAAATAATAAATGAAATGGGAATAGCTGCAGTGCAACGGCAGTTACCATTCGATAAGGAAAGAAGTAGGAGCAGCATCCCTTGACCTCAGGGATCCCTGCCCTCGGAGCCTGGGAACCTGCAGGTGGCTAACCAGCAAAGTAACAGACATCACTAAACAAAAGGAAAACATTTGCTACCAAAGTTACATATAAAAAAAAACACACCCCGCACTGTATTATTCACACATTAATAATAATAAAGATGTCAAACTGTCAGATAAGAAATTAATCTCATTCAGAGCACAATTAGAGATGCCATTATCCAACCACCTGGGGCCACTTCCACTTTTACAAGGCAGTGGGTTTAAGAGATAGCAGGACAAGACTGTGCCTGGCGAAACCCCTCGCAGCACCCTTGCACAACCCCACCGGCTTCCTCCGGCCCGGGCGGCTAAACACTCCTGGTGTTTCTTGCTCAAAAGAGGCTGCAGGCACATCTCTGCTAGCAAAGCTGGTTGTTTTTTTGGGTTTTTTTTTGGGTGGGTGAGGGGGACATTCCTTCATTTCTGGGATCAACGTCCCAGTGAAAATTGTCCCTCTGCCTGCCAGGATGATGCCACTGGATACAGGATGCAGGAGAGGCAAACAAGAACCAAACCATCTGCGGTATCGCTGGTCCCTGGGGTGAGCTTATGTTTCTAGAGGAAAAAAAACCAAAAAACAAAACCAACCCACAGCAAGACTGGAAAGCAGCATCTCCAGCAGATTCCAATTGATTTTACAGTGGGACACCCACCAAGCGTAGTATTTTTGGCTTTTGATATGAAGTACAGAGCTCTTTGTGAGCAGCAAACGGACCCTGAGCCTTCCCCCACCCCCCAAAACTGCTGCTGCTTAGGAAGCCGAGGTCAGAAAAGCCTGGCACTTGCTGCTGAGCGCAAAGCCACAGCCACCAAATTCTGGCCCTTATGGAAGAGGGGGCCAGGAAAGCCATCAGGAAAGCCGCTTCGGGGGCAGTGGGAGAGATGCGTGTGCAGGATGTTGTTTTCTCCCTGGTCCCTTTGCTCCCTTGCCTTAGCGTCCCACCGCCCTGAGTTTTACACCAGTGCTCTTTTGTACAGAAACAGTTGTTTTATCCAGCAGGATGGGTTTAATTTGACGGAGCTGTCTCATGGGGAAACACGCGTTTCGGGAGTCAGGGTTTTTCCGCAGTGCCGTTACTTACTTTACAGTCTTCTGCCGTATCTATTTCTTCCCCTCTATTTCCCAAAATCATTAGTAACAACCATTAATCCCTGCCTGCGAGAACGCTCCTCACTTCTCCCCGTGCTCTGAAATCTTCGTCTCCCTTGGACTTGGCCATGTGGTAAAGGTTTTCCCCCCACCACCCCCCCCATTTCCAAATTAACTGCTTGAAACTCAACAGCGGAGTAAGAAGCAAAGCCACGCCGCTGTTTGCGAAAGGGTGTATCGCACTCTATAGTATCATCCCTCGCCTCAAACCTAGTAATCAATTAGAAAGCAAAAATAAGAAAAAGGAAGAGGTCCCTCTGCGTTGAGGTACCGAATCGCCTTCCTAATTGCACACCCGCAGAAAGACGGTGATCCAACACTGGGGCCTCGGCAGAGCAGGCAGCTGACGAACCCGTGCAGATGAATGGAATAAAATTGAGTTACTAACCATTAAATGTCAAGCGTTTGAAATCTTTCCTCCCAGTGTAAAAAGCAATATTAATAAATCTTTAAGGCAGGGAGGGTGCAGAGCTTATCCACTCCTCTGGCCACCGCTGCAAATTGAGCAGATGTTTTCATTGAGTTGTCCAACAACACTGCCTCCAGATTTCCGCCCCCCCCCGAGTGGTTACAGTTAATTCCAAAGCCATCAATGTACGGGAGCAGTTTGACAGGAGGAACCAATTTATTAACTCCCCCTGCCAATCAAGCACATTAAGCCATTCAAAGGCAGAAAGGTGCCTTAGCACAAGCCTGCAATAAATTGAGTTAAAAGCCAGGAGATGGGGAGGGGACGGATTCGTGTGGCAACATCAGGGCGATCACCCTGCGCTTCCTGGGATCCCAAAAAGTGTAGAAATAGCAAGGAAACAGGCTTTCTAAGAGGCCACCCAGGCAATCAAGCACAATTATGGCAGTGCAATGCCTACCGACACCTTGTCCCTGAGCACAGGATGCTCACCGGGGTAACAGGATGCTCACTGGGATAAAACAGCAGCATCCTGCTGAGACGATTCCCAACAGCGGGACCTTTACGCCGCCATCTCAGCGCCATGGCACATACACGTGCTTCCAGAAGGGGTCTCTTCTACCTGCTTATTTTCGTACAGGAAGGCAGTGGTTGTCCATAACAAGGACTAGCTAAGTAAATTTTCATATTTTAATTGCTCAGATGATTTTGAGGTGGGAGAAAAGCAGCTGGGCCTTCTTTATCTTTTTATTCATTGCATTTTTTGCACTTTTTATGACTTCTTTTACACCAGGAAGCAACAACCACAAACTGGTAGTGGTGGGGGGGAACAGTTCGAATTTTTCCTGGTTTAAAGACAAAGTAGTACTTCCACAGTGATCAATTATAGAGGGTTTAATTGGAAGGTTAATTTTTCACAAGGCCAGAAGTCTGAAAGTTGTGTAAGAAGAGGCTCTCATGGGATAGATCTGGCAAAATACACAAGAACATTTGATATTGTTTGCAACCATAGCTTTTTTCCTACGAGGTCCCACTGACAGACTCAAAGTGAAAACACAGCTCACCTTCCCCACCAAAAATAAAAATTTGAGTGTATGCATATGCAAGCATTTCCCTACAGTATGGGGAAATACTCTTGGCCCGTAATACAGTCCCTTAGAATATTAATACCTCCACAAAGATATATATATATATAGCCTCCTAATTTGAATATACACACACATACATACATGCATATACACTTTCCCCCCTGCCCTGTGTTTATTGCTTTACCAAGCCTGACTCAAACTCTCATCCCTGCGCTATATCAGGTTTGTCACCCCTGATAATGCCTCCAACCAGCTGGGAAAAAGGCCAAGTTTAACCAAGCTGGGACAGCACTGACACCCAAGATAATCCAGTCTAACAAGGAGGGCTCTGTTGAGCACAGCCCACAAACAAAGCTCTTACCGAGGGTGCTGTACAGATAATTAATGCTACTAAAGTCATCTCAGGCATAAAATCCACCCCACAAACATACTCTTTTTCTATTTCCCCTGAGAGGGCTTTGCCCCCATGCAAGGGCTCCAACGCGGAAGGTGGCGAGATCCAACCTTCACGTGGTTTGACAAGGCCGTTACCACAAGCAAGGTTACCCCGGCATGTTAATTAGTCCATATTGCAAATACGCTTTCTTCCTTCTCGCTCTCTCTTTCACTTCTTAAATATAAGCATTAATGTTATTGCCCATTAGCAAAGCAGATATGAAAACTTAAGTGATTGATGAAGTGATTAATTTAATGATGCAGGGTTAAGGGTTTTGGGGGTGGGGGGAGCTTTTTTTTTCACCATAAGTTTCCTGATGTTGGGAATAACTAATTTTCTATCCTTAAGTTTTTATTAACAGTGCTGCACTTTTTACAGCTCAACAAGTAATTTCATCAAGGGGCCTTCAAACGACAAACAGAAAAAGGACTGGCATTAGGAGAATAGAAACCCCCTTCTTACAATACTCCTCTAACGACACAAAATTTGGGTCGTTATGATGCTTAGAAACAAGGCTAGTCCTTTGCAGAATGCTCAAGAAGCCTGCAAATCCAGTTTTAAGTAGTAAATAGCCGTCGGATGACCATATTGCTTCCAATTAACACTGGAGACGAAGGTGGTGTCCCTAAGAGCTTCTCTTTCCAAAGGAGAATATTCACACCCACCCTCAGCAACCCCTGTAATGAAGCTCGCGACAGGTTTCCTATTTAAAAATCTCAGTCTCTCTCACAGTCAGGGAAGAGCACATTCCTCTGGAATTACCCCTTGTAAAAGGCCAAATCAATTCTGCCAGGTGCACACAGGCATGCACCCCGCCAGGGTGATGGACGCATATGGGCTGGTACCATCAGCCTGAAGGGGCATACTGGTGCCAGCCTTCATGCGGAAAAGACGACTCCGCGTACCTGCTGTAACACCAGCGCTGAAACACGAGGTGGTGGGAACCCCTGAGGCCGCTCAGAGCAAAGAACAGTTTCAAATAGCTGGGCTTCCTGCACCCGCTGGGGACGAGCAGCCCTTCTGCTGGTGGCAACAAGTTCAGTCCAGTCGAGGGGGTGGGTTTAGAAGCAGAAAAAGCAATGTTTCTCCCAAGACCTTACCAAAAGCAGCAAACTACTTCTGGCCTCCAGAAGATGAGTTGATCCCCTGTAGTCCTTTTCAGAACAGTATGGATAACCTCAGGGAGCCAGCTCCAGCAGAATGAAGCATCCCAGGCTGGACTCCAGCTCGTATTTAACCACTGCTGGTGTCCTCTGTGGTCTGTGGCTGAGAACATCCACCCAGCAGCAAGCCAAGGAGCCTACGGTCTACCTATATTTGCCAGCTAACATTTTGCCTGCCAGATAAGCCATAAAAAAAAAACAAAACAAAACAAAACCAACAACTTTACTGGGTTCTTACCATCATGAAACCCTTGCCCCAATGTTGGTGCTAACACAGATGCCAGGACATTCGCTATGCAAACTCTCCAACCAGACAGAGACCAACTTCCAGCACACACCAGCCTGCTTGTTTTGCCACGCATTTGCCCTCGCAGCTGGGGATTATTTATGTACATCAGCATGGCTTCCCCACCAGCTGAAGCTGGTCCAAGGCAACACCACAGCAAAGGGATAGCCTGTGCTGCCTCCCATGACTTACACATCCACGTGATCTTGCAGCTCTATGAGCCTAAATGCTGGTCTAGCTGAAAGCTAGCTTTACAGACTAGAAGAAAAAAGAAAAAACCTCGAAGAAATAGATGTTGGCTGCACCCTAAACACATAGTGTTGGTGTAACTGGGGTGGTGAAGTGTCCTGTGGCTGTTGGGCTCTATTTGCATATTCCCACCTTGCCTTCCTGAAAGGGTATTACCTCTTCTTTGGAGCATTTTTGGAGCTTTTTTGTCAAACTAGCACACCCATAAGAATACTGGGTTAGTTTTCCCCACTAACTCAGCAGGTGTAAACAGCTCAGTGCAGCCCTGACAGGAGCTGGTCAAGCTGGCCAGAGGCTTCCCCCTCGGCACAGCACCTCTGAAGGGAAGGCAGGCCATGTCTTTATTTCGACCCCACGCAGGCACAGGGGCCCTTCCCCACAAGCTCAGCCAGGTGCACAGCCATGGGAAGGGAGCACCAGGCAGCACTGGCATGAAGAGGGCACGGCCGCTGCTGTAGCACACATTTCTTACCAACAAGCAGCCTTTCCCAAGCTCTCCACCCACTCTACCACCAGTGCCACCGCATTTTGCAAAAGCATCTTCCAACTTGCCGAATTCTGCTAAAAGCCAGCCTACCTCGTACGGTTCACAAAGGCTCTTGCGCTGCCCAGGACTCCCAATGTGCTGCTCTGCTCCTTTCAAGGAATTAACCCCAAGCTTTAAAGGCATCCTCTGAGTCACACCTCCTTAGTACCCAATTAGCACCTCATTAACAGCGTGCCCACAATGCCTTCTGGTCTTGCCAGGGCAACTTTTAACCCCGTGGTGCACAGAGGTGAAATTAATTTTCTCTTTTTAGCTCCAGTATATCATTTTGAGCAAGGGGGGGACACAACGGCAGATGTGCTCGGGCAGCCCCCCCGCTCCAGCCCCTGCAAGCGAGGAGGGAAGCCAGGAGACACCAAAGGGAAAAGGCTCCCACGCTCAGACACCCACGGTCCCCCCTCCAAAGCTGTCCCCAACAGATGGCCCACAAGCTTCATGCATGAATATCTGGCCCAGATGGCTCCAAAACAATTTAATCAGTCCAGAAATATGCAGAGACCTCAGCCAGCACTCCCCGCCCCCCCCCAACTTCTAGTCATGTATCAGGCAAGGGCCACCATGGAGAAGCCCAACCACTGCAGATGCCTACAGCCGTGGGATCAAACAGGCAGGCAGGGTTTAGCCGAGACAGTCCGTGCTCAATCACAGGCAGATAACCATATCTTCAGCACCAGCTTGAATGGCTCAGCACCCTCAGGGACTAAAGCATCTGGCTGCCCAGGACCAGAGCACCACAGCGAAAGGCTGTGGCAGATGAGATGATTGCTTTGGAAAGGACAGAGAGAGCGCACCGAGGATGGCAGCCTTCCCTGCCTGGAGAAGAAAAGCCTCTGGCCTGGTCCTTGCCTAGGATGGAAAATCAAGTCAAGTCATCCACAAATATCAGAGGGACACGCTGCCTCAGATCCACGTGCAGAGTTACCGCCCTGCCGCTGCCTGCTAAATGCCAAGTTCCTCTTCCAGGCCTCTTGGGAAATAGCTCTCCACCCCAGAAGGCCCCGAAGTGTAAGAAGTGACACACACCAACCCAATCACTTTAATCACTACCAGCCAACAAGTTACACCCGTATGGCAACAGTACCCCACAAACCCTGGCCCCTCTCAGGCTGCAACAACTTTTGGTCCCCAGTAAGAGCCCCAGCTCCACGGGGCAACATCCACCACGGCCCGTTTTGGTGAAGCAGGTCTCATAAAGAGCAAGGTTCAGCTCTTCACCTCAGAACTTGGTGGAGAAACAGCCATATGTTTTGGAGTCCCCTTAGCTGGTGCAGGTATCCCCAGAAAAAAAAGTCAGCTTTCCTCTCAAATTCCACAGTACCTTCCCTGCCAGCAGAGGAGGTGGTATGTTCAACGAAGCCTGCCCTGGAAGGGCTCCAGCTTGCCCTAGGAAAGCGTAATCTGCATTTCCCACTGCAGAAAGTCAAGCTACACCAACAGAAGTCTCTCAACCAACAAAGCTCTCCTAGTTGGTGCCAAGAGCCAGAGTGCAATCCTCAACCATCCAACGGCACAGCCAACAGACAGCCAAGTGCCCAAGCAAGAATGACGTCCACACACACACTCCCTGGAGGAATTCATGACTTGGTCAATGCCACCAAGAGATTTGGGTGTCTCCGGCAACCACCCATTCTTCTACTGTATCTAACTGAAATTCCTGCAACAGCATTTGGAAGTTGCCATCTACAAGTCCCCAGAAGAGCAGGGGTTTTTTGCAAGCTAGTGAGAGCATACCCACCCTGCTCCCGAAACCTCAGCTATTTATGGCACATTTGCCAGCTCAGCAGAAGTTGCACAGAGCAAAGGGGAGGGCAGAAGCAACCCGTAAAATTCCCCGTCAGTCACCTGCTATGCTTTCTGATCACGGCCAACCCAGGGGATGGAGAGTACAGCCTGGAAGAGGCAGAGCACTGAAGGGAGGGAGCAAGGGGGCTCTGAGCAGAAAACACAGTCCCGTATGCTGTCACAGGTTGAACAAGCGGGAGGAAATGCTGAGGCAGCCAACTTTGGAGGACCTAAGTCTGAGCATCCCAGCAATGTCCACAGCAGAGCATCCTGGCAAGCTGGTGGGGCAGAGAGCTGAGAGCCTCAGCTGCATGCTCTCCTGCCCAGAAATAACTGAGGGAATCAAATCACAGGCAGCCTTGGCAGAAACCCTGGGGGAGCCCAGCCTCCCCACCTGCCAGCCACCCTGGGCACCTTTCCCAGCATCTTCTCACACTCACATCACCTGGGGGTGTGGTCAAGCCTTGCCACTAAATCCTGGCAGGTTTCCCCCTCTGTCATGCACTGTTCGACCTCAACGGGCTTTACAGAGGAGATCAGTCCTGCAAATTTATTCCCCTTCTAGTTTTGGGCAGGGCATGCAGGAACAAGCTCTGATAGGGAGGAGGGACACGTTGTCCCCAGCCCACCTGGGCAACCGTGGCATGGCATGGCCCCAGGAGCAAAGACAAGTGCACAGTATCAGCTCGGGTGCAATGATTAAAGTGTTTCCCACTCTTTTAAGACAACATTATTCCAGCAACGCTAAAACTTATCACTAGAATGAAGGGAAAGTGGAATCGCACTCTCTGAATGGCCTCTTTTGTCATGCGTTTTGCAAGGCGTTGAGGCATGAAAGCTTTCAGAGAAACCCGGGTGAATCCAAGCTAGGTGGTTATAAGGCTAGTTACAGACCCGACATGATGGATCATCTTCATTTTCCCATTCCTGTCCTGCACACAGCAAATCCATTTGCTGGGCAATTAGCCTCCAGTCATTACATTATGCTAAAAAGATGTTCCCTTTTGCAGCAGGGGGGACCCCAACCAAGAGAAAACCCAGGAGCGCTGCCCGCCCATCCCTGCTGGCTGACAAATCCAGGGCTGGAAAATCCAGCTGCAGAAGTGCCACCATGCCAAGTGAGCATCCCACCTTGCCAGAGACCTCCAGTGACTCAGCCGCCATCCATATCCACCCCACTCTCCCTCACCCACAGCCCTCTAAAAGGGCTAGGATTAGACGAAAAGGCCCTTGGATTGATTTTCCTGAAGGCGGTGAGTAGCGCGATAAAGACAAACGGTCCTTCTCCTGCAAACTCTTCTAAGGGTATTAACCCACTGGTACTTCTGCTTTCTGAGTAAAACACGCCATGACACATCCACCAGCAGCTGATGTGGGCTCTCATGGTGTCCCACCAGCCATTATTTCTCCTCCTCCTCTCCAGGCATCTCCCCGTTCCTCATGAAAATTTCTTTCCCAATCCCTTCAATCCCTATTTCTTTCCTCAAGCTCATATCTCCTATTCCCCACGCTCCCCCTCCACGTGTGTGTGTGTTCCATTACTTCTAGGTGAAATAACTGACTAAGAGGGTCAGTCCACCTGAAAATTGCTCTCCCCGGACCTAAATGAAACAGATGGGCATTGATGATGTTTTGGGAGAAATTAATCAGTCTGGACCGGAGGCAGCGCCAGCAGCTCCCTCGGCCCAATTTCGCCTAATGAATTCTGAGCTCTCCGTCTTAATAGCTCCTGACAAGACTAATTTACTCTTGTAAGTGATTAGAGGGGGAATGATCTCTTAATTGTTGCTTAAGAGTCCTTTCGGCGTGGCAGCAGTGAGCGGGGACTGCTGGGTTTGGGGCTCAGTGAGCCCCGGGATGCCGCAGGGGGGGATGAGGGGGCATTTCCCCAATGCCATGGTGATGAGCACTTCCAGCAGCCCCCAGAGAAGGACCCCTGTTTCTCTAGCTAAGACACCACATACATTTCCGCTACGTATCATTAGAAAGGTGTTTCCTTCCCCCCTGCTTTTTTTTTTTTAAAGTTAATAAGCATAACTCAGAAAACAGCTACCAACAACCGAAAAACACAGAAACACTGTTTGTCAACACTTCCACGGCTGACATTTCCCTCCAGTGCACCTGGAAACAAAAATCCCAGGGTGCTAATATGCTTAAGAGTGAATTTCATTTCTCTACAGTGTAATACAAAGTTTAACAAAAATAAATAAATAAGTAAAATTCATCCCCCAAAGTAATTCCAAGCACAATTTTACTCGCACAATATCTCACTGGAAAGCAGGCTGTCAGAAATCTTTCCGTGTTCTCTGCCAAACTAGAAGTTCAGCCCAATTCCCATAAGGTATTTCAAGCTCAAGTACTTCAAGAGCCACGTACTCAGTGAGGAAACATTTCCATTAAGCTGTTCCCAACCAGCTCTCACTCTTGCATCCTTCCCTGGGACTTCTCTTGGGCATATTTAGCACTAAACGTGTGTTTGTGGGGACACGGGCCATCGAGGGGCAGGGACAACACAGACAGCAACACAAAGCAGCCAGGTGCGAAGGGACTTCTAAGGGGTGGGTTTGCAGAAGACAACCATGAAAAATNCCAAATCCCAACAACCGGGACAACGTGGGCTGCAAGAAATGCAACCGAGGAGACCCCCAGGAAGAGAGAGATGCCTCAGCTGGAAGCCGGGGCTGAGCTGAGCAGCCACTAGAGGAGAGCGCTCTCTCCAGAGTCCTCCAGCCCTTGGCAGCTCCCATGACAACTTCGGTGCAGCGAGAGCACTTTTTTTTTTTGAGGAAAGTGCTGCTGGGGTTGCATGGTTGAAGGCGGCAGTAGATGTGAGAAGGGGCCTCCATAGGCTCCCACCCAGCTGCCCCCTGCTCCCAATCGATCCCTCCCACATTACAAGCCAGTCATGAGCCCTGATTGAAGAGCACAAGTTTAATGGACTGAGAGCCTGGAAAGAGGCTGAAAATGACTGGGTCGATTTCTGCATTTACTAAAAACCGATCCTTAGCTAAATCAGTCAAGAAAAAATAAGCTACATCTGTCAATCAGAAGAAAAGCATTGCTTTAATCCTTTTCCATCAGAGGGCTGGCGGCAACTGTGGCAGCAGCAGAACCCCCCCGCCCGCAGGCACGTCACACTTACCCACAGGAGTGTCCTCGTTGATCAGCAGGTAGGTATCAAAGAAGTAGTTGATGAAGTATGGCAGGTGGTTGCCCTGACCTGGGAAGAGGACAAAAGCAAGACGTTATTTCTCCAGCTTGGCACAGCTGGGAGGAGGGACACACATGGGGGACGGGTCTTACTGCTCCGCATGGGGATGGTGATGGGTACCCCCCGAGGTGAAGGCCGGCAGGAGGACAGAAAGTAGCACGGTCCCCCTAGAAGCTGGCTGGGGAGCCCCTTCCCTCCACCGGCCTTTCTTCTTTTAGTATTTTCTCCACCAGGGCAAAGGCAGAGGGAAAGGGGGAAGCCAACAGCTCGGGGACAAGGAACATCAATTATTGTTTTAGCACATGATTAATACCTTCGCTCTGTTCCCACGGCTGAGAGCCTTTCGCCTTGTCAGCCATCCCAGCAAAACCCAGTGCACCTCCCTTCTCCCATCACCAGATTGCCATTCCCTTTAATTGCCTCCTTTCACCTTTAATAACCAGGCTTACTCCTTTCTACTCCCTTTTCCACGGAGCTGGAAGCTCGCGCGCCTGCCCTCCAACTGCAGCCTCGTTAGGTGACAGAATCCAGCGCACAGCACGTAGGAGAACAACAACCACAGCCTGAACCAGGGTAAAAGCCAATCAGGAAAGATTTACCATTCAAGGGACGCAGAAAACGAGGTGGCATGAGAGAAACGCAGCGATTTTCCAAGAAGGTTTGGTGTTGACCGGGCTGCATCTGAGGGAGGGGTTTTCCTCGATACGCAGCCAGAGCCGGCCAAGCCTGCAGGCTTTGAGAAATGCAGTTCAGTCACTGGGCACCAACAACATGGGAAAGCAGAGGTTTGAACCAGTCTGGCCAAAACAGCTCACGCCCATTGATGGGGAGTCCCTGGAACCAGTCCCAGGAGGGGAAGAGGCAAGAAGGGGGTCCCAAGCACGGCCCCTGGGCAAGGGGGTGTGCTGGACATGATGGGGCAGTGCTTCCCCCATGACCCCTGGCAACCGCCTTTGGTGTGAGCTGAGTCAAAACACCCAAGATGGTGCAAGTATTAAAAATTGCCAGCCAAGTGGCAGTGTGACACCCCCTCAACAAACCCCTGCCCCACTAGACGCAGATCCAGCCAGTGCAGAGCATCACCTCCACGTTACCCCAGCCACGCTGCAATAGCGAAGACATTGCTTCGGGCAAAGGGACAGCAAAGCCCGGATGAAATCAGGTGTCCGGGTTTCCTTCCTAACCACATGAGACTCTGCCACCACCTTCCTGCCCTGCGCTTCAGCATCCCACCGTAAGAAACAAGAACCAGACAGCGTTTCAGCATCCTCCTCGCCTTCCTGAGCTCCCGATGGAGGGAGATGTTCCTGGGACCTTTCAGGCACTAGTCCTGGCTGTGCTCCCACACAAACCAGCTCAGCACCCATGGGAAACCCACTCGGGGGGGCAGGTTGGGGGTGGGATCAAGGGATGGAGGATCAGCCTGGGCTCCCGCAGGGCTCCCTTCATCTCAAGGCAGGGATTTTAAGCACTGCCCTCTTTCCTGAGGTACCCAGCCTGTTAAACACCTCGAGAAGAGGGAAAGCACTAGAGGCAGTGCTCTCACAAAGGCACATTTAAATCGCAGCCGCTGGAGTTAAGTACCTGGAAAGAAAATGAGAAGGACCCCAACAAAATGGGTTATTTAGAGCTAATGGCATCTCCGGAGGCTTCCAAGTGCACTCGTACCTGTATGGCAGGCTCTAAAGGGGGGAGATAAGGCTAAACCACACCAAGCAGCCCTTCCCGCAGGGGATTTGCTTCCGTGAGCTCCTCTACGTCGTCAAAATGTATTTCTTAATATTATCAGTATACTAAATGTAAGTCACATCTTCCAGACCTGTCTGTGTCGGGTGCTGGGAGGCACTGGAGCCACCAGCCCGCGAGCGCACGGGATCTGCGTGGTAAGAGAGGAGGGTGCCCAACCCCCGAGAGCCGGGAAAAGCTGGAGCAGGGTCCAGAGGCAGGATTCCGCTCCAGGCTGCAAATCCCAGGATAAAGAGCAAGGCTGTCCCTGCGCTGCTGGACTCTCAGCATTCAGAAGGGCAGTGCGAGGTGGAAGGGGGATGGAGAGAAAGAATCTGAGACGATACAAGAATGTAGGTCAAAAGACACACACTACAACGAATGGAAATATTCCCCAAAAAATAAAAGAGGGATTGCTGTGGCTGAATCCACAGCCCCATCAGCCCTGTCCCCTGGACCAGCCCCAGCACCCCTGTCCCAGCCACTGCTATTTTCCAGCTCCTCCACAGCCCTGACCACTGCCGAGGGACAAGTCCTTGGGCCACCTTCAGGAACCTTCTCCCCATCTCAGGTCTGGCCATAAGGTCTTCCTCTTGTAACCTGGCTGCTGCCAAAAAAAGCCTTGCCAGGCTGTGAAACACAAGTCTTCCACACATCTATCCTGCCACCTAGTCTAGGATCCCAGGAGTTTTCCCTTTCACATTTAATCCAGGACTGTCAATGTTTTGTTGGCTCTGGGCACACTGGTCCTTTCACACAAATTAATTTAGGAATCACAGACACATACTGCACACCCCAAAAGCAAGCTCACGCTTTCCCAAAGGCATTGCTGTGATCCAGCCATCACCTGTGGCTTCGTCTAATGGATCATCAGCCATATTTTCCTTCTACAAGACTGCCACAACAACCCAATTATACCATGGGATATGCCATCATTGTATCCCTCAACACGGCTCTTGCCTGTGGTCCCCCAGCAAGGTGCATGGCAAAAAACCATGACGGCCACCACACACTTGTAACCCTTTATTCCTCCTTCAGGTGCTACCAACAGGCTCCAAGGGATCACGATCAACTTTTTGATGTGCTGGAAGATTTTTCTGCCCTGCAGGTCTTCCATGCCTGCTCCACATTATCCCTGTAAAACCTGCTGCTACTTTGCCCTTCAGAGTCAGTACTCCTGTCCTTGACCATCGCTGATGTGAGAGCATGGTAATCGTGGAGGCGTTCTTCTAGCTAGCATCCCTCGGCCCCTCCTAGCCTGGAGATGGTGAAGGTCTCTGCCCATCTCTAGTGACTGCAGCGGTAGCTGGGTAGGAGCGGGCAGACTCCACCGCCATGCCAGAGCTAAACCATACTCTGCCAAACCCACCGAGCTGCACTTCTGCATTTACCCTGCTAACCGCTTCACCGGGAGCTTTGCAGGTCTTCTGGGAGGAGGACCTCCACCACCCACAGTCCCCAGGGTGTGTGGCAGGGCATCCATGCGCTTCTCCCGATCCCAGGCACAAGCAGAGTGCCAGCGTGTGCTTATCGAGGACAGGCACTCCTCGGGGAGGTGATGACCAAGCCCTGGGCAGGGCAGGGTTGAGGAGAGAGGGGCTGACACACTGCTGGATCTACAAGCCCCCAAATCCTCGTTTCCCTGTGCTGCCCCCTCCAAGGCTTTGGGGCTTGCTCTTGCCTATCTGCCATGTCCAGCCAGGCACACGCCAGCTCTGCGACAGGGAAGGGTGAAGGAGCACTTCCCCATCCAGGCAAGCAAAACCATCCCACCTCCAACAGGATGTACTGGACCACTTGTGGCAAGCACTCTCTCCAGTGGGCAAGTTTTAGGGGGCCAAGAATGGGGCCAAGGATGCGCTGGGTTGTCTTTTTTTGCTCATTTTTTCCCCTTCCAGAGGAGTGACAGGGCAGTTAAGTGGAGAGGCTATACTTGATCCAATACAACACCAGAGGGAGATTGACTGCGCTTGTCAGTCACAGCTAATGTCATCCGCTGACTGCTTAATCAGGCTGCCAATCTGGGCCAGCCATCTTGATGCTTTAGCAGAGGGGGGAAAAAAAGCCTTTATTCCAAAGGGCACAGTGCTATCGAATGGACACACGCTTGCTATTGTTTATCAGCAAGTGCCACACAGGCACACACCCCCAGCCCTCTCTCCCCACCCCCGGGGCCTTCTGCTCATTCATGCAACAATCCCAATTTTCACGGGGCTTTGCAGTCCTCATGCATCCCAGGATACACCAAAGCCCGGACCAAGAGGCACATTTGCTGCACCAGGCGGCGGTTGTCCTGCCCCACAGAGGCTCCCAGGCTGAACCCCATGGAGGGAGGAAGACCGAGAGCATCACGCTTGTGGGGCAGAGCCCAGCCGTGGGAAGAGAGCTCACCACCAAGGCACTGCCTGCCCAAAGCCCTGTCCTTGCCTCCAAGCTGCAATGAGAAAAGCAGCTCAGAGAGGGGTTATTTCCCTGCACAGCATACATTAAAGCACAGTTCAGGTAAGAATTTTGCTGCTGAAAGGAGAGGGAGAGCCCTGCCAGTAACACCTTCGCTGCTCAACAGCTAACAAGCTTCTGGTTTATATCCTTGCTTTGTGTCCGCTCCCTCTGATTCCCTTTAAGTTTAATTTGCATTAAAAGGACCTAACACCAGATGCATCGCAAGGTCCACCACCAGCTTTGACTTTGCGACCCCACATCTGGAAGTTGCCAAGGTCTTCCCACAGAGATAAACCAGGAGCATCTACCACCCTTGGGTTCACCAGCACATCCTCCTCCAAGCCTCTTCCCAACCCCTCCTGGCAAGGGCCATCTGATGCCATGTGTGTCCTTTTACTGACTGCACAGCAGCACAACACGCAGGTCCCCAGGGCCACTTGTGATGGAGATGGGTGGTCTACTTACCCATACCAGGCACATCTCCCCATCTCAACAGCAATGATACTCCACCTTTCACCAGGAGACCAGAAAGGCAGCAAATATTACCCTCGTACCTCGTGAACATGAGACCCGAGCAGGGAGAGAAGAGCATGGCACTGGACAGACGGACAGACAGATGACTTACCCAAACACATCAGCTCCAGAAGCAAGAGGGGAAGCAGAAATCTGCCGGCAGCAGTGTGAAGCTTCATGGTTCCTGTCAAAGAAGAAAGGCAGCATCAAGTCCAGCACTTTATGGATATGACCTTGCCCCCCCAGAGCAGGCTCGGGGATGCAGCCCTGTCCCACCTTGCACCTTAGTGCCCTGAGGCCACAGGGCGACACCCAGGAGATCAACATTTTGTTAACACTTGGCCTTTTCAGAGGGCACTTCATCCAGGAGTGCCACCACCACCACTTTCTTGGTTCCTGCAGTCCCAACCATCCTCTTGGCCAGCACCAAGTCAAAAACTAGGATTAACCTAGCATAGGTGATTTTTTTTTTTTTTTAATTTTACTTTCCACTTTCCAAAGCGTATTGGCTCATCTCATGGGAGGGGACAAGCCACTGTGACCTCTGTGGTCAGGCCCAGAGGCTGAACCAAGCCACCTGAGCAGGATGCTGAGGGTGAGGAAGAGCTGCCACAATCTGGGAACCATGCAGCAGTGAGCCAGCAGCGCTGGGATTTAGGACGCTTTGGCAAAACTCTGTGGGAAGCTTGACCCAGAATCACTGAGGCGGCACCAGGATGTTGGAGGACAAAGCAGAGCCCTTCAAACCTCTCAGACCACCCGGGGTGGGGGGGCTGCAAAACAGGCACCGCAAGGGTGCTGGGAGCAGATGGGCTTACAAACGTGCCCGTATCCCGCTCTGCCTCTCAAATTTCCCTGGCTTCACATTCAATCCAGCACATGGCTCCTCACAACACAGAATAAACCACCAACAGGTAGCTGCTTCACGCGGCTGCGTCCTCCCATGGCGCTCAGACCATTAAACATGAAGCTCTTTCCGAACCAACTCCACAGAACCTTGGCAAAACCCCGCTTTGCAAGGAAACTCATACATGGTATGTTTTAAAACATGCCACCCCAGAGACAATCATAGAATCATCAAATGGTTTGGGTTGGAAGGGACCTTACGGATCATTTAATTCCAACCCCTTGCCCTGGGCAGGGACACCTCCTACTAGAAGTATAACCCCTGTACGTTACATACAGTATATAGACAATACAGAACCCCTGGGGGCAGCCCAGGCAGAGCCTGAAGCAGATAAGGACATCTCAGAGACCCCTCTCTAACACTTTCCCTATATCTGCAGGTGCTGTGAAAGGTGTGGGCCGGAGGAACGTTTTCCCCACCAGCAAATGCAGGGACATGAAAGGCAGAGTGTGTAGGTGACAGCCAGCCTTTTGGGCGGCAAACATGGCGACGAACCCGGCACTCAGTGCATAGGCAGCTCCCGCTTGAGACCAAGGTCTGACCTGAGCCATGGGGGCTGAAGCGAGTAATAAATCACATCTTCCATTCACCAGCCCAAGCTGGGAAATTGTTATGCCTGCGACTGGCTGTACGCACAGCCAGTTTTGGCTCACCCAGTGACCAGAGAAGAGATCACTCAAGCAGCAGCCCTGAACAAACCGCAGCAATCCATGTGATTCCCACTTGGGGAGCACCCAGACAGACAGCTTATCCTTATCCATGAGCCCAGGGTACCACCTCTGCCCAGCATCCCCCTGCGAGGCAGCCGGCATCCCTGCCCCACCTCCTTGGATGCTGCTAAAGGAGCTTCAAGGCAACAGCTACACACACCATTTTATCTTTACTGGTGGATGAGTCAGAACTGACAGCTCGTAACAACTCCATCACCCTAGAAAAGGCCCTAAATTTCAATTTCTGCAGCTATTTTGCCATGAGATAGTCCCTAGGAGGAAGAGGTCTGCGTCTAGGCAAGATAAAACAGCCCTGCGGCCTTTTTCGTGCGTCTTTAGGATATTCAGCACAGGCCTGAGAAGGCATTTGGGATCAGCGCTGCTTAACTTGTAGGTGTATCATGCCAGTCTCGCTGGGAAACCTGACACAGGTCTGCAGCACATGACCAGGGCAGGAGCGTTCAACCCGCTGCTCCTTGGCAAGTTTCTGACTTCTGAATGCTGGATGCCAGAAGAGCACCCAAAAACCCAGTTTCTAAACAAAAAAATACCTCTATCCCCAGGAGCCAGGCACCCTACTAGGCCCTTTATATCTTCAGATTCAGCCAGCAAAAGCCGAATAGACACTTCTAACAAAGAAAAACCCCAAATTTCTGTTTTTCCCCCTTCTTTTATAGGTTTCAGACAGAGGAAAATCTCGGACATGGACAGATGCCATTGAAGAAAACACTAACTTTCTTCTAACACAGAACTGCTATCAGTCCAAGTGAGCGGAAACGCCATTTTCCGGCTTCACAGACCACATTTAAAAAGCAACAGGGCAGTGGAAAAACAATTTGCCTGATACAGAAATAAAGGCAGTTGACAGCATCCCCTTTTGAGTGTCATGATAAATCTAAATATTGTATATTCCAAGTCAGTCACTTCATTATGTAAGTAATTGCCTGAAATGTCATTTTGATTTTGTCTGTCTTCATTAATATTGCAGCTCTTCACTGGTTCTCCGAGACGGTTCACTCGAATATTGCAAATTTAGGAATGGGATTGAGGAATCTCCGGGGAGAACTTAAAAGTTGTGACTAAGAGCATATTAAATTGCACCTTCTGCCTGAAAGGGGCTCTTTGTGGGAAGCATTCCGTGCAGTTCCCAGCATAATAATGACGTCTCTGGGCGAGTCGGCGCTGGGCACCGAACTGTTGTCTCCTGCCTGCAGGAGCACTAATGTTAAACCACAGATTTCCCAGTCTGCTGGCAACTGCTCCCCGAGGTGCGGGAAGCAGTGACATTGAACAGTGATGGATGGGAACCGGAGGAGCCTCTGCCACTGAAACACCACTCTACAAAGAAGTCCCAAGGCTCAAAAGTTTAGGAAGCGGCTCAGGTCAAGCAGAGGTTTTTCAGCCCACTTGCCCCATATGCCCAAGCCTGGAAAACGGCTTTTTTTTTTTCGCTGTTTAAACAGCATCACTGCATCCCCGAGTGTGGCAAAGATCCCACCTGCGTACCAGCGCATGCTCCTGTCCTGGGCACGCATTAATCCCAGCAAAGGTGGTGACAAGGCTCCCAGAGCCTTCTGGCATCTCAGCCTTGACAAAGGCTGGAGGCAGAGATGCTCCCGCTACTCCAGCCCGGGCCACCTATTGTTCTCGGGGTGCTTCAGCATGAGCTTCCAGGCTGTGCACCTGTATTGGTTATTTTTAAACACACTGTCGGGGTGCTGGCCTACGACAACAGCTCGAATGCACACAAAACACACTTAATTGCCTCCATTGGAGCAGCGGCTGCGCCTCACTGGCAGAGATGCTCTCACGTTTGAGCAGCTGCTGGCACCTTTAATCCCCCCCGAGACCACCAGCCCTCTCTTCCCCCAAACCTGGTCTTCCCTTCCCCGAACAGCTCTGCCACGCTCACGCCTCAGGATTTACGGTGTCAGCCTCTCTGTTTGCTCTGCGCTCTTTCCAGGAGCATAAAGAAGAAATGAAAGTGTAAATCAAAGCACCTCCCAAACGGCTTCCAGGCGAGGAAACTGTACGCGCCTTCCCAAAAAGTTCCTTTTTTTTTCAGCAATGCAGCACAAATGTTGTCCCCCAAAGAGGGGAGCCCAGCAGCCATCACCGCCCACCTGCAGCATTCGCTCCTTCGTAGGCAGAGTGGAAGCCCCTGAGATGCCACCAGAGTCCCACCATGCCTGCAGCATCCAGCCACCCGCTAGAAGACCCCTCTACCCCACATCACGTCACCCATGCCCGCTCTCCCCAGCTTCTTCCACGTTGGAAGAGGGCCAGGAGATGCTCCACCAAGGGTCACCACTAAAGGTGCGTCAGAGAAAGCACCCCCAGGGTCCTCCTTCAGCAAAGCACATCGCTCGGACCTCACTCCAAAACCCAGTGGCTCCCGCTTTCCCATCCCTCCGCTCCTCAAATGGAAGCGCCGCTAGAAATTCACCTTTTCTCCTTATTGCTTCTTGGCCAGGTTTTCACAATAAGTAGAATTCCAAAGAAAAAACGTAAAAGTTAATTTTAATTTTTTTTTTTCCCCTCCCTCCACATATTGGCATGGGCTATACACAAATCATAATTCCTAAAAATAACAAATTGCAGAACAGGGTAATCAGAAGTAAATTGATATTGATAAATAAGCTTTTCTTCTGCGCGGTAGGTGGTTTATTTTAATCTAATGAGTTTTATATTTTCTGAGCTTTCAGATTCCATGATGAAGAGCCATCCGCGCTAGAATTACAAAGCACTTTGAAATATTGTAATTTTATGGCTCATTTTGTCAGGACTCTTGAAAATGAGATTTGTTCCCAGTGAAAAAATTTGCCCTTTTTCCGTCTATTCCCCGCAGAGAAGGAAAAAATTCCCTTGTTAAATAAATACAGGCCAGCGTATTTGTATGCACGTCAGGGCGGGGCGGGGGGGGAAGGATGCACACAGAACAGGGAGCGAGGGTACAGGGCTGCCACAACCCACCTAAACCCCAAGGTGATGCTTGCAGGAGGAAGAGCATGGAAGATGCTCTCTCCCCGCTTCCTTCACCCCAAAAGCAAAGCCAAAGTTGGAGACGCAGGTGTTTTCCCCTCCTGCCCAGTCCAGAAGATGCCCACAAAGACAACATCTGAGCATCCTGGCTGGTGGTGTTCAGACCTCTCTTCCAGCACGGAAAGAGCTGTTACTTACTAACAACGAGCAACATCAAAGTTTCCCACATTTCCAGCAGTTTCCTCCCATTTCACAAGAAGGACAGAAGTGGAAACATTTTGCTGGGGGCTGTGGGAGGTGTGTTTTCCCATAGGAGACAAGTGTTAGCTCCCAGATAACATTAACACATTGCTCAACCAACAGCCCAAGACCAGAAGAAAGTGTCATGTTTGAAGGTCTCAGTCCGCGCAGGAAAACCTGGCCTGGGTTGGACAGGAAACTGGTTTTCCAAGTCATTGCAACTGCCGTAAGATATTTCATATCCACAGCATATTCCATATGCCACGAGACGGAAGGTATAGGTAAGATAACTGCCCGGCTTTTTGTTAGCAACACGCAAACCCTCTGCCGCAGCACGCCCCAACCATGGGATCCCCAAGGAAAGTCATTCAGTGCTACAAGCACAAGCATCCAAGTCATCTCTTCAGCCACGCTATGTTAAAATAACACCCTGGGGGCTTTGGGAAGGGGCATCCCCATTGCAGCAGCCATGGGCACCCATCCTTCCACAGCAAAGGCAGCATCTTTCTTGGGTAGACGGAAAAGGAGATACCCAATTATGATTTTTTGAGTGGGGCAGCACGGGCTCTACTGAGTCTCCAGCACTGGTTGCTATGATGCCTATGGTGACTAGCAACCATTTTCCATCACAAAACCTCACTAAAGCTGGAACAGGAGTTCTGGAACTGGGAGGCAGGCTGGGATGGGGTATGGAGACCAAGCCAACAGGTTCCCACCTCTCCTGGTTCCAGGAGAGGAACTGGTCTCGTAAAACAGAAACCGCCCTATAGACTCTTAAAAACACACAACAACGGACAAAGTGGTAAAGGTAAAGATGCTGAAAACTTGACCCAGAGCCTGCTGGTCAATGGGAGGCCAGGCGCTTTCTTCTTGTGCCCTGCCTGGGAGAAGGATGGCTTACCTGCTGCGTGAGGCCAGCCTGGCCGGGCTTCCAAGGACCGCTATCACAAGGATGTGGGAGACGCATCCAGTCATCCTCGAGCTCCCATACCACGCTTTGGAGGGAGTTGGTAGCACTGCCACGCAGCCTGTGCTCTCCTACCTCAGGGCACTGCTGCCTGCGCTGCCTCAGACGCGGGCACACAACTTTGGTTTGGTTTGGGGTTTGCTTTGTTTTTTTAAAGAGGGGAAAAAAAAAGTGAGGACATCCATGAGGTGGAATTAAAAGAAAAAAAAAATGTTCATCTAAATATTGCCCGCTCCATTTACAGAGTAATAGGCATGCGTAGCAGACACATGGTAGATGGCTGTTGCTCAAGCCCTCTGGCTCAGGGTGGCCCCCACAGCGCAGGAGAACTTGCCACAGGGACCAGCATGGCACCTCCCTCCTTGCCACACTCAGGCGCAGCTTCCAAGGCCAGCATCACCTTTCTGCAGCCGCAGGAGGAAGCACACCCATAATAGTGCAAGCAACACAATAAAAGACCTCATTATCAACATCAAGAACAAGCCATCAGGCACGGGACCAGGAGCTCTTGGCAATCAGTAGCCAAATGACATTTCCGAGCCCTGCCAGAGACGACGGGTTAGTTATTTCATTTCGTCTTCCTTGGCAAGTGCTCATCTGAGCGGACACCATGCCAAGCCCCCATCAGCACAGCACCCCGGGTATGCGCGCCCCCAGGATCTCACCCCCTTTCCCTGCCTCCAGCTATTGCCAAGCACCAGGCTGGATGCTTGCATCGCTAACAAGGAGCAACAAGGCTATTAATTCATTTCTCTGGTAACTCCAGCCACAGGCTGGAAAGGTAGAACTGAAAAAGAGAGATAAAGGGGGGTGCTTTGGAGGACAGAAAAAAATAACCCAAACCAATAAAAAAAACAAACCAACCCACACCTTCACACTGAGCAACCCGAGCTGCAAAAGCTCTCAGACCATTTCTTGCCTCATCCAAATCAAGAGAGAAGTGTCCTCGCCACTCTCGCACAAAGCTCACTTAACTTCCAGCGAGAGGCACTTTGCGGCGACAGACCTTTTCAAGGCCTGCTGGCCGCTGCGGCTAATGAAAGCCGGGCTGTGCCTGATGGAGTCACACTGTGGGCATGCTGCGGCTAATCACGCCCCGGCTGAAATTTCAGGAGGGAAGAAAAAAAAAAAGATTAAAAAAAATCCAATGGCAGAGATAGCAGAGGGGAAAGGAAGATGGAGCTACTTAGGAGGAAAATTCCCCCCAAAAAATCCCTCCATCCCGAACAGCAGCCCCTCCAAGAACAGGGGCTCACACTGAAAGGCAAAGGCGGTCAGCAGAGATTAAGTTATTTGGATTAATGACAGCGGTTCATCACCAGTGACGTGCTTGTTCATGTTCCTGGGCCCCCAGCTGTGGCTGAGGGCCCTCCAAGCTGTCCAGTCCCTCTCCTACATGTCCTTTTCAGAGCTGCAGCAGCCCGGGCACCAGCATCCCCCCTCGTTGCCAGCAGGATTTCACCCCCAGTGACTTTCTCCCCAGCATACTCCAAGCAGGACATCTTCCTGCCGCTGTTACAGCAAATACACAGATCAGGGCAAAGGAATTCAGGTTAAGGATGGAAAAAAGCTCACTGTAGCATTGGCTTGTGCAGAGGCTGGGGAGGGATGTCACAGCCCTTCCACGGCCAGGTCGGAGCTTCCATCACAAGTCACATCCAACAGGATCCCTGGCCCCGGGGCAGGGGTCCAAGCAGATCCTCCTGTGAGGCCATCTAGCAGAATAATAGACAATGCGTGCATGGGGTGGCCCCTCTGACCGCTTGTGGAGCGCACTATAGTCAGCAAGCACCCACCAGCGCCACGTGCTAACATCTTCACGGGCTGGGAGCCACCAGGCTGCGCCACCCGAGGCTTCCTGCCCACGGTGACCGAGCTCAGCCTGGGCACAAATGCTATTCCAGCCCTTGCTGCAGCATCCTGGTCATTCCCGAACCACGGGCAAGGTCCAGCACATCTGCAAGATTTGGGTGAGCCTTAACCACCGGCATTGCCCATCTCAGCTGCAGAGCCTGGTCTGATGGCAACGCAAGCGTGAAGGCATGAATTTTAGTATTCGTAGGTCTTAAGACATAAGAGCCCCAAACTAACCCCCCTCCTCCTCCTCCTGTAACATTATTAAAAGTCTCTTTGCAGGAAGCAGGACACTGTAGTGGGGAAAAAACTGCAGAGTTCTGGGATGCGCTGTGAACTATTTGTGCTCAGAGAGCAAATCTCCAGCTCAATTAGCCAGGCTGCAAGCAGCTGGGATGTTTTACACCCTAACGAGAGGCCACAGGCCAGCCCCTCTTCAAGCCAAACCCATACCCTAAAGCTCCTTAAATTTAAAAAGAATCTGTGCTCCAGACCATCTGCGCAGAACATCTGAGAAACTTCATAAATCAAACCCTTTTTAAGATGTCCTCACCCCCCACCCCCACCCCACTCCCAGTGCCCTTTTTCTTTGCATATCTCCACCCAGTCAGCAGAGGAGCTGCCATACCATGGACTTTACTCTAAATTATTGCAGCTGGGCAGCAGAAAACATTTCTGGTGCCACCTCCCTGCTATTTGCAGGTGACATCCCCAGGGGGGACACAACACCCAGCTTCTTGGCACATGGGTACCCTTCCCAGGCATGACAACAGCAAACTGCCGAGCTCCTCAGCTCCCACATCTTGCAAACATCATTTCACCCACTTGTCACCAAAAAAAAAAATTAAAAAAATAATAAATGAGAACATCAATTTTTACGGTTTCCCATAAAGGGAGTGTTTTACAACTTGGTGTTAAAACAAAACCTTGTATTTTCATGACACTATCTCGACTTGGTGGCACAAGACCTACAGTTTGCCTCCCGAAACAAGAGAGCTTTTGCACNGCCCCGGGGATCTGCTGCCAGACAGGGCTTTACCCCCAAAACAAGGAAAAAAACCCACTCAAATAACCTAAAATGCACCAGCACAGAAAACTTCCCA
Source organism: Stercorarius parasiticus (assembly GCA_013396915.1). NCBI lineage: Eukaryota > Metazoa > Chordata > Aves > Charadriiformes > Stercorariidae > Stercorarius > Stercorarius parasiticus. The sequence continues at coordinate 196,968 of VWZL01005211.1, read as the reverse complement.
TTCCAGCATCACACACCCCCTGCCAAGAACACACTGGTGGGTAAGAGAGGAGAGGCAGCTTGGGGAAGCAATGGTGGTTGGCAAGGAGGGGCTGGCAGCACCCCCGGGCATCCCTGGCACAGGGATTGGTTTTGGATTTGCCCTTCCCATGCAGGGGACCTGTGGGAGAGCCCTGGGCTTCGCCCCCACCCCAGCCAGCTCTGCTGTTCCCCTGCCCATCACCCCGGCCTCCGCACTCTCTCATTGGGACAAATAAGGTACCCCAGAGCTGCCTTTCCTCCTCTCCTTTTTTTATTTTTTTTTTTAAAGAACTGTTGCCTTTTCTATCAGCAGCCTTATTAATTTCTTTTTCCCCCTCCCCACTGTTTCCTCAGACAGGTCCTTACTACCAGCACCCCAGATTTTGTATTTCCCCAATTAAATGCCAACAGTCAAGCCCCACACCTGTATTTCTAATTACAAGCAGGCACAGGCTGTTATTTACCTTCCTGTAAGCATCCAAAAATCGTGGATCGCAACAAAGGGGCTGGTGCCGGGTGGCTCAAACTGAAGACCAGCATCAGGGGAAAANCTCCACCAGGGCAGGGGAGAAGGAGAGAACACAGCAGAACTCCCTCCCCTAAAACACCCACCTGGATTTTGACAAATGCGAGTTTCCCATCGCAATACCTTGCTCCATGAAAAAAAAAAAAATTCCTGCACCAGCTCTATCTCGTGGCATTATCGCACACTGAAGCCACAGGCATGAGGTGTCCCCGGCTGCCGTAGGATGTGCGGGGAAGACCCTGGGAAGGAGCCAGGATCATTGCACACAGCCTGGCCATGACTGTCACCGGCAGCTCTGCCAGCC
>VWZL01005211.1:172254-192551 GCA_013396915.1 Stercorarius parasiticus | reverse complement strand
ATGTCCCCCAGCCCCAGGAGGGCCAGGGCTTTGGGTCCTGCTCCACCACACAGAGCATCCAAAAGCTTCCCACCGCTTTGGGCTTGGAGGAGCTTTACCTTCCCACCAGACCCCATCCCCAGCAGCTTTAATTAANCCCTCCGCTCACCTTTGCATCCCTCCTCCTGGAGCAGCCTTGGGCAAATGCTTCCACAGGAGCAGGAGGGGATAATTAAGCCCTTGCCTCTCTTGAGCAGCTTCTGCTAATTATGCAATTACTACAGCTGATTGATTTGAATTGGGCAGAGGTCTGCCCCCGGTACCCTCGCCTCCTCCCCTGATGAGGAGGGGGAGGGGCTCTGTAGTGCCCCCCCAGCTGCAGGGACCCCCGGGGGTGATGGACACCCCCCCCCTCAACCTGGTGAAGCTGCAGGTGGGGGCTGTTGCACAGCAGAGCCAGCCCTGGCACACCTGCAGCTGCTTTGGGGTTAAAAACAGAAGCTCCTGACAAACCGCTGAGTGTGATGAGTTGCCGTCAGTTAAGGAAGGGGCCAGCAAATATTCTCCCCCTATCACAACTGTGTTTGCTAAGGATTATGCCCACAGTAGCTGGGATGTCCTAAAGTTGCAATCACAAGGATTCTCCCTCCTGGATTCTCCCTCCTTCGTCACTCCTGTGTCCTCTTCGTCGCCACAAAGAAGCACGCATGCAGCCATGATACCTCGCAGACACGTCCCTAAAATCAGGGAACTAATTCGGGGCAGAAACAACAAAAAAGGTGAGGGGAAAACAAAGCAAAATGTGATTTGAAGGCACATTTCAGGCCTGGTTGGTGACTGTAGCCGCTCTAGCTTTGCACAAGTGATGTCTCAGTTAATGACTCTCATGATAAATTCCAGTCAGTGTTTGTATTTAAACAGAAATGCACCTCTCCTCCGCTCAGCTGCTGCCCGGCCCCCACGCCTGGCCTTCACACTGCGGCTTTCAGCCCACGTCCCGGCCAATTTGGAGACCTGTCACCTGTTTTACATCAGCCAGCTCTCCAAAAGCCGAGTTCCCCCTGGCGTGTGGGTCCGTCTTGGAGTCCTGGTCCCATTCCCAGTGGAGCCCAGGCTGCGCCTTCCCCACCAGGGGGGAGAACTGGTGGGATTTCACTGCCTGGGATGACAAAGCCCACAGGAATTCTGTCTCTCAGTGAGCTGCCTCCCTCTGCCACTCTTGGTTTGAATCAGACAGCGACAGCAATAGCTGTCTGCAGGCTGGACCACGGACCAACTTCGGGAGCTGATGCTCCCAAGCTCCGGTTTGAAGGGAGAGACGTGGCTCTGAGGTGCAGCCAGCAGGGGTGCGCCGTCACCAGTGCCTTTTAACAAGCTCGTAGCTGCGGGGGTGGGGAGAGGGAAAAAAGGAATTAAAATGAAGTGATACGTTGTTAGCAGGGGGATGCTCCCCGTCGCCATGGGGGGCACGGCAGTGAGCAGGAGGGCTGGGATAACCTCCCTGCTAGCCCGACTTTTCTCCAGGGGCTCATTACTTGGAAACCATATTTTTTTTTTTTTTTTTTGGAGCCAGGTCCTGTGAGCTCCCCTCTCCGCCCTGCCTGCCAAAGCGGAGCCTTCGCGGCCTCCTGGCATCACTCGCTCAACCTTGAAATTGTACGGCAGGGCCTCCCCCCCCTACCTCGTTTTCTATCTAAGCACAGAACATTTCTCCATCCGGCGATCCCCGCGGTCGGTCGTTCCTCTCCCCGCCTTCTCTGCCCCTCCCGCTGCGAGAGGCGGCGTCTCCACCCCTCTCTAAACCTTTAAATTGATGAAATGCCACACGGGGAGCAGGTAAAACACAGGCACGTGCAAAATCCTGCCCAACTGAGGAACTGAATTTTCTCTGCCTGCCAGGGACCACGTACTGCCCTGGACCCCGCGCCTGAAGGGACACCGGCTACCTGACGGCCAGCGTGGGCAATACTGTGCCATCAGTGATTTCTTCACACCCCCTTTTCCCCAGGAGGCTCCCGCAAGGCTTTTTTGATGCACTTTCCCCAAACCGCCATCCTCGGTCAGTAAATAAAATCCGTGTGAAAGAGCAGGAGGACTTTTTGCTCAGGGAGAGGCAACCCGTGGTCCCCCCCCAGCTTTCCCTTCCTGAGGCACACAATGATTTTGGCCCCCCCCGAAGCTGTGAGCCTCTCGGTGATGGTGGTACCTTCCATCTCCCGTGGCTTTCCAGCATCCCACATCGCAGTGTGGGTTGGGATGGCAGCACACGGGGGGGGAAGGAGTGTCCCCCCCCATGCTACCCCATCACCCGAGTGGCAGGATTAATTTGTACAGTGGTTGCGGTGTTCTCTTTCCAACCACCTGCGCTGCAGCTGATGGTGAGCCGGTTTTTCCGGTGTGAAATTAATTTCCAGGTCCATTTCACACAGAATTTTAAGGCCAGTATGAGGCTCACGCTGTTTGTTTAGGAACTGGTGAGTGAGGGAGGCTGGAGAGGAATTTGAGCAAAGTTGAGGGATTGTGGAAGAAAAGTGCTGAAAGAGCAGCCGGTTTCTCTTTTTTCCTTTAGAAATACAGAAGTACTGCGTTTCCAGTTGTGTCTTCGGAAGGTGATAGCCCATGTGGGGAGGGCAAAGCAGATGTGTTTAAAGGTGGTGGGAAGGACAGGAGCTGGGCACACCGGTGTAGCATCCTTGATGTGGCATCCTTCACACAGAATCACACAATCCCAGACTGGCTGGGGTTGGAAGGGACCTCTGGAGACCATCCCATCCAACCCCCTGCCAGCCACAGCAGGTTGCACAGGAACGCGTCCAGGCGGGTTTGGAATGTCTCCAGAGACGGAGACTCCACCACCGCTCTGGGCAGCCTGTGCCAGGGCTCTGGCACACTCACAGGAAAGAAGTTCCTCCTCATGTTGAGATGGAACTCCCTATGTTATGTATATGGAACTTCCCATGGAACTTCCTTGGGGATCTGCCTGCTTGCATTCACTGGTGGCTCCAGCTGAGCTACCCCCAGGCCAGGGCAATGGGGACTAGGTAGCCAGAGCTGCCAGTAGTGACAACACGGGTTGAAGTGTGAGCTCCAAAAAGCCTTGTGGTACCACGCCAAACAGAAGCTCTGCCCTTTGCAGCCCTCAAAGCAGCGCATCTACAAAATGCATCCTCTCCCTGGGTAGCCCAAGTTGTCCTCGTGGAAGCAGGCAGGATGTGTCCCCTGCTAAGGACGCTGAGAGCACCCAGCAGCCCCTGGCTGGGCTCATTATAACCAGAAGGGGTTAATGAGGGTAAAAAAAACCCCTTTGTAGCAACTCTCTGAGCAGGTTTTGAGCCAGCCCTGGGTGCAATCTGCTGCCAATGGGCAGTGTCAGGGACTGCAGAGAGCAGTGGCCGTTCGGTGACGATCATGACAAGCCACCTTGGGCAGTTGCGGTGAGAGGGGACAGCTCTGGGGGCCGGGCCCTTCACCCCCCCGGGGATGAGCATGCTTGGTCACTTCATGCCATGCACCCAAAGCACCTTTCTCTTCGCTTTGAGCTCCACCTCACCAGCCAGGGTTTTTTCCCTCCTCAGTTTTTCATTCCTCCTCAGCAGAGTCAAAGGTGCCATCTGCAGGCACAGCACCCGCACGACAGCCCCTGCGTCACCCTGCCCGGCCTGCCTGTACCCTCCCCTCGCATGCCACCCAACCCTTTGCCGTGTCACACAATCACAGAATGGCCGCGGTTGGAAGGGACCACTGGAGATCATCCTGTCCAACCCCCTGCCAGAGCAGGGTCACCCAGAACAGGTGGCACAGGAAGGCGTCCAGGTGGGTTTGGAATGTCTCTGGAGACGGAGACTCCACCACCTCTCTGGGCAGCCTGTGCCAGGGCTCTGCCACCCTCACAGGAAGGAAGTTCCTCCTCATGTTGAGATGGAACTTCCTGTGTTCAAGTTTGTGCCCATTGCCCCTTGTCCTGTCGCCGGGCACCACTGGAAAGAGCCTGGCCCCATCCTCCTGACACCCACCCTTTAGCTATTGATGAGCATTGGTGAGACCCCCTCTCAGTCTGCTCTTCTCAAGGCTGAACAGCCCCAGGGCTCCCAGCCTTTCCTCAGCACAGAGATGCTCCATCCCCTCAGCATCCTCGCAGCCTCCGCTGGACTCTCTCCAGCAGCTCCCTGTCCTGGAACTGGGCAGCCCGGAACTGGACACAGCACTCCAGATGTGGCCTCCCCAGGGCAGAGCAGAGGGGGAGGATGACCTCCCTCCACCTGCTGGCCGCGCTCTCTTTAATGCCCCCCAGGAGACCATTGGCCTTCTTGGCCACAAGGGCACATCGCTGACTCATGGGCAACCTGTTGTCCACCAGGACTCCCACGTCCTTCTCTGCAGAGCTGCTCTCCAGCAGGTCACTCTTCCCTGCAGCGTGGTCTTTGAGCTGCGTGTCCACATTGTCCACTTTTGGGGTCAGGGACTGCCCAGAGCACCGCGCCAGGCAGACGATGACCTCCCTCTTGGCCAAGCTCTTGAGCACCCGCGTGTAACCTCCATGGTAACCCAGGGGAGCAGCAGGACAAAGCCACAAGGGAAGGCGACCACCATCTGCATAGCTGGGAGGGAAGGAGCAAAGGGGACACAAAGTAAATGTGGTGACACAGATTCCTCAGGGGAAATCTGGAGGGCACCTGTGCTGCTCCCCCAGCAACCCAACTTCCAGTCCCATGGGCCTACCCAAGCTGCTCAGGCCCACGTGGCGCTCTTCTGTGTTGCTCTCCTCTTCCAGTCGCCTCTCATCTGATCCATTTTGGCTGGGTTCACACGCTTGTAATTTAAGGAAATAAGCTGGGAAAATAAGAAACTGTAGGAAGAAGTACAAATAGGACCTAATAAATGCTCCCCTATGTGACTAGAGGACAGTGAGGGGTGACTCCCAACCAGCTGGAGCGAGGGTGTGTACAAGGGAACATGGGCTTATGGAATCATAGAATCATAGCATAGTTTTGGTTGGAAAGGACCTGTCAGATCGAGTCCAACCGATAACCCAACACTGCCAAGTCCACCGCTAACCCATGTCCCTTAGCACCACAGCTACATGTCTTTTAAATCCCTCCAGGGATGGTGACTCCACCACTTCCCTAGGCAGCCTCTTCCAATGTTTGACAATCCTTTTGGTGAAGAAATTCCTCCTATCCATCCTAAACCTCCCCTGGCACAACTTGAGGCCGTTCCCTCTTGTCCTGTTGCCTTGGTGTGGAGGTACTTGCACTTTGGCCATGAAGAGCTGTTGCTGCTGTTTAAGGTCAAAAAGTGAGGCCAGCAGGCCTCCACGGTGATGCATTTAAAACAGGAGCCAGGTCCGGGAGGCGAAGATCCAACGGGCCACCCCCGTGTTGCTGCGGAAGCTCCCAAGGTCAACCCCAGGAGAGCTCTACCCGCCTCGCCAAGCCGAGGGCTGGCCAGGGCAGAGAAGAGGCAGAGCTAAGGCCAGGCGGGCGCCCTTGCCCTTTGGAGGCAGCCACAAGCCTGGAGATCGCTCCAGCTTCCAAAGCCCCCTTCGCAAACCCGAGCCTCCTGCTTCCTATTAAACCCATTTGTCACAGCCGATGCACCTCCACCCAGTGCTGGTGGGTGCCTGACGCTGTGTAGCGCGGAGTGAGGTGGGATTACGAACTCTGGGATGAAAGATGAGCTGTGTGGCTGGGGGGCGGAATACGCCTGTGCACCCCATCCACCAGCAAGCAAGGGTGACAGAGGGACCAGACTCACCGGCTCCCTCAGCTTTGCCCATCCTGCTCTGGGCAGGCCGCAATCCGTGTCCAGCCACCCCCGGCTACTCTAAACCGCACCCCCCCACACCTCGCCGCCACCACGGCGTGATAAATTGGGAAGAAAACTTTCTCAGCTCCGTTTTCTTCTCCCAGGGCCATCCAACAGAGCACAAGCCTGTCTAATCAGAAGCTCCAGCCCTTCACCATCTGTTTGGAGCCTAATTACAAATGCAGAAAAATAATGTGCTTTACAATTGCACCAGTAAATGCTGTAAATGATTTAAACGCGTGCATATGTTCCCTGCAGAATTCAGCATGCATCTGCGGCTTCTCCTCCTCACATCAGGCACACAAATCAAGGGAAAAAATACCCAGATCTGACGAACAGCGTGTCCCTGGGATGGTGATTTTTATCCCTTTTTTTCCCCCTGCTGGCATGGCAAACAGGGCCTTTTTGTAACAATTCATTCAACGGCGTTTTCTCCGCTTCCATTTTAAAAACTGTTTATCACCGTCGTGTAAATATAGTACAAATTGCTCCATAAAACATGCAGGAGGAGAACAGCAGCCGGGCTAGCCTGCAGCTGGCTGGCGAGGGTTCAAAGCCAAGTTGTGGGAGTTTTTTCCCCCTCTGTGGCGCCTGTGGAGGGGCAGGATCAGCTTGGCTCGTCTGCTGGGGACCATGGCCTTCCCTGAGCCCCCGCCGCAGACGAGGACCTCCAGTGCCTTGAGCCCTTGGCTTGCGTGCCCCTCTTTCAGGAGGATGCTCGCCAGAGGCATGCCGCAAAGCCACAGAGGTTGGCATGCTCCAGCCAAGCATGTGCGGAGGGGAAGAAGGGCCAAGAGCTAAAAAAAAATACCTTAAAACGGGCCTTTTCCGTGGCTGCGGAAGGCGAGGTGGCAGTGTTTTGGAGGGGCAGGGGTTGGAGAGCATCACCCTGTCCTGCTGGGTACCACGTACCACCACCCTCGCAGCCCCTGCTCCCATTGTTGAGCCACCAAAGGCAAATCCCACTCCAGCTTTTGACCCACAGTGCATGCCGGCAAAACACTGGAAAGATGAGTCCTACCCCAAAACACGTACAAAGGCAGCAGAGCTTCTCTTTGGTCACCACCAAGGTGATGCTGAAGGATACCGAGGTTGTTTCAAAGATGCTTCCTCCCGCCAAAGGGTAACAGCGCTGCGCTGAAGCCTCTGCAATGCAAAGGCTGGTATGACAGATGGAGAGGTGGCAGCATTTCTACCCTGTGGGGCACTCCACCGAGTGCGGACGGGCAAGACAAGGCTTTGGAGATCAGAGAGAAAGAGGGAAAGTCACTTCCAACTGATGGGACGTGAGTATCGCTCCACGACAAAAGTTTCCTTTCCTCCTAGAGCGTGGGTTTTTTTCGCTTTAATGCCCCAAATACCAACACTTATAGGCTCCGGCTCTGACGCAGGGAGGAGTAGCTGGCGCATCAAAGCTGAGAGAGAGGACAAGGAAAGGTCAGGCACAGCCTCAGTGGCTCTCCTTGGAGCAGAGGCTGCAGCAGATGTGTCTCCTCCGCTTCCTGTCCTTTCATCCATCCATCCCTGTGCCCTCGTGGCTCGCTGAGGCTGCTTTGCTGGTTCACAGCTTTCCTCTCTGCCCTCAGCCAGCTGGATTGGACACCAAAGGCTGTTGGAGAAGCCAACGTGGGGCCAGTGCAGCATCCTGAGCCCACCGGGCTGCCAGCCCTCTGCGGAGCTGGGGCTCTCCATCCCCCGTCTCCGTTTGCCAGCAATGCTGGCCCCAAGCACTGAGCAAACGGTGGCTCTGCCACTTGGCACCGTGCAGGGCTTCCTGCCTGTCTTGGATGGAGCCTCACTGCATGGAGCCGCCTTCATGAATCTTGTGAGTGCCTGCATCGCTCATTTTGCGCCCGCTGGTGAGCAGGGGCCAAGCCCTGCAGAGAGCACATGGTCCTTCCCCCGCCATCCACCTCGCAACCCGCTTTCCTTGGCTGGAAGATGGTGAAAACATTTACAACCCTGCTCGTTTTTCGTAAACAGATGAGGGGGAGGGTGTTAATTAAAGAGATAAGATCCGGTGATGCCGTTTTGGACAGGTGAGGAAGGCTCACGGACTCAGCTCAGCTCCCAGCCCTGCCCAGACCCGAGGTCGTCTTCTGCACCTCAGGTGGCCCAGGTCCAAACAAAGACTTACAATGCTTATAAAGCTCTTTGGGACCTAGAAGAAAAAAGTATAACCTCCTGGCCAAATACCATGAAGTAGGGTTTTGACCCCCCCAGCATTTCTGCTGGCTGTCCCACCTCGTTGCTGGTGTAGGGCAGGGAGCACACATCATTCCTGAACTGGGAACCAGGGTCGGTGGCTGCATTCCTTAGCAAAGATACATTCATAGAATCACAGAATGGCTGGGTTGGAAGGGACCTTAAAGCTCACCCAGTGCCACCCCCTGCCCTGGGCAGGGACACCTCCCACCAGACCAGGTTGCTCCAAGCCCCAACCAACCTGGCCTTGAGCACTTCCAGAAATCCATCAAGAAATAACTGGGGTTGCATTTCGACTAACGCATCCAGGATGCGGCATCCTTCGTTCTGTCTTGCAACTGCCTTTTCCCTCATCATTCCACATTTTCTCAGCTGGAGCGCTCCGATATGGCCTACGCCAAGCATCAGATGCGCCTTCACCCAGGCAGCCCAGGGCAGTGATTGCTGCCCTGCTGTTACACGCAACACACTGTAAACAACCCATCCCCTCTTGCAGGGGGATCACCCACGCGCCCATGGCTCAGCCTGCCCGTCAGCACCCATCCCCATACCACGGTGCTCCCACCAGCTTTATACTCACTTTAGATACCTACATACACACTTTGTACCACCCTGCTTTATACTCAGACCCGATTCTTGCCCAGGTTGAACCCATATTGATTTCTCCCCTCATTTCTCTAACTTTCCTTAGCTGAACACCACGGAAGACAAAGGATAAATCCCCCTTTTCCGTGCTTCCCCAGCAGATGCAGTGTGTACGCCCTCCACACCTACCTGCAGCTCCTTTGGAGATATTGTATTAGAATAACGGGGCTCTCAAAGCAGTTCTCTCGGGGGTCCTTCACCTGGCCCTTGTCCATGATTTCTCCCAGTTTACAATCCAAGCTGGGAAGGAGAAGGATGACCAGAAGGAAAGACGCAAACAAGAAGTGCATGCATCCATGCATCTCCAAGAGAAATCACTCCAGACACCAGCAGTTGCACAGTATCAAGAATTGACTTTATTAGCAACGGTACCGGGTAATTAAGCTCTGTCTCAAGAAGTATTTGGTCTGTAATGTGACGGAGCAGCCAGCGAACGGGCAGAATCTCATCATACTGGGGGAAATGGAGGAGTCGAGGAGAGCAGACCATGCGGGCAGGCTCTCAAGTGGGAAGCACTGAAGGCCACAAAGGGATGTTTCAGTTGCCAACACAGCATTGGCTTGGGTTTTTGAGCCGTGAGCGACTATTGCCTTACCCCAGGCAGTGCTCCAGTGCCATGGGAGGCGATGGGAGCGCTTACTCTTCTGAGCAGCACCCGGCCAGCTGGGAGGCATCGCTCCCCTCAGCCCTTGGGCTGCCCTTCAAGCCGTGGTGGACCTCAACCTGGGTCACTGCTGGCCCAAAGCGGCCCCCAGCCGAGCCTTGGGGGCTGGAGGGCTGCAAACCCACCGAAGCCACACGACTAAGAGCCATAAAGCTGCTCCTCAGTACCACACACCCTGTAAATTTTCTCACTCGTGCCTGGATTTTGTTTAAATAAAAATCAGCCGTAAAGCAAAACAGTGCTTGTATTGCCAACGAGCCCAAACTAAACACTGGGAAGGATTTATATAAATGAAAAAACCCACCCAGCCAGCCCACATGTCACCTCGTTGCAATAAACACTCTCGATGCTGCTGTTCTCCCAGCAAAGCCCAGGTGGCCACGGGGGGCAAGGCACCAGCCCCGCATCCTCCCTCTGGCCACCCACCACGCTGAGGAGACGGGCTGGCAACCCAGGAGATGGGCTGGCAGCCCAGACCAGCAGCTTCTGGGTCAAGCAGGAGATGCTGAGAGAGCATCCATTAACGGCCCGGTCTTAAAGGAAGTATTTTCCACAGATAGCATCCCTGAGGCATCAGCCGCGATACCAACTTCTGCCGTCACATCCTTGCTGACCAGGTCACCTCCCCTGGACCATAAATCCATGCAGTTTGAGTAAACAAACACAGTAAGTGTATTTAATCCAGGCTGCACTTGCAGCTGGAAGTTTCAGGGAGTTTAGAAGCCGGTCCCCTTTGGGTGGGCCATCTTTTGGAGTGTGACAGTAGCTCACCCCTCTGAAAGCATCTGGAGACCATATGCTGCCTGTTGTCCTAAATAAACCAGCTTCCTGCTGGGAACATTGCATCAGATCCTCCCTAATCGCTCTCCCTGCCTTTTACAGACCTTTCCCAATGCAGAACAAAGGCACCTTAAAAACCTCAGGCAAGGGCCACTTAGCATTTCGCTTTCCTTGGGCTCAGCTGCAGAGAGGTAAGCTGGTGTCCACAACTGTCCCACCGCAGTGATGGCAGGAGAAATGGTCTCAGGTTGGCCACAACGTACAGCCCTGGCGCCGTGCTGGGAGCTGGGCAGTCCCTCATTCCATCTTATCTGGAAAAACTAAAGCAAGCAGGAGTCCAAGTGGAGATGTTTCCCTTAGATACGCTTTTCCACGGGATGAGTGGATGAAATCCCCCCGAAATGGTGCCCTGCTCCCTGGCATGGCTACTCCCAGCTCCCGATGCTTGCTGAAAGCTGCTCCAGGGCTGGAACTCCCTCGAGCTCCAGGCCATGGTCACAGCGTGACGAAGGGGGCGCCCCCAACACCACTGAGATGCTGCAGGGCTGAACTGGGAGGCACCAAAACCCACGGGACCTTCAAAAGCCCCCGGTTTCAGTTTAAAACCAGTATGCTGGCACCAGCGAGCCACCCTCGCCCACAGGCATTGGGGTGAGGGACAGGTTTCCCTGTGTCCCCGGCGCTTCCCTGGGGAGGACAAGGCTTTTTTTGGTCTGTTTGCTCCAGTTGAGCAAGGGAGTGACAGAGGTCCGACAGGACCTCCCAAGCACAGGGGACACCCCTTCCCAGAAGGAGGACTTCCCCCCTGGATGCAACCCCCCCTCCCAAGACAGGCAGTCTGCCCCAAAACCATGGCGTACCTGTCTTTTTTTTTGGGAAAAAAAACTCTAAATACCCAAGAGCAGCACCGCAAAGCGAGGGCACCCCCCACTGGCTGTTCCTCTACAGGAGGTGGACAATGAGAACGGAGCAGCCAGACCCCACGGCCAGCCCCAGCATGAGGTAGAACGTCATCACCACCCCTGCCGCCTCGGCCAGCTCTTTCGGCACGATCTTGGGGCCGTAGACGATGACCAGCGTCCCCAGGTAGCCGTTGCTCAGCCCCAACAGCGCCGTGAAGACCACCGGGTAGATGTCTTGGTCAAAGACCACTGTCTGGATGTGAGCCCGGGGCTGGTAGTTGCTGAGGATGAAGAGAGGGAGGAAGACAGTCCTGAGGAGGATGAGGGCAGGCAGCAGCTTGCTCTTGGGGCCAGGCACCTGGATCCAGGCGGTGATCTGCCTCCCGCACCAGTCAGCGAAGTTGTACAGGAGGAAACTGGTGAGAGGCGCAAAGTACTTGGTGCTCCACGGGCTTCCCGAGGACTTGCTGACCGACTCGATGTTAGAGGAGAGAGAAGGGAAGATGATGATGGAGATGAAGAAGACATAGAAGAGGCAGAAGCCGAGGAGGGCTGTCTTCTGCAGGATGGGGCGGAGCTGGGGGATGCCACTGCGTTTTACGAGGAAGGAGGTATTCGTGGTGCCTCCTGGCTCTGCCTCGTCCTCCATGGAGCTGTCGGGCCGCACGGTGGCCAGAGATGGGCTCTCTATCTGGCTGCTCATGTAATACCTGGAAAAAGAGGAGGAGGGAGATCATTAGGCAAGTGCGTGTTGCGGGGGGGGAAACCTGAACTGAGATTTGGAGAGCAAGCAGGAGAGTTGGCGACACAGGGATGTCTGCTGGGCCCAGTGACCCCACTGCACCTCCAGCCCCCACCTCGTACAAAGAGGTGACCCACCACCCCCTCTTCCTCACCATGGGGAACCCTTTACACCCTCAGTGGTCCACANGTCAGCACCCCCCTCTCCCCGCCACCTTCCCTGGGGAGGTTTGCTAGAAACTCAGTATGTGCCGGGCGGGCACACAGNTTGCAAGCACCGACAAGATCAATGGGTCGCACACTTCAGAACATGACGTTGTAGATACGGACGCCCTACGGGGACCCACCTGGCCAGCTGCTTCCAGGTGACGGCTTTCTGCTGACTTCACGCATTTTGGAAGCCCCCGNCAGGGGCCGGCACAGCACGCATCTCATGGGTCCCCCCAGCAAGCCCCCTCAGCATCATCAGCAGCAAACCCTCCCGGCCTGCGCTCGTGGGATGCCCCGGGCTGGTGCACACACCTGGAGTACTGCAGCCTGGGCAGGAGGAGGTACACCATGATGCAGACAACGATGAAGATGTCGGCGGTGAGGAAGTAGGCCAGCGCGCTGTCCGTAACGTCAGCCGCCGCTGCCAGGTCTATGATGGAGGCGACGGCGCTGATCGTGCCGCCCATGGCCTGACCTGCGCGGGGGACATGGAGGTGGCAGGACCTCCCGTGAGGAGGACTTTGACGCAGAGGGGGAACCCGGGAACAGCAGCATCCTCTTATTAAGACCTCCTGGGGTGCACAAACCCCCCCAGGGGAAGGAGCTCACCCCCCTGCCCCACACACTGGTCCCCACACCCGGCTGAGGGTGCAGGTCCCATCAGTAGGACCGTGTCACAGCCCAGGTGCCGTCCCACGCTCCCTCCCAACACAGTCATGGGGCTGCTCCAGGGTCAGGATGGGACCTGAGCTGCTGGGCTTGTACGTGCAGAGTCCTGCAGAGAAGGTCCAAACCCTGCCCAAAGCCCAAACCCAGCTTTCCACCATTAATGCCCATAACTGCCTCTCTTCCACACTCTCCCAGACGGGAACCCAAGCCACCGGCAACAAGTATGGCATCTCGGGGATGCAGTGATTTCCCCCACCGGGCTAAACTCATTAAAACACTCCTGTCTCGGCCCCGGGAAAAATTTCTCTGCCTTGCTTTTTTTTCCCCCCTTCCCCTCTTGGTTTGCCAGCCGTTCCATAGCACATTTATAATGTTATCAAACCTCCAGGGAGCTCATCACTCACGGCTCCCAACCTGCCCCTCATCACTCATGGAAAGGCAGGGACATGCTGAACAGAAAGGAGGAGACAAGGCAAAGCTGAAGGTTCCTCCAGCTGCAAATCACAGAACCACAGAATCACCTGGGTTGGAAGGGACCTTTCAGATCATCTGCTCGAACCACCAACCCAACTCTGACAAAAACCACCACTAAACCATGTCGCTAAGCTCCACATCTGCCCGGCTTTTAAATCCCTCCAGGGATGGCGACTCCACCACTTCCTTGGCAGCCTGTTACAAGGCTTGACAACCCCTTCAGAGTAAAAACTGTTCCTAGTATCCATCCTAAACCTCCCCTGGTGCAACTTGAGGCTGTTTCCTCGTGTCCCATCGCCTGTTCCTTGGGAGAAGAGACGGACCCCCCCCTGGCTACACCCTCCTTTCAGGGAGTTGTAGGGAGTGAGAAGGTCTCCCCTCAGCCTCCTTTTCTCCAGGTTGAACATCCCCAGCTCCCTCAGCTGCTCCTCACAGGACTCGTGGTCCAGACCCCTCACCAGCTCCGTTGCCCTTCTCTGGACACGCTGCTGACAGAGGAGCTGAGGCACATTTGTCTTTCCCCTTTTCTCCCTGCACAGAACAAATGACCAGGCCCAGCCGTCATGCCGGCCGCAGCTGCTCTGCAGGGGGCTCGCCCCCTGGCAGGGATGGTTAAGGACGGCTGTTCTCCTCATCCCTGCTGAGCCCTCGGCACTTCAGTTCACGTGTGTTTACAGAAACCAGAGCGCCGGCTCATGTGACCGAGTGGGTTTCTCCTTCGGCAACTTCCCTTTCTCTTGGAGGCCAAGTTGGGTTTCTGAAACAAACCCAATCGAGGCGGGAGGGAAAGGAAAACCAACCCCCCAGCCCTGGCAAAGGCAGGAGCATGGCCCTCGCGGGATGGCGCGGCTGGGGGACACCCACCCGAGATCAGCGCCTGCAGGTTCCTCATGGGGAAGCAGCTGCTCAGGCCGAAGATGCTGCTGGTGAAGACGGTGGAGGCGCCGCTGACCGCGACCACGCAGCCCATGGTGAGGGTGAAGAAGCGGGTGGTCCAGGCAGAGGTGTCCACCTTCACCAGCACCGTGATCACCAGGAAGACGGCCAGCATGACGAAGAGGGAGGAGAGGATCCGGACGCTGGCGGGCACCCTGGGGACAAGGGGAAGGAGAGACCCCAGTGTTTAAAACTACAGCGTGGAGGCATGATACGGGAGACACTGCCAGAAGGATCAAAGAAAATAAAGAAAAGTGGGAGGAGATGAGCAATACAAAGCAATGACTTTGCTCAGAAGCCTTCAGATGTTAACTCTGCCATTTCCACGTTTGTCATGAGTAGGATTTACTCTAATCCTACTCGTCTAAAAGCCCAACCGAGCTGTAAATACCAATTTCTCCCAGAAACTGGGAGCCACCCTCATGGCTGGAGCAGCGATAAACCCTGCCTCGGGCACAGAGCAGGCCGGGTAAAAGCCAGCCCAGGCATGGTCCCATGAGGTCATTAGCTGTCTGAGCACAGAGGTTGCTTATTCCCCATGTGGGAGCCTGGATGGGCTGGCAGGACAGAGGGAAGCGAGGTGGGGAGCCTGGCCGGCAGCCCGGATCGAGAGATTAAGTGCACAAACACGTTCCTCTTTACCCGCAAACGCACCGTGGGAGCTTAATCTGGGATAACGAGTGGTACAAACGAAGCAGGGGGGCGGCTGTTTTAGGTGTAAGTCCAGCTTGCACCAAGGCAGGAATGCTCCATTTCTGAACCCGGGCCAATGGCTGGCAGGACTGGAGCATGGTGTCACTCCTGCCTGGGCAAGCCCAGCTCCGCTCAGGCTGGTAACAGCAATGGCACTTTTAAGACCGTTTGCCATGCAATTAACCAAGGAATTTATTTATAGTGTGTACAACTCAAGCCAACCCCCGGCACAGGGTGCTTCGCCCCGCTTTGTCTCAGCCGGCTGCAGCTCAGGCAGGGGCAGACGAGGGGATTTTGCGCTCACGATGCCTCACATGCCCTGTGGCTTCCCGCCCAGGGGAGCTGGTAGCCACAGCTGAAGCTGGAGGACGGCACAGCCGTGGAGAGCCGCAGCCAACGGACCCGGGAAAGGGAGCAGCACTCACTTGTTGACGAGCAAGAAGTTTCCGATCAGGCACAGCACCGAGGGCACCGTTGAAGCGATGGAGATGTAACTCTCAAAAAAGTCCTACCAGGAAGAATAAGTTAAAAAAAAAAATAAAATTAAAAAAGGTAGTTGGGGGGAACAACACACACATGAATTTTGGGTCCTAAATAGAGCAGGACAGGGCACGCCTGGGCAGTCAGGGTGTAGGCATCCACCTTGCTGCACTGTGGCACATGTTGCAGAGCTGCTCGGGACGACGGGCACAGGGAACAGGTGACGGAACCCCCCCCAGGGCTGCCTCGTCCTGCAGCGGCCCTGGGATAGTTCGGGAAATTAGGGACATGATGAATGCAGAACTAAAAAAGGTGCAGGAAATACCTGCCTTATTGCCGCATCAGCCCCACGGAGCGGCAACCGAAATGAGGAGGTCTGAGTTCCTCCTGCTGGCTCCAGCATCCTGGACAAACCCCCCCGAACTTTTTCCCCTCTCCTTGAGCTCCACAAGGGCTGGGGTTTATAAACTGGGACACAAAGGCATTGATGTTATCAGCTACCTGCCTCCAAAGCCCGACCTGCGCATCCCTCTCCACGCAGAGCGACCAGGACACCATGCTCCAGCAACGGCAGCCCGAGTGGGGACACATGGACGTGATTTTCCCTGCAGGTGTGAAAACTCATCCATAAACCACACTGAGACTCGGGACACATTTGCTCCGGGGACTCGTCCGTCACCCCAGCAAGTCGTCTGAAGCATTGGTCAATGTGTGGAGGCCAGGCTGGGCACGCAGAAAGCAATAACCACAGCCGAGAGAGAGAGATTTCTCCGCCAAGATTGCAGCCAAACGCTTACACTTTCAACCCATTTTATGTATTATGCCACTAAAGCGCGTCGGCTCCATCCCCTCCCCTTCAAAGTGCTTAATCCACCTCTTTTTTTTCCTGCCAGCCAGCAGGTAGGAAGATGCTCGCAAAGAGGATGACCTCCATCTCCGCCCCACGGCGATGGGCTCTCACCTTCTGCAGCTGCAGCGACGGGGCCACGTCGTTGAGTCCTCCGAGCATCAGAAGGCACTTGGCACCTTTTCGCTGCACATCACTTCTTTTTTCTTTTTCCTCCTCCCCTCCCGCGCCCCCCCCCTCCAGCTTTGCATCGTAGTCTTTTAATCAGTTTACAAGCACGTTCATTTAGTCTTCCCTATCAGGAGCTTTAGTGTAAGCGACAGGAAACCTGATAATCACTCCTGGAGGGTCCATGCAGACGGAGACGCAAATGCCTGCGCTCAGGGCAGCGGCTCGGCGAAGCAGGGGGCTCAGAGCTGCACAGCCGTGTGAGGAATTAGAGGAGAAAAGACAAAGCAAAATGCAAAGTTGGCTGCTAAAACTAGGACTTATTTATCAGCCTACTTAAAACAAACCCCCAGACCAGCCCAGGGATATGTAATATACTTCCAAGTTAATTTTCTTTTTTTGGGGGGGGTAGGGGGGAAGCCTTTACAACGCTTTCCACCAAGCAGAAGCGCATCCACGCTTGGGGTAATCCAGCAGAGATGCTGCGTTACGGGGAAACATTCTGTCCTTCCCCGCAAACCCGCGCACACTGCCGTGGGAAGGGGATGGGGGACCAAGTATTCCAGAACCTGAGGAGCCTGCGCTGCCTGGGGAAATTTCACCCTGCCTCACCCACCGCCAAACCCTGCCAGGAAAGAAAAGCCGAGCAGGAAGGCTTCCGAATGCTGTAGTTTCCGCAAAAAAAGGGAAAAGCACATTTTTAAGGCAGCAGCGGCAAATTTAATGCATGCCCAGATCAAGGGAAAAATGTCTGGCTCCATCCTCACCTCACCTCTTGTGTTAATCCAGCTGAGGAGGGAACTATTCTCCCTGCCAGGGCATTCCCACCCATCACAGACAGGCTCGCAGGGCAAATTTTTGGCTGTGCGAGATATACCTACTTCTTCTCCCCTTCTGCTGAGCCCCGCCCCTCACTGGCCGTCTCATCTCCTCCAGCATCCCTTGCTCGCAAGGGCTGAGCTCCCCATCACCGACACAGTTTTAGAGGAGAAACGCAGGCACTGAAAGAATATCACCCCTTTCCTGGTTAACAGCAACAATAATAAGAATCCACAAAGCAAACTTGGCACCTTCCTCCCATGATGAAGGTGTCACCCCTCAGCCCAGGTGCACAATGGAGGTGTCTGACCCTGTGTTAACCCTGTACATCATTAGCATCCTCAAACATGCTGCCACGATGCGCGCCGTGCACTCCGTACCTTAGAAAAAAAAAAACAAACCCCAAACAAGAACAAAGCATTGTGGTGGCAAATTAGTCACCAGCGTCACCAAGGTGCTTTTTTACCAAGTAGTTTTTATTCTGTTCCCGGCAGCTGGGTTCCTGCCGGGCTGGAAAAGCAATCCAGGACACAGTGGAGGCCGCAGGCACCAGAGCATTACCCGGAGCAGGGGGGCATGAAATTAGGAGTGAGCACCAGAAACGGGGCCGACTGGTTTGATTTTGATCAGGCTCAGCCTCCGCGGAAAAGCCAGGCTGCTTTTCACGGGAGGAAGTAAAAAGCATCACGTCTCAGCCATGACGAAAGAGGAGAAACATCTCAACAAAGTAATGGCCGATCCGACCAGGAATACAGCTGCGCGCGAGTTTTTAGGTAGAAGATACCTCGGGATAACTTACTCTACATGAAAACAGTTTTTTTTCAAGAATTGCCCTGGATAAACCTGGTGTAGGAGCGGCGGGCAGCGGGAGGGATGCAGGGAATGCAGGAGGACATCGTGCCCTTCCCACCCTCGCCAGCACCAGGACACCCTGTTTGCAGTCTTTGGGCACTGCAGGGGCCTGGTCTCCATCACTTTAATTCACCCAGTGTCTCCATTTATACTGGCACACCAGGACTCCAGCATCCAGGTACAGGCACCGCCGACCACCCCTGCTCCCCCCCCAGTAAAAGCGCAGCCGGCTGCACAGCAGTTAGAATCAAACCAGTCGTGGATGCCGCACCGGCGTGAGCAATCCCAGGGAAAGCGTGGGCGGCACGCCTACCTCTGTGTTTATATAAAAATAAAATGTGCCCAAACCACTTCAACGAGCTCGGCGACGGGACGCAGTGTCATCGCGCCGACACTTCTTCAGCCACAAAGAAATGGCGTTGCTTTGTCGGGGGGGGGAGGGGTGCACAGGGAAATAATCTTGCGGCGGCAGGAGAAGCAATGGAAGGCGGCTTTTTTGGGGGGAGGAAAAAAAAAAGAGGCCATCAAGCCGGTCGCCCTAAGGCCGGCTCATCAATCGCCCTGTGACAAGCTCCTCGTCCCATATGCCAAAAGCCAGATGTTTATCGCTGCAAGGAGATACTTGAGTCCCACCTGCCAGATCCCGAAGGGAAAGCAGTAAAGCATCCAAGGGGAGCGGGGGGGCTTGAGATTATGACAAGCCATGAGCTCCAGGGCTGGTGCTCCTTCAAAGTCCCACTGCCACCTCCAAACGCCGTGCTGCATCAGCCAGCGCGAGGCAGAAAAATGCCCGAAACGTGTTTGACGCCTTCAGCACGGAGCCAGAAGTTCAGGGCAATTTATCTCCTGGGCCGCGGGAAGCTGCGGCCAAGCTCCGGCTGGAAAAGCAGAGAGCCCTGCGGGGGCTCAGGGGCTCACCAAGCATGAAGGACAAAAATAAAACCCAACCGCAAACAGATCTTTACCTTGCACCGTGGAAATTGCCCCATGAAGGGCAGACTTGCTGATGGGACAGGTTAAGCCACATTTTTTAAATGCGCTTTAAACCTTAGCGCTTCAAATACAGGTAAAAGACGGACCACAGAGTGGTCTGCTTTTCAGTTTTAAGCACCCTTCTCAACCACTCGTGCTCTCCAAATAAACCCTTACCCCAAGCCTGCAGCAGGCAAAACCCAAGAGGAAGTTCACTCGCCTTTTGGGGAAGCAGAAGGGAAAAAGAGCGAGTAAGGAAAGAAAGTAGCTGATTTTTCTTCTGCCTTGAAAGCAGGACACTCACCCGCAGATCCGACGCCGCCTGCCCCACTGGGCCGGCCCGATCCGAGCAGTTTTGCAGCTTGTACATCCAGTAGTGCTTTGCCGTGATGAAAAAATTCCAGGGCAGCAAGGACCCGATGCCCAAGAGGAAGAAAATAATGTAGGCCCCGTGTAAGTGGTCACTCGGCTTTTGCCGGCTGTATCTGCTCCCCGAGGGCTCCTCCACCAGCGGCTCCTCATCTGGGGGACAGCCGCTGGCTGCCGGCTGCATGGCGCTGCCAGGCTGCAAAAAACACGCAGAAAAACACGGAAAATAAGATACGCTCACGGGAAGGGTGCAAATTGTTGCCTGCAAGCCGCTGTGTGCGGCTCCCACACGCTTTGGGTGGCAATCACCCGGATGAGTGAGCTGAACCGGCTGCGTCCCGGGAGAGGGGACCGAGTCACGGCGGGGACGGCATGGCAGCACCCATGTTCCCGGTCTATAATTAAAAATTAACCCGCCCCGTCGGCCTTGCCAGAGCAGGAAACCTGTCCGAGCAGTGTGCAGGAGCCTGTGTAAACAATTAACAGCCTGGAAACTAACCGAACGCCAGAGGAGCAACCTGGGAACTGGGAATGCTGAAATGACTTGGAAGCCAACCGCTACGCCAGCGGGGCTTCCCGGGCCGGCCTGGGAACTCAGGGAGCATCACCCGGGGCTTTGCGAAAGATGGCTCGTTAGCATGACGTCATCGGGCTGGCAAAGTGACGTCCCACCCGCAGCGGGCCCTGGGACGAGAAGGCACACCGAGACGGCGAGGCCGGGCTCCGAAAAGGGGCTCGTAAAGGACCCACGGGGCGGCCGGGCGGGGATAGAACTCGCCCCGGGGAAGTGCCCGGCCATGTGCAGGGGGGTGAGGGAAATGCCGGAAATCAGGGCTTTGGCCAAAAAACCCCACCCCCCCTTCCATTTCAGGAGGGGGAAGCGCCGCATCCCTCCCTGCATCCCTCCATCCCTCCTCCATCCCCCCCCGGCAGCACTTACTGGGGGGCACCGCGGGTCCCCGCCGGCTCCGTCCCCGCTCCCTCCCGTCCCGCTCCACTCCGCCCCCCGGGGGTGGCCCCGCTCCGCCCCGGCCCGGCCCCGCGGGCGGTGCTCCGCGGGCGGGGGGCGGTGCACCAAGTCCTTCCC
>VWZL01005211.1:153278-166896 GCA_013396915.1 Stercorarius parasiticus | reverse complement strand
TTTTTTTTTTTTTTTTTTTTTTTTAAAAAGGACTCATCCAAAGATCTGGATAATAAATTATTTGCGTTTCCTAAGAAACTTTTTTTTTTTTCTTTTTTCTTTCTCATTCGCCTTATTAAGTAAGCCGTTCGCCTAGGTTGTACTCATCTCTTCAACGCAGAAATGCTACTAAAGGAGGAGGAGGGGTACCCAAACGAAGGAGGAGAAGGAAAGCCCCCGTCCCTACTCGAGAAGCCCTAATTCCTCCCCACGCCATGAGCCCGGCAGCTACCATCCCAGAGGAAGAGAAGGAGGAGGAGGAGGAGGAGGAGGAGGAGGAAGGCTGCTTAACACTTGAATTGCTTGTAACCGCTGAGGATGGGTCTCTAAGGCTGACAGTGATGGGGGGAGGGAGGGAGGAGCAATGGCCTCGGCCCTTCCTCGCTCAGCCGCTGCCTGGGGAGGGACGTGCGAAGGGGTGCGAAGGGTCAGCCCCCTGCCTTCACCCCCGTTTGGGTCCTTCCGGCCCAGCAGCCACGGGGGAGCATCATCAGCAGTCGCCCTCCGTGGCCATGACCACCAGCATCTCACTCTTGCCCATCTCTTCTAAGGCACTGGCCAGGGTGTTGAGATCGCCGTCATCTTGGTGCTCAGCTTCCCATAAGTCCAGGAGCACCCCGGTGGGGCTGGCTTTGGTGGCAAAGTAGTTCAGATACCTGCGAAGAGCAGAAAGGAGGTGCAGGTTGGCACGGCATCCTCCACGGGTGGAGGGATGGAGGATGCAGGAACAGCAAACCTGTTTGCCACATGAACCCTGATGGAAATGCCACAACGCAAAAGCCAAAGCCCTTGGGACATCATCTTCAATTTTTGATGCAGGCATTCATGCAAAAGCAATGCAAGCTTTGCTTTGCTGGAATTATCCTCCCTTTCTTCCATCCTCAGAGGTGAACCCAGCCAGGAACAGCCCAACCATTGTCCCAAATAAATAAGGGTCAAGTCAAAGTGACAAGAGACCCCGGATTGTGGCACAGGTGGATGCATGGATATAGATGGGTGTAACTATGCATAGCTGTATCCGTATGTATGGATGGAGCTATACAGCCAGACAAAACCTAGCGGGATGCACTGCAGGAGGGAGGGACTGGAGCAACCCCCCTGCCCGGGGCACAGGAGGGGAAAGCAAAGCGCAGGGCGACCCACCGGTCCATGGAAAGCTTCTGGGCGAGGAGTCTCCAGTCGTTTCCCCTGGAGTTGGGGGCATCCAGGCTGTTGCAGATCTTCTGCCGGATGGAGAGGGGGATTTTGAAGGCGTAGGGTCCCAGCTGGGTGGTGGTGGTAGTGGTGGCACTGCTGTGGTGGGAGCGGAGGGTGTCGAAGGAGCTGGCGTGCTGCAAGGGGAAGGACGGGGTGAGATGTTGAGGCACAGACCGGCTCCCAAGTGTGTCCCCTTGCTGTCCCCATCACCTCCCCACTGCTCACCTCTCCCAGTGTGACGTGGAGCTGGAAGATCTGTCCTTCCCCTTCCACCTGCCGGACGCAGATCTTGCAGGTGAGCTCGGTGGAGGCCTGGCTGTACCTCTCCAGCGTGAAGGTGCAGTGCAGGGCTCGCTGGCTGCCGCTCCAGATGTGATAGAAGGGGATTTCCTGCAGACCACCAAAGCACGGGCTTAGCAAATGCTCTCAGAGCTCCCATGGGAGATCCCACCTCCTCCAGCCACCCCATGGGGATGAAATGGGACAGAGAGACCCCACAGACAGCGTCCCACCAGGAAAGACCATGTGAAAACTGGTCCCCCTTCCTCCTCCATCCCTTTGGGAGACAACTCTGGAGACAAGACCAGGGCACTCACGACCCTGTGGTGCCTGGCTGAAGATGGCGTCCCCAGGCTGGGTCCCCGCTGCCCCCGCCTCAGCCCCTCACCTGGTACTTGGCCAGCAGCTTGCTCCTCCACAGTGCGTGGGGGATGTCGTGGATGGAGAGACGCAGGTTGTGGTAGCTGTCCTTGAAGGGCAGGGGCTTGGGCTCCTCCAGCAGGTACCCACCCAGCGTCCGTTCCAGCTCCAGCACCTCCTGTGGGCAGCGGGACAGGCGGTGTGAGACCCAGGAGACGAGCAGGGGCTGCTCCCCTCCCTTCTCCATACCCAAAGCCAGGCATGTTCCTGCCAAGAGGAACCAGCAGCAGCAACAAGCCCACGGGAGAGCAGCCTTTGCCACCCCGACAAGTTCTCCAAGAACTTGCCATCTCCTCTCACACAACAGCCCAACCCACAACTTGAATTTTATAACACATGGGCATCTCTATATGCCTTCTCAGATGATGCAGAGGTCCAACACAAAGGTCAGGCATGGCACCCTTCACTGAAGAGTGCCACTCAATCTGTTTTTAACACCATCCCACTATTCCACCAACAACTCTGAGGAGAAAAAATGCAACCCAGCAGCTGGAGCGCTGCCTACATCTCCACCTAGAGGCACTGCAGCAATCGTGACACCACAGGACAAGTCACAGGGAATTAAACAGCCACTGCACCAGTTGTCCGGGCAGCCAAAGCACCAAAACTCGAGCTCCTCATGTTGCACTCGATGCTATCAATGCCACAAACCCTCACGAGGAGGGGAGAGATGCGTCCCCATGCAGGAATAACAGGATCTATAGAAAACCCGAGGCAAATCACAGCAGCAATTGTTTTTCTTTTTTTTGCACAGGAGAGAGAAAAACCCACCCAGCGGCAGCAAAACCTCTTGTGTAACATCTGCAGAAAGGGGGGTCAGTATAGGAGCTAAGAAACACCCTCATCATTTCCTTCAGAGAGGGCAAGGAAGGAGGGGGAA
Organism: Stercorarius parasiticus; assembly: GCA_013396915.1. Classification (NCBI taxonomy): domain Eukaryota; kingdom Metazoa; phylum Chordata; class Aves; order Charadriiformes; family Stercorariidae; genus Stercorarius; species Stercorarius parasiticus. The sequence continues at coordinate 164,081 of VWZL01005211.1, read as the reverse complement.
AGCAGTAAACATGCTTATTATTTCACTGTGGTCACTTTGCAGGCAGTTGCATCAGGTTGTCTGCTCCCAGGGGCCCTGCTTTGGGAAGCAGGGGCAGCCCGTGCCAGCCTCGCAAGGTGATGTTACCTTCAGAGCATCTGGCGTGTCCTCCAAGCAGTAGACCTTGAGGCTGTACTCCAGGGAGGTGCAAATGGTGGGGGCAAAGATGGCCAGCTGGAGCCTCTTGATGGCTGACCTGGAGTAGGACTCTCCCACGAAGACGTAGCTGCCAAGCTGGTCCAGCAGAATGTGGCAGGACTTGGCTTCCAGCTGGCAGTAGCAGGGAGTGTTGAGGGTCTCCTCATCCAGGGTCACAACCTCCTACAGGGAGGAATGTGAAATCAAGGCTGGGGGTCAGCCCATCATGTAGGGGGGTTTGCAGGGGTTGTGTCCCACAACGCTCGTGTTCTTCACCGGCTGCAAGGGCTGGGTTCCCACCTTACCTCCCAGTTTCCCTGGTGGGACTGTGTTTTCAGCTGGTAAATCCAATCCGAGGAGCCGACATCAGCACAGTGGGGAATTGTCAGGACGACGGGGCGGCACAGGAGCAAGCCAGTGGGCCCGCAGGTCACTGCCGGGCTCAGCACCGTCTGCGTGCCTTCGGAGGGCAGGCTAGAGAAGGGAGAGGGGACACCGGTTGGAAAGGAAGCCTCATGGTGGCCAAAAAAGAGCGGAAGCGTGGGTGGCGCAGCGTGACTTACAGGGCGCTCTCTGCCTTGTTGAGGACCAGGTACATCTCATAGAACTTCCCCTGGGGGATGGCCCCGTGGGGCACCAGCAGGCTCACCCCTAGCATGGCACACACAGGCGTTAGTCACAAAACGAGGGAGAAACGACCACGGACAAACCACCCCTCCACCCTGGCCGGCGACACAAGGACAGCATTGAGCTAGAGCAGCCCAGAGCACCCCAGGAGAAACATCTCCAGATGTTCCTCAGCTGTACTGCTTACAGGGAGGAGCCAGGCCACCACATTAGGAAACAAAACAACAGGCTGGATCTTTTTGCAAGGCACTGGCCCTGGATCGACGGCAGGGCCGGCCAGGAAAGTGCCAGCAGGCTGTGACCTCCAGCCTGAGAAGCCTGGCTTGGGAATGGCTTGCTGCCTTCCTCCTGAGCCAGCTTTGGGATAGCAAAGGGCTGCTCACAGCAGGCAAGTCTGCTGGGACGAGAGCAACTCCTTCATCCTTCAGTCGCCCAACGTGCCCTCCTCCCCACCCTGGGGCTCACCGGTGCCTGGGACGGTGAGTCTCCCCCCTAGGTAGCCAAAGGTACCGCTGGCACTGTTGCCGTGCTCCCGGGGCAAGCTGAGGAGATGCTGTGAGCCCAGGGCTTTGTTCCGTACGTTCGTGAAGTGGCTGTCCCTGGTGTTGTCCCCTGGGTAGGTGCCAGTGGCGGGGACCCCCCCAAGCAGGTCCGTCCCGTCATGGAGCCCTGGGGAGGAGGCGGCGGTGGAGGAGTTGTACACCTTGATCTTGAGGTTGGGGAGGGGGTCGAGCAGGGGGGAGTTGGTCATGGGGATCTTGTCGGAGGAGTCTTGCAGGGCGTACATGGGGCCACGGTAGACGCCAGCGCTGGCCGTCAGATCCGGCTGCATTGAGGGGTGCAGCAGCTGAGGGTTGTCTGCGTGAGGAGAAAACATGGATGGGGTGAAGGTGACAGTGGAAACAAGGGGACGTAAAAGCACTGCTTGACTGGAAGAGACGCCTGTGCAAAGCCCTCCTCTCTGCCTGGGCTCAAGCAGCAAGCAGGACCTGCATAGGCTATGGCTCTTACCATGCCGGGAGGTCTTGAAGTTGGCAGGGTGGAAGCCTCCGGTCAGAGCGGCTGATGAGTCCGTGATGTCCGTGTCGAAATCCCGGCACCTCCTCCGGTACACCACCACCCCCACAGCCATGAGGATCACGATAAAGACAAAGATGGCCACTACCAGCCCGGCATACAGGGCCACGTCGCCCGTGGCCTCCAGCACTGGGAGGGATGAAAGACATGGGAGGTGAAAAAAGGAGCACCAGAAATGCAGGTCAAGACCCACCGGTGCTCCCCAACCCCACCATGGGCTCAGGAGGTAGGCAGGAAGGGGAAGACGTGTACTGGGCCTGCTAGAAAGGCTGTGGCAGGAGGATGGAGGGTGTTTTCTAAGAGTAGTCCAGAAGTCAGAGTGATGCCAGAGGACGAGATGGGGGTGAACCCCTCAAACCTTTGGAGGACATCTTGCCATGGCCCCTGCAAACTTTACCTGAGCACCAAGAACCCCAGAAACTCTAGGTTTCTACAGCTCAGATTCATGGAGTGATCAACCCTCACATCCGAACAGGGACAACAACCCTGAGGAGTAAACATAACACCTATCCATGCATCTCTTGTATATCCACCTGAGCTATGCATCCATCCAGAAAGATCGAGTGTCACTGTATCTACACAGACTCCCCTCAGCTTCCCCATCTTCCCTTCCCCTGCCACAAGGTTCTCCATTTTCAAATGCAGCAGGAGCTGAGCAGGCTCGGCCCGTCCTCCTCCCTCCCTCCCCGCTCACCCACATCTCTTGGCTTCTGTGGCTTCGTGCTGGAGTGACGCCCTGTCCTCCACTGCCTTAGGATCTCCACAACCTTAGGACTACCCCACTTCTGAGAGGTGTCACCTCGTCCCCGAATTCCCCCCCTGTGGATGCCAGAAATGGGAACCCTGATGCACCCCCACCCTGAGGAAGGGAGTCCTCACAGGGGGGGGCGATGCCTGGAGTAGCTTTGGTGGGGTGACACAGGCTGCATCATGGTGCACCCAAGAACTGCCGGGAGCAAAAAAGGGGGACGGAAGCGGGGGTGCAAAAGCGGGTCCTATTTATCGCTTCAAGCAGAGCATGGGATTTAATGCACATGGGAGTTTTGGGGTGGGCTTTAGTCGCTCCCTCTTCCAACCTTCTCCAGCCTCAGCTGCCGAGGAGCCCTACCATGGATGCAACAGAACAAAACCAAAGCGGTGCCTCGCAAAGAAACAAAATGGCCATGAAATGAGCACTTACGGTGGCTTTTGGGTTCGCTTAGAACTCTTTTATCTGTTAGGAAAAAAAAAAGTCAGAAAACAAAAGGTGAAGGTGGTGATGGTAGGATGAGGATGAGGTGAGACAAAAGGTGGGGAGGGGGGAAGGCAGCCTGGGGGACACGAGAAGCCTCGTCATGGTAGGGAGGGACGGGGGAGTAGCCTCACTCCCCAGGGCATGCAGAAAGCCAGGTAGAAGCACAGGTGATGAGGGTGTCCCCATGCCCGACCAGCCCCCGGGGCACATGTCCCCATCTCGCAGGACTTTGGGCATTTCTGGACGTGGCAGCATTAAAGGGGATGATGGTGTCACACGGCAGCAGGTGGCAGCATCGGCTGCTCAGCCTTCGGTGTGCCCGCTCAGAGCGTAGCAGCACCGTTATTACCATCATTGGGATTTTTCCTAGCTGCTGCCGCAGAGCTCTACCAAGCGGTGACCCAGGTCAGATGTTTTCGTGCTCGGTCTGAGAAACACGCCCTGGCTTGCCTGCACTAACCACAACCAGCCTTATTTCAGCAGAGACCCCAAACCTAGCGCCGCTCCAGAAGACATTCAGATCCCACCAAAAAAATCCCCAAACCTTTCTTTCCACTGGGTGAGAACCAGCTTTGGATGGGGTAAGTGCACTTAAAAAAAAACCTTGATAAAGACATGATTTAAAAACCAGGTGCCAGCAGCATCGCTGCCCACCCCGTCAACTTGGAGGCATGGCCAACAACATCATGGCCAAGCCACCGGCGTTGCCCATGTCCCTGGTCCCTGCTGGTGTACTCACTGTGCAGGCAGAGCCCGTCGGTGCAGTTTTTGGAGTCGAGCAGCACGCCGCTGCAGTCCTTGCCGCCGTTGCGGGGGGCTGGGGCGGCACACTCCCGGCTGCGCCAGTGGGTGCACTCGGTGCTGCACGCTGACCACTTGCTCCATTCCGTCCACGCACCGTCCACTGTGGGACACCAAAGACAGGCACGTCGGTACACCCTCTCAACACCATTCCCCAGTGCCGGGATGTCTCCGGCAGCAGAAAGGTGTTCATGCCCATCTCAGGGCTTCCAGAGGAGCTCCTTCAGGGAGCATTATCCCAGCAAACCCAGCCCTGTTGTGTCTCTGCAGACATCTCTAGCTCTTTCAGGTCTTGGCAGACTGAAAGATGCTTCAAATTGGTCTCCTGTGCCACTGTCTCCTTGGGGAGCACCAGGAGCACAGCTGGACCATGGAACCTGGAGGACGGTCAGTGTTTCTGAACCTGCCTTACCTGGGCAGAGGGTAGTGCAGGTAATTTTCTGGAAAGGTTGCCCATCACAGAAGGAGCCGCCGTTCAGCGGCGCGGGGTTGGTGCACGTCCGGGTGCGCTTCTGCCAGCCCCGGCCACAGCGGTTGTTGCAAGGAGACCACTCAGACCAGGTGGACCAGCCACCGTTCACTGCAAGGAGATGGACAGCGTTAACACATCAATGGAGCCCATTTCAGCAGGGGCTGGAGCTAAGCCTAGGGTTCACAGGGTCCCTCTGTCCTTACATCTTGTGTCACACTGGAACAGCTCACCCTCATGAAAAGCAAATCACGAAACTCCTTCTCATGTCACACACCCCATGCAGCAGACGCTCAAACCTGCTTTGGTCCTTTTTTCCACTTTGCAAATATTTTTGCATGTGGCCACAGCAGATCTTTGGCTTCATAGCAAAGTTCAGCCAAATGCAGCTTTTCATCTGCTTTGAGAGTCAAAGGGATCCGGATGGGTCCAGCCTCCACCCACCTTCGTACCCAACCGAGAAGGCTTGCAAAGGCCTACACCTAAAAACTTCTTCTAACAACCTGTGCAAGCTGGTAGAGGTGCCTATTTTGCAGACATCGGCTATTACCTAATTTAACGCAATGCCCTGGTGGGGTTCGCTCCTACCACTCCCAGAAAGTGCCCGTATTTCCCCTTAGCTTGGAGACATGGCTGGCAGCAAAGGTCCCCCCACAAGAGCAAGGGCTGTACCGTAGACGATGACGGCGGCTGTGGTGCTCCGGCGCTTGGCCACGATGTTCTTGGCCATGCAAGTGTAATTAGCAGTGTCCAAGAGCCGGGCCTGCTTGATGATGAGGTTGTGATCAATGGTGATCAGGAAGTTGGTGTCCTGGGTGGGATCGATGACATCCTCGTTCCTCAGCCACTCCACCTGGCCATGCAAAGGAAGGGATGGGGTAAGGACAGTGATTAAGCTGAACGAGAACTGAACACTCAGCCAGGAAAAGCATGGCATGGGTTTTGGTGGAAATGCCCATCCCACGTGCGCCCCACAGTGAGGATCTCCAAGGGCCCCCTGTAGCGATACGAGGACATCACTGTTTAACTAGGCTGTTTGGGAAGGGCGTGAGTTGATACCATTACCAAGCGCAACGGTTGATACCAGCGCAGTTGATACCATTACCAAGCATGGCTACGGGCACGAGCAAGGACAAATACCAGGTTGGAGGGGCTGAATCCACCAGCCCTGATGGAGAGCAAACTCCTCCAGACCAGCCTATGACGTCCCCGAAAGCCCTCCTCCCCTTCATCACTGAGACCACCGATTCCCTCAGCAGCACAACCATTGACTGGCCGGCCTTACCTCTGACTGCTTTTATTTCTCCTCTAAAGCTGGGCCAAACCAGGCCTGACTGTGGCACGTTACTGCTGTTTTGGCCAAGGATGGGACACTGTGGCTACCACCAACGCACAGCTCCTTGGGGCTGACGGAGTTGTGGGCATGGAAATCACCGCTACCACGTGAGGGAAACCCATCTGGTATTGACTTGCCCAACCCTTGGCTCTCGCTTGTGACTGCTCCCCTTCAGACAAGTCATTGGGTGCCTCCTCGTTAGATCTTCCCTCTAACGGGTTAACAGCACATCAGGAAGCATGGGAGAGGTGGGCTGAGCAGGTGCTGAGGTTAGGTGTGTTATTAGATGTCAGAATAACAGATCCACTGCCCAAAATAAACAATTCTGATGAATAATGAAAGCTGATGGTCTCGGTGCGAGGCCACCCATCACAGCCACAAACCGTCTGCACGAATGTGCCCCGTCTCTCCCCAGGATGGGAGGGGACACCCCACCGGGCATTTCTCCGGGCTGCTGAGCTGCTCACCTCAGCCTGCGGCACCCCCTCGGGCGGGCGGCACTGCAGCAGGACCTCGTGCTCCAGCGGGACCTCCTTGCCCAGTGGCTCCTGGTCAAAGTTCTTCCGTAGGTCTGGGAGGGAAAGGAGAACCCAGGGGTTAGCAGCCTGCTGCAGAAACAGGGCAACCTGCAAAGCCTTGGTGGGGAGAGAACATCACCTCGGCCCATGAGTAGGGAAACCCCTCCGGCATAGCACAGCTAGAGCAGAACATGTCCTGGGAGGAAGGGGCCAAGGGAGCATCTTTCCAGGATGGATTTGGGACATCACATGGTCCTCGAGGATGATGCCTTTCCTCCCTCATGTGCTTGCAAGCTTATACCCCCTCCTGTCTTTTCCTTTTGGAGCTAAACCTCAGCTTAACCACTGTTTCTTCAACCTTCCTGTTGCTTTCCCCCTCTGGACTCTGCACCAGGACCCTTCTTTGTTGAAGGGATTTGCACAACAGCTCGGCTCCCACGTTGGCGCTGAAGTGAATCCCCAAATTTCAGGGCTACAGGGACTTGCTGGTGGTCCTGGCTGAGCCACCTCTCCAGACCTGCTGGAAGCCCGGCCATCACACTCTGGTGCTGGAACGGGGAACAGTCACTGCTGAAAAGCCCGGCTCGCTCAGCAAGGGGCTGCCCAGTGCTTTGGGGAAGGGGGGAGACGGGAGAAGTCCAGCAGAGCCCCCAGGGATGTGTGGGACATGGCAGGGTGCCGCTCCAGAGCCTTGAAGGGAGCAGGAGCATCACTAGATGGTGCTGCAATCCTCTGCTACGGCACCGGCTGAGGCTTCCGCTCCTACAGGGCAGCGAAACCTTGCTCCATCTCGTCTGCTCGGCTCCGAGAAACACCAAACCCTTGGCAGGGGGCCGGACAAACGGGCTCCCTCAGGAGCCTCGTAGCATTTTCCCCGTTCAGACTAAATCCTTCAGCAGTATAGCTGATTCCCCAGCCACCTCCGTTTTGGATTATTAGCCCTCTAATAGCAAAATCTGTTTACAGCTGGGAAAGCCTGGCCGTTCTCCTATAGCTTTGCCATCTCATTTGCCAAGAGAGCAAACTCAGGCGGGTAACAGCCTGATTAACTCGCCCTTAATCAGGCTGACACCCACAAACAGCAGCTTAGAGAAGTGACATATGACAGCAGGGACTCCAGGGACACGGAGTCGCTGATTCAGGCAAAGCCTGCAAGGTGCTAACTGTTGGGTTATTAACGATAATGAAGCGCTGGGAAGAGCTGAGCATGCTGATGGGCAATGCGGTATTAACCCAGGTACTGCCACGGCCACTTGCCCAGGCAGGTAGGGACGGTGCCCACTCAGAGCTGGGATGGGGGACTAAGACCAGCAAGGATGGGTCATCTCCATCTGATCAAAAAGCACCAATTCCAACAGGGAGACAACTTTTGGAGAGGGCTAACCCCACCCAGCTGCACCCACCATGTCCTGGGGTCCTGGGAAGCTGGGAAGGAAGAGCCTTGGCCACTCTTTCAGCTGGTGTTGCTGCCAGAAGCAGCACACGCCTGGCTTGAAACCACAGCTTCTTCAGCCTGGGACGCAGGGTCACGGCTCAGGCTTTGCAAACAATTTGGAAAATCGGTGGGTTGTACCCTCTGGAAAACTTTTCAGGCCCCCAAAGTGGGAAAGAAGGTGTAAGAAGGGTTCATTTAAATGAAATAAGACCAGGCACTTACACGCTATGCGGACGTATGCTCTGCGGCTCTTTGTGGTGCCCGCTGAGCTCCAGGCCACACACTGGCACCAGTAATCTTCTAAGCCGAAGAGCTCCTCCACCTGCTGCCGGGAAACCTCGATCTGCACCTCCCGCACCAGCATCCCTGGAAGGGGACAGAGGGACAGCATCAGTCCAGCAGGAGGGAACTTGAACATAGGAAGTTCCATCTCAACATGAGGAGGAACTTCTTTCCTGTGAAGGTGGCAGAGCCCTGGCACCGGCTGCCCAGAGAGGTGGTGGAGTCTCCGTCTCTGGAGACATTCCAAACCCGCCTGGACGCCTTCCTGTGCAACCTGCTCTGGGTGACCCTGCTCTGGCAGGGGGTTGGACGGGATGGTCTCCAGAGGTCCCTTCCAACCCCTGCCACTCTGGGATTCTGTGATACGGAGGCAGCACCCAAGAAGGCTGGTGGATGCACAAAGCTCGAGGTCAGAGGCAGTGGGTTGGAGGCATCTCAGAGGCATCTGTGGTTGGCACCTCTGCACAGCAGGGACTGTTCCCTGTGGAGGGTGACATGGAGCTGAAGCAATGGCTCATGTAGAGGATTCTTGTCTTATTTTTTTTATCCCCAGTCTGGCTGGGCAGGACCAGGACCTCTTGACCGATTCTAGAGGCATCACCCTCCTCCACCAGCCTTCTCCTCCGGCACCGACATTCCCTGTCCCTGCCCAGACCCCTTCCCATCTGCTGGGTTTGAAGGCTGCCTCCAAGGCTTTTGCTGTGAGGAGAAATCATCTCTACCAGCTGCCATTTAAACACAAATACACAATGACAAATAAAAGATCTTAGAGGAAATCATCCAAGGACGACGGCGTTTCATGCCCAATGACCCCAGAAAGGGTTACACACCTCCATCAACCCCCCCTGTGAAGTCTGCCAGGACACCCTGGCTGTGGCAGGGATGCGGTGACAAAGGTGGCATCGCCATGTCCAGGACATGGTCCCCTGGGCCGTAGGATGCTGAGGCTCGCCCAAAGCATCAACCCCTTGTAGCGTGGCCATCACTGAGGGCGGGAGGGACTCGGCGCTTACTCTTCCTTATTTTCAGCAGTACCTACCCGGGCTTTTTTTGCAGCTTCTATTTATAAAAAGGCCAGAAGTTCACAGGCACAGAGCGCTGGGCGCTCCCCAGCTGTAATTTTGTGAGCTTGCTCTCAGCGCTGCGAGGAGCAATTACCATCTCTCTGCCACCTTCCCCTGGAATAGCTGACAAACATGCGCCAAGGAAATACAATTTATTTTGCCACTTTTAAGGGCCGGGGGGGAAGCATTTGGGCCAAACACTTTTGGAAAAATTAGGGCTTTTAGAAGGAGCCAGGAGGGAGATGGCTCAAAACCATCTGGGTGGGGTGGGTCAAGCAGCCCTGGAAAGGTAGGGAGCATCCTGCAAATGCCCTGCTATCTCCATAACTCCGAAAGCAAAGGCTACCCAAAACTGCAGAGCGAGCTTATGGCTGCCAGGAGCGACGATTTAAACGTCTCGCAGGCATCCAAACACAGCCACTCCTACCCACCGCCCCTTCTTGTCCCTCTGAATTATCCTCTCCGACTTGGCCTATTTTTGCTTTCTTCTGCATGAAATGTTTTGGATCAGACGCACTCAGAGCATTACTGAGCCCAGCTCATTCAAGACACGTCTTAAAAGTAGCTTTTTTTTTTTAAAGGTCCCTTCTTTCAAGCTTTTAACGGAGGACACTTAAAAAGGCGCCCACACCTAACCATGTTACCCTGTCCCTTCGTGCCCAGCTCTGCCCCGTGCCCTTTCCTAGGGAACTTAGGGAAATTTGCAGCTTCCCTACAAATGGCAGGTGCTGCAAACGCAGATTTTTTTAGCCCAGAAAACCATTTTGGCTTCAGCTCCCTTTTGCTTGGGCAGATGTGCCCAGGCCAGCGGAGTTTTACATGCGTAGTATCACCTCCATAGGGAAGGCACTGTCAGGTTTGTTCACTGGTAGCAGCAACGCTGTCTTTTGAAGCCTGGGTGAAGAAGGTGTGATGCTGTTTCGTCCCCAAATTGCCGGCACACTTTCTGCACCTGCAGACTGGCACCTGAGAGGGAGATGCTGGCCCAAAGCAAACATGTCCCCCCCTAAAACAGGGTAAGCTCATGCCGCTCAGGCTTTCTGCTCCCTTTCCGCTGCGTTTTCTCCAGCCTGTTTTGCTCAAGAGTTGCATGAGGCAGGTTATCCGGTAAGGGGTGCTCACCCGAGAGGTGGATCAAGCAGTGGGGCCAGAAATATAGTGCTTTTTCCATGCTGCACATCACTAACTCAGGATGATTTGGAGGAGAAATGAGACCTAATGGCATTTAGATAAATTAACAGGGGGATAATCCATTCAGGGCTGGACCACACTGCTAACGTAGAATCATAGAATCATAGAATCTTCAGGGTTGGAAAGGACCTTTGAGATCATCGAGTCCAACCATACACACACAAAAGAACCCCCCTACAATCTCTGTCACTAGAGCATGCCCTGAAGTGCCAAATCTACACGTTTCTTAAATACCTCTAGGGATGGTGACTCAACCACCTCCCTGGGCAGGCTGTTCCAGTGCCTGACCGCTCTTTCAGTAAAGGAATTCTTCCTAATGTCTAATCTAAACCTCCCCTGCCGCAACTTCAGACCATTTCCTCTGGTGCTGTCATTATTCACCTGGGAGAAGAGGCCAACACCCACCTCCCGACAACCTCCTTTCAGGTAGCTGTAGAGGGCAATGAGGTCTCCCCTCAGCCTCCTCTTCTCCAAACTAAACCTGCCCAGTTCCCTCAGCCTCTCCTCATATGGCTTGGTCTCCAGACCCCTCACCAGCTTGGTAGCTCTCCTCTGGACCCGCTCCAGCACTTCAATGTCCCTCTTGTACAGA
>VWZL01005211.1:130825-152499 GCA_013396915.1 Stercorarius parasiticus | reverse complement strand
ATTATGGGTGGGTTGTTCTGCTCTCCATCCTTATCTTCCAGCTCCGGAGGCTGAACCCCCTGGGGATAGCTGGTCTGACGACTGAAGACGGAGGCAAAGTAGGCATTAAGTATCTCAGCCTTCTCCTCGTCCTTGGTTGCAACTTTCCCCCCCACATCCAGTAAGGGATGGAGATTCTCCCTGGCTCTCTTTTTGTTGATGTATTTATAAAAATGTATTGCTGTCAGACCAGGGAATCCCTAATCACAGACTGTAGAAAGCTGGGAGGGTACCGGCAGGGTTCATCTCTCCATCATTGTCCCGGTTCAATGTTCTTCCCTTAAGCATCCACCGCTGCCTCACACAGGGTGCGTGAACCTCTGGCTCGACCCGGCGCAGCCACACGTTATAAATACATTAACAACCCCTTGGCGAAGGCTGCTCGGTCACTCATCGGCCCTGACTTTTCCCCGGAGTGGTGAGGGTTTCAGACCTGGCCTCCGCAAGAGCTGTGAGGTGGAGATGCAGCCCCAAAGAGAGAAATGGCGCTGCCGGTGCTCCCGACAGCCCCCAGAGAAACAAGGGGGACAGCCCTCCTGGGCATTTTTGACCATCCTTCACAAAGAGGTCCTCTGGAAGAAAAACACCCCGGGAACAGATGAAGCAGCTTCAGGAAAGGCTCAAAAAGCCACAAGGAAAATAAATGGTCTGCCCTTTCCAGAGGAGGTTCAGAGACGCACCCAAGCAAGGACCAGCTTCACGCATGAAGAGCCAAGGAGATGCTGAGGAAGGGCAAAAAGGGACAAGAGGAGATCCCGTAAAAGCACTTGTGCTCCTCTGGGCTGACAAAGCCTCTCCTCTAAGCTCAGGCTGCCTTCTGGGGCCAGCGCTGCAGCAGTTCAAAAGGCTGCCTTGGTTTAAAGCCCTCCGGAGATGAGGGATGCCGCACACTCATTTGCAGAGAACCGCTCTCCCATGGGAAACGTGACTGTTTTCCTCCGCTCCGGACCAGCCCACAGGTACCAAAACTGGTGCAGAAAAGATGGGAACCGAGCTAAAGTATTTGGATTTTAGCAAATTTACTTGATTACATGATATATCCAACCCCCATGCCTTGTTCTCATGTTGGGATGTTTCAAAGCAAGGGGCAAGAAGCTCCATGGTGCCCAGTCCCATGGAACAAGACACCCCCCAGGATGCCTAAATCACCTTCTTGCCCCCCATTTCAGGCAGCCAGTGGCTGACTTGCCCTCCAAGGCAGGGAAGAGCTCATCTGCCATTAAAAGGCATTTTAAATCCTACCTGCAAATGTTCTCGCTACCCATTAAACATCTAATCCCTTTATAAGCTGCCAGCCTTTGCCACCCCTCGTGGCAATGACTCCTACGTGTTGATAAGGCATTTTGTAGGAAAGCGTTTCTTTTTTTTTTTTTGATCAGTTTTAAACGTGCTGCCTTTCAAATCCCATTAAACAACCCCACGTCCTGCAGAAGTGTGAGTGTGCAAGCACGCAGGCTGACTTCCCCGAGCTTCTATGGGGTATGGTGACCATCATCATGCCTTCATCAATGGTCTAGAAAGGGGCAGCTCATCCTAAAATTCACCAATGATGTGGAAAGAGAGACAAACTGTGCATGGACAGAGGAGGGGGAAAACATACAAAAGCAACCTCGTGAGCTTGCAGTCACGTGGGAATGCTCCAAATGAACCAAAGAGACCTGTTGGTCTACCCGGAGGAGAATCATCTCCAGTGTGGATGTACAAGAGAGAAAAGAGCAGAAGCACATGGGAAGAGGAGAAGAGAAGGGCAGGCGGGGGATGCCGGGGTGGGTTTGCTCACCGGTGACCTCGTCCAGGCTCTCCTTGGTGACGTGGTCGTTCTGGTTGACCCACTCCCCGTTGCACTTGAAGTAGATCTGGGTGGCAGGGTTGGCACGGCAGACGAGCTCCACCGGCTTGTTCTTCACGATGTAGGCGTCCTGTGGCTCCAGCAGAAAGTGAGGGAGGGTCTCTGCCGGGGCCGAGGGGAAGGAGTCGGGCAGCACGTCACTGTACTCCAGCCCTGCCAGGGGAGCGAGAGGGTTGGGAGGTGTCCTTAGTCCCATCCCAGAAGGGACGCAACTCCTACCTACACTGCCTCATCCCTCCCTCTCCTTCCCAGGACTGCCCCACACGCAGTGGTGTTACCAACAGCCCTTGCTGAGGATGCTCGGAAAAGCAAAAGAAGGCTGGAGGCTCCCCCAAAAGAAGAAAATCAAATCTCTGCTAGCTAGAGAGCTGCGGGGTGCATCCTTGTTTTGTTGGGTACCAGCCACCCCATCCACAGTCAACCCCGAAGCCTGGTTGTGGTCTCACTAGAGGACACCATGAGTAAAAAGGCAAAACAAACCCAAGTCCAGGGATGGGGACACAGAGAAGCTCCAAAGGGGCTGGTGTCTCCCATCCCAAGCTCTCCCCCCCAGCCAACGCTTGGATCTCAGCATCACAGGACGGGGTGGGGGCACCAGCAGCCCCCGGGGACTGGCCATCTGCCCATCACGGGCCAGCGATCGCTTCCAGCCCGGCCACCTCCAGAGAACATCACCCAAAAATGCTATCAGGATTCACACCATCCCACCCCAGACACCAGATGGGGTCAGTGCCCTGGTGATCTCCATCTACTGGCTTGTTGGCTCTCAAAACCAATCTAAATGCAAAAACAACCAGAAAAAGAGAGCTCACGTCTGCTCAGGCCAGGCCAAGAAAAGTCTTGAAAAGGGGGACAAGCACCTCAGTGCTCACCCAGGGACATAAACCCTCAGGAGTGGGAGCCTTAAGGTGGCTCGTGCCCAGCATGGGAACATGCTGTGACCGACGCTGAGGATCATCTGCAGCATCCCGCACAGGAAACCTCTTCCCAGCCATATTTCACCCAATTAAGATCAAATCCAAATATCCAAATATCGCAGGACTTAAAAAAAAACACACACAACCCCCAGGATGCTGCTGCTTAACCTGCTGTTTCTGCGTATCTCGCTAGCAGTCAGGTCACACCACAAGGCTTTTCTTTACACCTAAAAGAGTTATGAGCTTTTCCTCCTCCTCCTCTCTTCCCCCAGTGAGAGCTGTGATTCTCAACTCCAGGCACTGCGGCGTGCAGGAAAACAGTAAATATCCCCAGCCCTGTGATAACATCTCCGGAGCTGGCAAGGAAGAAAGGAGCCCACTCCCTTCGTCACCCTTGGCAAGGAGCAGCGCTGCATGGGGGAGATCAGAGCATCCTGAGATGGGAGGAGAAGGAAAAAAAATAAATAATCAGATGCATCAAGAAAACAAGACGCCCGGGCTGCCTCCCGAGCAAAAATCAGCAAGGGGAAAAAAAAACAAACAACCAAACCCCAACACACAAGGTCAGTCGTTTAAAATCCATTTAGGAAAATTGACTTTCCATTTCCATTTAACACAGCACTAAGGGAGAGTGGCAGGACATTTGTCATAATCCATTAACTGCTCTTTTAGAAACAATGAATTAAACTCCAGGCTAATTTCTCCCTCTCTGGCTGGCTCTTCCCCACCTCTCCTCCACCAGCCTTTCCCTCCCCTGGCGGGACAGGGGGACGCGGAGGTGCCAGCCCCTGCTGGGAACTGGCCCACATTCCTCCCCGTGCCCCCCATCAGGTCCTGCTCCCCTCACCTGCTGAGCACCCTCTTACCTGTATCACAGCAGCAAATATCACTTTCTTTCTTTCCCCCCCCGCCCCTTTCTTAATTTACTATTCAATTTTGCATTCACTGAGCTGTTTTGTTGGTTGTTTTTTAAAAAAAAAAAAAAAAAACACAACACACTTAGATGCCGCAAAACTAAATTCCCTGGCAAAGGGGGCTGGCAGGAGATAATCCAACTGGCAGCGGAGGCAGCCAGCAAAACTTCACTCACGGGCTCGTGTGAAAAGCCTCTCTGAAACGATGCCCTCCGCATCCCTGCAAGCATGCAGCCTTACAAAGTGGTACCTGAGCTCAGGGACAGGACAGGGCACACGTATCGCGCGCGGCAGAACATGGAATGAATCACAGAATGGTTTGGGTGGGAAGGGACCTTAAAGACCATTCAGTGCCACCCCCTGCACTGGGCAGGGACACCTCCCACCAGATCAGGTTGCTCCAGGCCCCGTCCAACCTGGCCTTGAACACCTCCAGGGATGGGGCAGCCACAGCTTCTCTGGGCAACCTGGGACAGGGGCTCACCACCCTCACAGCAAACAATTTCTTCCTCAGATCTCACCTAAATCTCCCCTCTTCCAGTTTAAAACTGCTCCCCCTCATCCTATCACTACATGCCCTTGTGAAAAGTCCCTCTCCAGCACCCTCCGTAAACCACTGGTGTGATGTCCGGGTGGGCTCTCTGTCCACCCATCCAGGGCAAGGGTGGCTCCTGGGCTTTGTTTTACAGCTCCAAGGGCAGGTGGGTCTAGAAAGCAGGTTTGCTATAAGAGATGTGAACACTTTAAGCCCAGGAGTCCCTCAAAGGGCACTTGGCAGAGCAGAGCCCCCCACCACCAGCCCTGCACCAGGCACTGCTGAGGGCAGTGGGAGAGATGCCAACTACTCCAAGATCTACCATCCCTGGCCGTAACATGGGTATGAAACTCCCCATTAAGTTTTTCTTCCATATCTTTGCCACCCTTTTATTTCTTTTCTTTCTTATTTTTGTTTTGTTTCCTCCCCAAGCCAGGTGTAACACCCAGGATGCTGATGAGGAGTCCTGCAGCCCACCCAGCACCATAAGGGTGACCCACAAAGACCCAACATCCCCGAAGAAGCCAATTTTCAGAGGAACCTTCCCCTATGGGCCTTGCCTCTGGCAAGGTCACCCCAAAGCGCATGTGTCTCTGACCCAAAACCGCGGGCGAGGAGAGGTTCTCCTCCAGCAGCCAACACCAAAGACTTGTCTCTTCCCACCCCACCACCGCTTTGGTGATGCTAAAGGAGACTTTGGAGAGGATCTGGGAGTGGGGGGGGATGAGTCACACCGACAGGGATGAAAATCGCAGATTTGTGACTCACCCATGGTCACCTGCAGTGGGATGGGTCATGGTCTGGGCTGTGGTGGGACACAGGGTTCGGGGCTGAAACACCGCCAGAGGTACTGAAAATCCACTGACCCCACCGTCAACAGGTCCCATCCGACTCCCTGCCCTGAGAGAAGGTCTGCCCAAATCTGTGCTGAGGGTCCCAAGCTCAACACTTCAGGTTTCTTCTCCAAGGGGACACAGTGAGTTTGGGGATGAGTGGTGGGACAGGATGATCTCCCCATCCCTGGGCCAGACTCAATATCTGCTTTCGGTGGCTATAAAAACCTGCACGGTTTAAGGTTTGAACACAAAAATCCCGAACCCTTAAAGCTAGGAGCATCCTGGCTGCTGGGAAAGTTTAAATCCTGCAAACTCACAACAGCTGACAGATTGTGTATTTCTGGCCAAGAGAGATCCAGGGCCAAAAAAGCAGCTTTAACAGGAGACTCATAACCGGGGCCGTGCCGCAGAGCCCCAACCCCACGGCACCCCTGGGCTCCTGCCCGCTCATGGACGGGAGGAGAGCAAGGGGGAGGCTGATTTCTCCATTCAGAAACCGGCCGAAGAAAGGCATTTGCAGCTGGGCAGGGCGTTTGGCTCCAGCACAATACGGCCACTGGTATTTAAAGATGCTGGGATAGAATTAAGGCAGAGGAACAATGGGGACTTTGGATGTGAAGAGGAAGGAGAACCCCGATGGGCGTGTTTATCATAAGCCATGAACCCGACCTTACATTCCACGCCCTGACACCACATGGGAAACCTCTTGCTCATGGAGGGGCCCCCCCAAAAAATCCACGTACAGTCAGCTGTGGGGGAAGCATGCCTGCTCGTGCCGTGAGGATGAACCACTGCTGCTCCCACCTGCCCCAACTATCCATCAGCAGACACAAAATACACAAAAAATAAGAAGCACCTTCCCAGTGGTACAACACCATCACCTCTACATGGTCCTTCCCTCATGGGATGGAGGGGCAAATAGCTCCAGCACAGCCAGGACGAGGTGCTGTGGGCGCCAGGGTTAACAGGACAGAGGATGGAGAGGTTGGGGAAAGGTTCTGGTCTGCTCCCGCACGATAAGGACATTGATAAATGGCCCTGTGACGGTGGGAAAGGGTACCATCTGCTGGGACAACCTTCACCTCCAATGGTCTTGCATAATATCATTATTATGGTGAGACCCTGGCCCAGGTTGTCCAGAGAAGCTGTGGCTGCCCCATCCCTGGAGGGGTTCAGGGCCAGGTTGGACAGGGCTTGGAGCAACCTGGTCTGGTGGGAGGTGTCCCTGCCCAGGGCAAGGGGGTGGACCCAGATGATCTTTAAGGTCCCTTCTAACCCAAACCATCCTATGGTTCTATGATTATATATATATATATAATATATAAGAAACCTTGAAAGAAGCAGGTGTCTGACTTCTCCAGGCTGGGGGCACGCACTGGGACGCTCAGATGGCTCTAATACCGGTGAAGACTTTGTAAGCAGGAGGGTTTGCACGTGTGCTTGCAATGAGCATCACCCCGGGGAACAGACGCTTTAACCCACAAAACACACGGAGGCCACTTCTGCTTTGCCCATGGCCGCCCTGATCCCCACTGAGGTGGCCACTTGGCCCATTGACTGCAGGGGTGGCACATGCAAGGGAGGCACACGAAGGCAGGGACACCATCCCTGAGCAGCCGGGATTTCCAGTGCTGCAATCAGACAAGCAATAAAACTCCCGGCAGCGACACACTGATAAATATTTGAGAGCGCGCTGCGCTGAGTGCAATCATCATCTCCCTGGCAGACGTCTGCAGGGGGTTCCCATCTGCCGGCTTCCCTCCTTCCCACTGGAGGTGGGTGCCTGCTTCCCAGCTCCCTTTGGGGGATTTTTTTCGGAAGTCCCAGGCTGTCAGCATCCCACAGTCTCACGCTATTTGGGGCAAACGGTCGGGTGCCGCAGTGCGATGTGCTAGAGCACTGAATTCACCGCTAAATCTATATTTTTGGGGAGGAGAGGCAAGGAGGGGGCTCGGCCCAAACCCCCAAAGATGAGTACCATAGGAGCGGCAAGGTGGAAAAGGGAGGAGGGGAATAGGCACTGACTTCTTCTTTCCCTCTCCAGTCTCCTCTCCCTCACCCTTCATCACACGTTTTAATCTGCTGGGGTTGAGCTGGATTATCCGCAGCATCTGTTCCCTGGGGGGTGACCTGCAGATGTTTGCAGCTCGCCTTGGCAACTTGGTCGGAGATCGAAGACCCCCAACCAACCAGCACCACCAGCCTGCACAGGGAACAGCATTATATCCCCCCCTCCATCCCCCCAAAACACATGCCAGAAGGGATGGCGAGCCCCGAAAGCAATTCCCCTTGCAGCAACGGCTGAGCAAACCTCCGCAGGAAAGCGTTAAAATCCCCTCTTCTGCAATTGTTATCCCTCCAAATATTTGGAAGATTACAGAAGCATTAGCAGTGGTGCCCGTCATCCACGGCTGCATCCCTCCCCTCCCTGCATCCCTCCCGGCCGCACCGGCCAGGCAGGAATGTGATGTAAGGATTAAGCCGGGGTGCCTCGCCTTCTCCGGCTAAATCTCAGTGGCGGTGGGCACTTAACCCTCTCCGTCTCCATCTCCCCCACCCCACGCTGATTTCGGGGCAAGCGTAATTTCGTGCGAAGGCCCGAGAGGGAATGGTTAAACCCATTCCCACCTGCCAGGCGGGTAGAAATCCTGTAGAAATGAAAAAAAAAAATATGACAGCTTATCTCCAGCGCCGAAGGAGGAGAGCCGCCTGCCTTCCCAACCCCCTGGCGGAGAGGGGGATGGGGGGGATACTCTGGCCACCGGCAGGGATGCTCTGGCCACCAGCTTGGCTCGAGGAGGTGTCTGAAAGGAGCAGGGCTCTCTCCCCCCACCCTAAATCCCCCCTCCTGTTGCCTCCAGGGGGAATGTATGACCACACTCATTTATGGATTAGTGCTGTTGCCATTTAAGCTCCGGCAAATTGTGGTGCCAGAGCCACAGAACAGCTCATTCCCACGCCAGGATGCCCGCTGGATCGGGGACATCCCCTCTGGAAGCCCTGGAGGGACATGGAGGCATCGCCACTTGAGCGAGGGTAATCATGTGGGACGCAGTCCTCATCCCACCACATTTCAGTCCATCAGCGTAGGGGGAGCTGGCATCACTGGGCCAGGGATGGTGCCTGGGAACCTGCCCTGTTCCCAAGGGCTTCCCATCCCAGAGTGCCCTCCTGGGATAATTTCAGGTCTGGCAGTGAAACATAGCCAAGCTTTTCCTCCTAAAAGCACCCTGAGCATCCTTTCTCCCCAAAGCATCATCCTCTCTTCCCTGAGCATCCCCTTCTCCTCCCCATCACACACATTCAGCCTCCTGCACACCGCTGCTGTCTCCCAACACGAAGCCCCATCACCAAGGAGGTGCCAGCGGCTCCTGGCATCTTCAAAGGCAAAGTCCCTGTGAGGCAGAGCAGTGCCCTGCAAAGCCACAGCCCAAACCCCCTTTCTCCAGGGATGTGCCTGATGCCCCAAAAACAAAAGGTGGATGGGTTTGGAAGATTTGGAGCCCTTTGCACCAAGCGCAGCTTCCCCCTCTGCTGCTCCCTCGCACAGAGCCTGCAAAAACTCCTGCCTTCCCAACCCTCCCATTTCTTCAAAGCAGGGTCGAGAGGCGAGCTGGGTGGCGCAGAGGAAAGGGAGATGGAGGGGATGTGATGGGCACCGCCACCCCGAGGGTTACCGTCACCTCCCAGCCCTGGCGCGCAGCTTGCTGATGTAACCCCCCGGCCTCATTAACTCAGCACAGCGCTCATTAACCTCTCCCTCTGCGGGAGGATGGAGAGGATGAGATGGGATGGACTCAAGCTGCCCGCAGACATGGCCATGGGATGCCAAAAACTGAGCATGGAGCCCGTCAGGGGCAGTAAGGAAAAACACTGGTACCCGGGCATCTCACCTCCAGCCTGGAGCAAGGCTGGATTTCGAGGTCAAGACACCACAGGGATGTCCAGCCGTTGATGTGCTCCTGGGGTGTCCATCCCCGTGGCCTCTGACGCCTCCCCCAGGCACGTGCAATGGTGACTCAGCAAAGGCTGGACCACAAAACCACGATGCTCAGGGTGTTGCTGTGTTCAACCCTTGCTACCGCTGGTGCCCTGCTGTCCACAGAAGGTGTTGCTCCACCTCGGGGTCATGCGTTTCCAAGGTCTTCGTCTCTGTCACCCCCAAAAAAGCAGAGCTCACCACTCCCACCAGCCAGGAAAGGTCCTGCAAGCCTGGCTGCATGGGCTGGATTTGGGGAACCCACCCCCCTGTACGGAGCACCAGGACTACGGACAGACCAACACAATGTCCCCGCGGCACCGCAAACCCCCTTGTCTCCCTCTATGGCTCTCCATTCTCACCAACCTTTTATTAACCACTACGTTTGGCAAGAACCACCTAACCTCCTCCCCAAAGCACCTCTGCCTGACAAACTGGCTCATTTTCCTCCATCGATTGCCTCCATTCTTTCCTGAGAGTTTTACGGTCCCTTTGCATCCCTCCCTTCCAAACTCGGCATCGTCCCCCTGGGGTAAATCCAGCCCCGTCCCCCCTATCCCATCCCACCCCATCCCCTCCTCTCCAGCTCCTCCTGGAGCCCACCCAGGACAGGGGACAGCAGGGACAGAAAGACAGACATGAGGACAGCATTTCGCTGCAGCATCCCAGACGGGTTAGCAGATCCCCCCGGCAAGCACACGTTATAATTAGAGAGCATTCCTCCTCAGCGCAGGTAATGAGGGGGTGCGCCCAGCCAGCCCTAATTACACCCTTGGGAAAAATAAATAAATAAATAAGCAGATTCCTCTCCCAGTCAAATGAAAAGCCTGCAGCCGGCTCCCTCGCTGAGCACCTCCATTAACCCGCACTGCATGGGGAAGGGGGGAAAAAGTAACAGAACGCAAAGTCTGAGCTGAGAAAAGGGTGGGAAGAAGGAGCAGCAAGGGGGAATTTGCACGCAACGGCCTTATCAATCAAAACCCACTTCACCTGACCAAAAAACCACATTAAAGTAATCAACTCTTTAGCTAAATCCCTAGGTCAGGCTTTTGCAAAGCAGCCCGAGAGGAAAACTAAAAGCAGGGTACCCTGGCAGGGAGCGTCCCCCCTCAGAGCACCCCTGTGTGTCCCACCACAGCATCCCGGCGGCTAAGGGCTTCCGATCCGAATCCCAACCACCGCCAGCCCCACAGCAGAGACACCCGGGGCTCTGCCAGCAGCTCCCCTCGGAGCCGGGAGCAGAGAGATTTATCTTCTTGATTATGCATTTCGCCGGAGTATTTATGGAGTCACTACTCTTTTGTTTTTATCTTTATGATTATGATAATCAAAGGCGAAAACTCCCGAGAAGTGTAAACAGCTGAGATCCCTTACGGTACGAACCTCTTCATTTTTCATTATATAGATTTATAACATTACGCCGGCATATTGGAGTAAATTGTGCCTTATTTCTGGTTTTAGCAGAGCGGAGCTCTGAGTCTCGCGAATCCCTGTAAATACCCACGGAAAGAAGAATGAATTGAAAAAAGAAAGAAAGAAAGAAAGAAAGAAAGAAAGAAAGAAAGAAAGAAAGAAAGAAGGAGGAGGAATTATGTAGCAAATCCCCGTTACACTCTATTGTGCTCGCTCCTTTTGTGCTATTTTATACATTTCCTTCAGGGAAGCAGTTACGTTTGAAAACTATCTCCAAATTCCATCTAGCGCTAGTTCTTGTTATGGGCACGGACACTTTCCTTTGTGCTATTTTAATTTCATTGTTGCGGTACTCTTGTATAGTTTGTTCTGTTTACTGAGCTGCCGTGTTATTTTTAATGGATATAATAATTATATGAACTTTTATTTATTTGCTTTGGCTCATGAAAGAAAAAAAGCCAGCAGCGGATAATGCGGTAATACGCTGTTTATTCACATGGACGGCGTGTACTGTGTTTCTGTTGTGAAAAGAATAATAATTTCAACAAGAAACGAGAGAAGGGAAAAGCAAACAAGGAACAAACAGGGACTTGTTGCCCCGGTTAACGCCAGAAAGTCCAAGGAATTATTAATTATCATTCAAACTGCAGTAAATCAAGTGCAAGATGCAATCTCTCTCTGGGGAAAAAAAAAAAGGAAAGGGAAAAAAAAAAAGGAAAGGAAAAAAAAAAAAGGGTCTCCTGTTCAAATGAGCAATACAGTTTTAAAATGCTAACTCCGTGAGAAAGAAAGTTGCCAGTTTCGCAGGCAGAAAGCACTTTCCCCTTCGCCCAAATTACATACATATTTAAAAATGTAAATTCCCCAGCATTCCCCTTGAGAGTGCAATTTCCAGGCGGCTGTTTTGCAATGTGTTTTGTTGTGTTGTGTCTTCCCCCCCCCTCCCGGCCCTCGATGTGCAAATGCCGAGGCGACCGCCTTGGCTTCGGGCACCAAAAGCAACTTTAAACCATCAGGGAGCGGGGCTGCAGCCCTCCCGGCGCCCCTCGGGAGGAGAAGGATGCTCTGCTGCCCACCCCGCATCCCAGCTCCAAGCATCCCTTCCCTGGACCACGGGCTGGAGGGGAGCGGGGTTTCACCCTCGGAGCACCCAGATGCCCAACATCGAGGGGGGCACACGACCTGGCCATGCCCTCTAAAGGCTGCTCACAAGGTTTGGTGGTCCTGGGGCCAAAATCCAAAAAAGGAGGGATGTGCATGTCCACCTGATGCGGGGAAGCGAGGGATGGTGTGAGCCCAACAAGGTAAAGCAAAAAGTTTAGGCACAGCTGGCTGCAAAGAAGGGAAAAGCAGTCCAAAAGGAGAAAGCTTTTTTTTTTTTTTCCCCTCCACCGTTTTCGCCTTGTTTTCTCACCCACCTTCTCCTTCCCAGCAGCTCCTGCCAGCCCCAGGAAGACAAAGCCGGCTGGAAGGATGCTCCCCACCGCCTCCAGCCCAGCCTCTCCACAGGCCCCGCGCCAGGGGCTGCCCTACTTTTCCCAAGGTTTTTTCCCCCACTCTTCTCCCGTCGCTCCCTCGGGAGCGGCACCCATTCCCCTTGCTGGGGCTTCCCACCCCCAGACCCATGGGTTGGGGTCATCTCCCACCCCATGGTGCATTCCGGTTCCTTAGGGGAAGGTGGTCGGTGCGATGCTGCGCCGTTTTTAAATCATTTTACTCACGGCATTATGTTGTTTTTTTAATCACGAAAACGCACCAAAAAGAAGAGGTCCACTCCATGCCCCGATTTCGCCATTAATTCAAACTGGGGGAGGAACATCACAAGAGTGGCTGATTGAGGCCCCTTTATTAAACAGTCTTTAAAGTTGCCCTTAATCTTTCAGATTCGTTGCCACGATCAAAAAAAATAAAATCCCAACAACCACCGCAAATGGAGGCTGGAAATATTTTGCTTTTCATTGTCCTTTCTCTGCCCTTCTCTCCCCTTCTCATTTCACTGCGACAGTAAGGGACAAACAGGAGGAGGAAAAAAAAAAGAGGGGGGGAGAAATAGGGATAGAAAAAGACTTGGGGGGGGAAGAAAGAATCCCTTCCAATGTTGAATAGCAAATATTAAGACTTTTCTCTCCTCACCCCTTTCAGCGATATCCCTATTAAAGACTAAAAAACCCGAACAACCAGTGAGACTAGCGGAGAGGACAAGGCTTCTCCATCCCCTGGCCTCTCTTGTACTTTAACCCCCACAGCCCAGGGCAGGTGCAAGAGCGGGTACCGGAGGCCAGAGCTTCCCATTGCAGCACATAGGAAAGGTCTACGGCCGGTTGTGAAGGATTTCAGCAATTACCTTGATTAGTTTTATTCCTTCCCCTCTAAACCCCGAAGCCAGCTGGGCTCCTAGCACTTCGCACCTGCTTTTATAGAGAGCAAAAAAACCCTGAGATTTGATTAAAGCTGGGAGGGTTTTTGCCTATTTTCAGTGCCTGCCTTTGCCTGGCATCACTGCCTCCCTGCCCGCACCATAGGGAGAAATACCCCATGCTCCAGAGGAAGGAAACCCCTACAAAAAACAAATCCTTTTCCCTCCCACTCCCATTGATGGCAAGATGGGAAGCCTTTGGGAGCTTCCTAATGTTGTTTGGCACCCTCCTCCCCTCCCGTGCTCCCTGGCATTTAAATACTATGGGACCCCGTGCCGCCGCAGCCGGTTTCTTCCTTTCTCACCGCTGGGAATTTCCACCTTTTCTTCTCTGGACGCAGACCGGGTTCCCACCATGCCGAGTTTCTCTTTCCTCCCTTTGTACTCCGGCACCCATGTTCCGGCTCCGTCCCACAGACCAAGCCCCAGCCTCCCCGCGAGCATCCTCCCCTTCTCCACGTGGGTACCACTCGGCGCCGGAGCTGCCGGAGCTACAAAAGCCCTGGCTCTTGGGGTCTGTGCCACCCCACCTCGCAAAGGGGGTAGCATCCCCATCACAGCATCCCCACCGATGCTGCCACCTGTGTGGACCAATACAATGACACACAAGTTGGGCTCCCTCCCATGCCTTCCCCTCTCTCCCTTCTCACCTGGTGCTACACCACCCCAAGGTACCAATAAAAATGACCCTAAAAAAAATTAATAAAATAGAATGTTCGCTAGCAAGGTGCAACGCTACCAAATTAAATCAAGTTCCGGTTCACTGAATCCAGAGACTTTATGGTGACAAATGCGCTGAGCATCTCTAACTCCAAAATCGGAGCATAGCTGGGATGGATGCAGACACACCCAAGGCACAGCCTTAGCAGGACCAGCAGTGAAATGGCTCCTGCAGGGCTCGGTGGCATCACCAAGGGCTGTGCAGCACGAGAGAGGGACCAGAGGTGATCCAGAAAGGTCTCAAGGGAGCAGGGGTCAAAGGATCACGCATACTGAGCATCAAGCACGCCACACACGGAACAAGGAGGAAAAAAGTACTGTCCCCCCAGCCCCCAGCGGCTACATTTCCATAAGTGATTTGTGCTAATTGCTTTAAATGCAGCCATGCTGCGGGTAATCAGAGTCATTAAGTGACCTCTGCTGCGGGAGGGCAGGCAGGGCCGGTGCGGAGCCCCTCGCCCCAGGCCAGCCTCCCCCCGAGTGGGGCAGGCTCCCGCATCCCCAGTGTGCCACGGGGATGGAGCTTGCCTCCAATTTGCTCTTCCCTGGAGCCCAATCACTAAATGGCCTCCCTCCTGCCCTACCCAGAGTCGGGGATGCTGCCCGACGCCCGTGCCACAGTGGGGACGGATCCTGGTGACGCTTGGCTGCCCCTGCCCTGGCTGGACCAGCTGCCTGCAAGTTGGCCACCACAGCTGCCAGCGAGCCCAGGGCTGGCGGTGACCAGGTTGGGTTCAAACCAACCATGTACAAGCACCCAAAAACCCCCACATCCTCCCCAAATTATATTTCCGAAGGCAGAAAATAGGTATTGCTCTGGGGCAGGGTGACAGGAGGGAAGAGCCAGCTGTCACCAGCCAGGGGACACTGGCCTTCAAGGCTAAGCACCAGCCACCCGCCAGCCTGGATCTGCTTCCCACGGATGGCTTTAGCCTTTGGCTGAGGGGCTTAGCCTCAGAGAGCCCCCGCCGCCCTGCCAAATTAACCGTGTCCTCGCTAAGGGACATGTCCACCACCGTGCAACATGTTCAACCTGACTATAGGCAAGGCTTAAACTGGGGCTTGCAATGCACGCACTCGCCAAGGAGGTGGCAGACGGGGCTGAGGATCCTCCAGCACCTTCCCACAGGTCTCTCTCTGCTCCTAGATAGACGAGTTTTCCTGGAAGCATGCTGAGCTCCTCTGGTTCATCCGCTTGGTGCCTTCAGGAGCCCCGGACCAGGTTTTCCTCAGTGCCAGTGAGCAGCCATCCTAAAATGCAGAGCCACGCAGGGATACAGCCCTTCTGGTTGAATTGAAAGCCTGGGTTTAGAACCATAGAATGGTTTGGGTTGGAAGGGACCTTAAAGATCTTGTCCACCCCCCTGCCCTGGGCAGGGACACCTCCCACCAGACCAGGTTGCTCCAAGCCCCGTCCAACCTGGCCCTGAACCCCTCCAGGGATGGGGCAGCCACAGCTTCTCTGGGAAACTGGCTCCAGCGTCTGGAATCTAGTACTCAGTATAAGCTAGAAGCTGCTCAGGCCAGCGCTGCTGGCAGCCGAGGTCTGAGGGGGACACAGCGGGGTCCCTCCCACGTCTCTGGAATCAGGGCTGGGAGGTGTAAAGAAGCAGCCGCGCTTCCAGGAAAACGCGCTGCAGCACGGCTTCTGCCCCTCCGCCGGGACCCATTACACTAACAGTGTGTCCGTTCAGCCCCATATATAAATTACTAATGTAAATTAATGGATAATTGAAGCCCTTTAGTCCTAAATATTTAAATTATTTAACAGGCAATTAAGGGAGAAGGAGAAAGAAAAGAGGAAAAGGGGCCTTAACCCCAACGGGCAAGAAAAAAATAATAATACAAATGAAGTGAGAAGAGAGCAGAAAGAGCCAGACACATGCGTTTTAAAGGGACGCTGCCAGCTTCAGTTTGTTTCCCTGCGTGTGTTTGAGCCTGGCGGATGGTGCAGCGGGTGACCCCAGAGCCGGGGCGGGGGACGGGCAGGGGACCGCCAAGCAGTAGCAGCGCTTCTGCCCCACGTCCCTGCCAGGAGAGGAAAACTTCATGTCTGCCTTCGCAATGACTCTTGGTTGTGGCGGTTAAGCTCTGCATTCACCTGATCAAGTACAAACACCTTTAATCCAAGCGTTTTAATCTTTTTTTCCCCTCTTAAAAGTCGGCTAACGTGGTTATTTCACTCTCTCCCATCTCCCTCTCCAAACACCCTCAGCAAGGCAAAGCACTGGCACAGGAGCAATCCATCAGGACGCTGGATCCCATCCGTGCAATGAGTTTCCCATCCTCAGATGCGCAGCAGAACCCTCCTAAACAGCCCAGTCCACGGCAAGGAGCAGGGCAGGACCGAGAAACACCGTGTTTCCTCCTCCCATCTCCATCCCAAACTGGCCAGGGATATTCCCACTGCTCCCCTGGGTCTGGAAGAGGTTGTAAGGAAAGATACCCATTGAGAAAAGACGTCATGTGGGAAAAAAGACACTTTAACAAAAGCAGCGTGTGAGTTTGTGCGTGCCCGGGAATGACACAGAGGGCAGGGAGAGGGATCAAGACAATAGTGAATAGACTTCAGATTATATCCTGAACTCGCAGCCCCATGGGAACAGGGTTATAAAAACCCTTTTTATTTTGTTTGTAGTCCAAAACAAACAAGTACATAAAAAGCTAAATGCGGAGGAGCCAGACAGGAAGTGAGTAACATCTGGGAAACATCTGGCCCCGACCGTCCTGCAAGCCCAGCCTCCGGCATGGCTCTGCGTACCTGCTCCTGCACTTCCAAATCAGCACGGGTACCCAAAATCCCTTCTCCTGCCCCAAAAGGGAAACTCTGCCCATCCGTCAGCTCTTCTCATTTGCTGAGTGAGGCAATTCCCAAGCTCCTCATCGCTCTCTGGGCCGGCCAAAATGAGTAAACCCTTGTGCTATTCCCACGTGGGTGACCAGCAATGCACGGGCATCTCAGCCTGCTGCAGCGGCATGCATGGACCAGAGGGAGCAAAGCCCCAGGGGCATCTCACCGCTGAGTGGGACATCCTGGTGCAGGGCTCTGAGCATCGCAGGACACCCTGGTACATGGCTCTGAGCATCACAGGACACCCTGGTACGGGGCTCTGAGCATCACAAGATGCCCTGAACATTGCAAGACACCCCCGAACAGGACTCTAAGCATCACAGGATGCCCTGAGCATCGCAAGACACCCTGATACAGGGCTCTGGGCATCACAGCACGGAGGCAGGATGGTCAGCTGGCACCAGGGCACACTTTCCCAGCCCCGAGAGATGCCCCACATCGTCCTCCGCAGGATAAAGGGGGTCCTGCCCAGCAGACATGGGGGCTGGAGCTATTTTCTTCTTTCTGTTCCTCACCTCCTACTCTTAACTCCTCCAAAAGCCCTACAGAAGGAGCCACCCAGCACCTTACCCCATGCCCAGACCCGGGAAGCCCGGGGAGGTTGCAGGGCCTGATGTTTGGGCTGGTTCCAGCCCAGCTTGTGGGGAGGAAAGCTGGCTCAGCAGGCTCCCAGACGGGGCCCTCGGCACAGGGTAATTCCCCCATGGCCAAGCTGCCATCCCACCTCTTCCCTCCCCACCCTGCTCATAGCAGACAGGGTGCTCTGGGGAGCGGCAAGAAGAGAGGGGGGTCACAGGGATGGGAAGCAACCCCCCAGAGCTATTAGATAGCAGGGGGGGAGTTGCAG
Source organism: Stercorarius parasiticus (assembly GCA_013396915.1). Taxonomy (NCBI): domain Eukaryota; kingdom Metazoa; phylum Chordata; class Aves; order Charadriiformes; family Stercorariidae; genus Stercorarius; species Stercorarius parasiticus. The sequence continues at coordinate 135,183 of VWZL01005211.1, read as the reverse complement.
TGAAAGAGCAGTGATGCTCAGGACCGGTCTGGATCACAGCAGGAGGCACGGCTGTCACGTCTGCGCACCCCCAGCTGCATTTACAGCTGGGAAACGCCACAACCACACTCAGACGCACGGAGCAACCCCACTGCCTCCCTCTCTGCTACCCCAGCTGAGCCAGGGCGAAGCACCAAACTTCTGTCAAACCAGCTTCATGCGGCTCCTCAGAGCAGGATGGGATGCCCCCCCAGCTCACCAGATAAAACCAAAGCAAACCCCAGTTCCGCCCCCCCCCCCAAAAAAAAAAACCCCAACCATCTCCTCCGCATTTCTTCCACAGGCAGAGACGTATTTTTCCTTTGCCCTGGCAGAGCCCAGGATTAGCATCTCGTATCTTCCGGCGGGGAGGATTAAAGCCGGTGGGGTGCTGGACTGCGCTGGTGAGGAAGCAGCAGCCAGCTGTGCGGCATCTGGCGCCCGCTGCTCATTTCCCATCGCGGACACATGGGCAGCGGCATATAGGACCAGTGAGGGCCAAGGGCGAGAGTGCTCATGGCTCACAAGAGCAGGAAGGACAAGGACATGTCTTTTGGGGCGTTTTGCACCCATGTTGGCAGCATCTGGAGCATCTCCCCTTGGAGAGTGCCAAGGCAAGATACAGGGGGCTTGGGGAGTGAAAGGGAGAAATTAGGGATGAGAATGGGGATGTCAGGGAGGAAAACACGGAGGTGGAAAGAAAAAAAAAATCAGAGGAAGAAGGACAGTGGCTTGGGAAGAGAAAGAACCAAGGCACTTCAAAGGAAAAAAATTATCCATCAGGCTGGCAAGGTTAAAAAAGCAAAAACACTGGGACATGTGAGGATATAGAGATGTAGTTAAAGAAGCCTCACCCAGAGCATGCCACTAGAAAAAGCCTCCGATGCGTCAGGGAGAGCCATAGGATGCTGCGTGCCCAACCTCAGGTTGCTGCATGCCCTGCCCCAAAGGGCACAAACCCCAAACCCCAGGACCAGGCACCCCGAGTCACAGCAGCAGCAAGTCCTATTTTGTTCCTTGATTTTCACTCATCTTTGCACCAGCTGATGCCCACCTGTAGCTTTTTTTTTTTTTTGTGCTATTACTTGCCATCTTTAAAAAAAATAGCGAAATTAAAAGGCTATGGCAGCAAGCGGCTGCCCTGACAAGTTAGACCCTATTGAGAAGGGACAACAGCAGCACTGAACCAGTCCGCGGCGTGTGACACCCCAGCTAAATTTGGCCCAGCGAACAGGCAGAGCGGCTCCTAAAGAAGTCTGAACACATCCAGGCTGCCGGGGCGAGGAGGGCAAACACACCGGAGCCGGGCAGCCCCTTCTCACCATCCCTTGTTCCCACCATCCCTTGTTCCCACCATCCCTTGCACGTGCTGTTTCCCTGCTTTTTCTTTAAAATTCCCAGCCTAAATAAGGCTTTGGGGAGGAAATTAATGAAAAGCAAAGCTGATTACAAAGAACAATACAATGACTCAATCTGTTTCTTTTACCTCAATTGTATAAAGCTTTTACATTTATAAAGGTTTCTCTCAATACACAATGAAATGCCCTGGGAGGGAAGCAGTAAAATGGCCCTGGAGACTTTTGAGCAAGACTGGACAAAACACCTCCGAAACAATCCCAAAGGAAGGGCCAGATGATCTAACAGGTCTTTTGCATCTTTAATTTCTCGTCCTTTTTTTTCTCCTCCTGTTTCAGGCACGTTTTGTTGGGTTTTTTTTAGCTGCTGCTAATTAGATGTTAATGCGAGAGCGGTTGCATTTTCAGCACATGGTGTAACCAAGAGAAAAAATATCGGGGCCCTAAATGACAAACAGATCACAGGGATGGGCGTCCTTATTCTCAGTGTGGAAAAGATCTCTCTGGAAGAAAAACAGGCCATAAAATATTGAGATCCTTTCCACACCAGGATGGGTTCCTTCTGCACCCATGGTAGCTGTCTGGTATCCATGGGTCACCACGGCGCCTGCTTCAGATCTCCTCCCTCTCCATCCCCACACCCAACTTCTTCACCAGGGCACGGAAAGGATCTCTGAGATTGTTTTGCCTCATTGTAATGCAGCCAGGGACAGTGGAAAACCCTCACCAGAACAAGAGACGTCCCAGAACAACCTGCGTTTAGGTCAACCACAAGACCAACTGACCCTCCTGGCTGCTCCTTTGTATGCCATCTCCCAGGAGAAGGCAACAGGACGCTCTTCACCACCACCTCCTCCCCCTCTCTGTTGTTTGCTGGGCTGTTTATTCGAATCATCTCTAACACCCGCCTCAGCAAGTTGCAAGGAGCTGAGCCGAGCTGTTTGCAATAAAAATCAATGAGGTGGTACAGAGGCAGGAGTCTGTGCCCTTGCCTGCGGTGCCTGTCCCCCGCCGCAGGACAGTCAACGAGGGCCACCGCTCTTCATTGCCAACAAAACCGTAAACCCAACCACGCTCGGAGAGTGCTTGGCGGAGATGCACCATCATGCTCCACGATGCTCTCCCCTTCAGCCTAGGCCCAGCTCACCTTATCACAAGACTGAATCTAATTTAAAATATTTTATTGTCTTTTATCAGCCTACCAGAAGTTTTGTAAGAGAAGCCAATGCTCCACAGGCCCTGGCTGGCAGAGATGACCCTGACTCTGCACCAACACATGTGCAGTAACACACCAGCCTGTGCAGTTTGTGCTTCACTCCCACTGGAGCACCATCATACCTGGAGATGATACTCCAAGGTCCACGTGGAAGACCAAGGCATGGGTCAAGAATGGGTGGGGAGCCTCAGATTTCTGGTGGTGGGATCTTACTCCCCTCGTTAGTGGGGTCAAGGCCCCCCCACCAGCTACTGGTGTCCCAACGGGGAGTGACCTCCCTCCAGCCCAGTGGGGGACCCGGTGCCTACGCCCCAGACCAGACAGGAATGAAAGCTGCTGCTAAGAGGCACATTTATGACCTTCCAAGAGGGAGCCCGCTGACAGCTTAACGAGCTTTTTGTTTTTCAAGTAGTGGTTTTATATTTACGACCTGAAAGGGAAAGATGCAAGTAGGCAGACGATCATGGGGCTATCTGCTCCTTCTGCTCCTGACCCGCTGCTGTCCAACCCACATCCAAGCCCTTCCAGGAAGCCATAAAAAACAATTGCATTTCAGCTTTTTCCCCGCTCCTTCTTTCTCTCTCCCCACTAAAAACAAAAAGCACCTTTTTTTTTTTTTTTTGGTGGTGGTGGTGGTCATTTTTTTTNTCTTTAATGTTCACCCCAATGAAGAGCATCAAATATTAAAGCTTCATCACACCGGAAAAGAGAGGCTCCATATGTTATGGAACATCCCAGTGGATGTGAGATCCCACCAGTTCATCCCCAAGGCCTGGCTCTTTAATGCCTGGGAAGGAAGGGGGAGAAAGGAGGAGTCCAGAAGCTGGCTTTACGAGCACAAGAGATCACATTCCTGGGATATCAGCCCAGAGTTGCATTTGGAGGAGGAAAAGAAGTTAAGAAAAAAACCTAAACCCCACCACCCCTCCCCAGGATGCTGCACTGTTATTTATAAGCTTAATAGTGAAAAGAGAGGGCAAAACTCCATGTTTTTTTTCCCCCAGATCTCAGCATTAGCACAGCAGAGAAATGCCTTTGGGCTGCAAGAGCATTCCAGCCACCAGCAGGAAGATAAGCCTCTTCCTTCGCTTCCAGATTCCTTGGCAGAGAGGAGACACGTGGGGTTTAATTGCATACAGAGATGCCACAGCCAGGACACAAGGGTGATAAGAGCTTTCGTCTGCCTGTGAGCTCACCCAACTGATAAAGAACCCTGCCCTGTAACTCAGAGGGCACCTTGGCCAAGCCCAGCTTGAGGAGTTGGTGGGGGACGTGCAAGGCCAAAACGTGCCACACAAGGGGCTGGTGGGGGACGTGCAAGGCCAAGACATGCAACACAAGGGGTTGGGGGGGGACGTGCAAGGCCAAGACATGCAATGTAAGAGGTTAGCGGGGGACAAGAAAGGCCAAAACATGCCATACAAGGGGTTAGTGAGGGACAGGGAAGGCCAAGTCATGCCATGCAAGGAGTTAGTGGGGGTCAGGGAAGGCCAAGACACGCAGTGCAACATCTGGCAGAGGAAGCCTGCGACATGGCAATGTCCCATGCAACACAGAGCTTGCCGCACCACTGCACATGATGTCGGACACGCACATCCCGTCTGCCAGGGGAGGAGAGCACCATTGTGGTGCGTCCTTGTGCCAAAACCTCATGTGGCCCTGGACAGGAGGCGAAACACTGCACTGGGAGGCAATCTATTGCTGAGCAAAGACGGAAAGCAATGACCTGAGCTGCAAAACTCAGGCCATCTTCTCCCTTTATCCCTCTC
>VWZL01005211.1:74416-106523 GCA_013396915.1 Stercorarius parasiticus | reverse complement strand
TCCCCGCATCCCAGCGGGACACCGGTCCCCGGTGCGTGTGTCCCCCCCGTCTCCCCACATCCCAGCGGGACACCGGTCCCCGGTGTGTGTCACCCGCATCCCCACGGGACACCATTCCCCAGTGTGTGTGTCCCATCCCATATCCCAGGGGGACACCGGTCCCCGCTGTGTGTCCCCCCCTCCCTGCATCCCAGCGGGACACTGGCCTCCACCGTGTGTGTTCACCCTATCCCGCATCCCAGCGGGACACTGGTCCCCAGTGCGTGTGTGTCACCCATCCCGTATCCCAGCAGGACACTGGTCCCTGCTGTGTGTCCCCCCCCCCCACTCCCCGCATCCCAGCAGGACAGCGGTCCCCGGGAGCTGGCGTGCCCATCCTTGCCTCTGGGAGAAGCACAACGGCAAAAATACTCTCGACACATGAAATGTCCTTTTGCTGCTAAAGGTGTGGGTGCCGCAGGAGCATGTGACAGGTTATCGCATCCCCCCCACCCCAGAAAAAAACAGGATTAAAACCCAGGCTGCAAAACGTACCCAGAGAAGCACAAAAACCTCAGACACATACATACACAAACAAAAAATTAAAGATCACACTTTGGGGAAGTTATCCTGCAGCTACTCTTCAATTCTCTGGACATCTTCCTTCCCGCAAAGAATTGCAAACAAACTTAGAGGTTCGCAGACTCCGAGCAGTGGAGCCACAGCTTTCCCCTCAGGCTGGGTTTCAGGCTCCTCACTCACTGGAGGGGGGGCAAAAGGGCTCAGGAGTGCCCAGGAGAGGGGGCAACCCCAAGTTCAGCCAAATTGCATTACGACAGAGCTTCTCACAAAGCAGCTTCCACACAAACAGGGCCACAAAGTGGCAGGTGACAGCAAGAACCACTTCCACTAAGGCAGAAGGGGCTGCCATTGCTGCCTATAAATGGTTAAAATAGCATGGGAACTGCTAACTACTTTTAATTGCTGGCAGCTGCTGAGTTCCTCCAGGGTAGGGCAGTGGGGGCAAAGAAACCCTGGCAAGCAGGAGGTAATTACAGCCTGTGCCTGCCTGGTGGAACTGGGGCTGTGGGTTTGGTACCGGCTCTCTCTGGGCCCAACATGCTGCTCCTGGGTTTTGCCCCTTGGCCTGAGCTCAGCGGTTGCCTTTGGAGGGGTGCTGGAAAGCCGGAGGGGATGGAGAAACTGGGGGATGGCATCTGCTGTTGGATCGGGGTGTCTCACGCGTACCATGGGGTGGCCTTTGCGCTTGGGATGAGCCTTTTGGGCATCACCCAGAAATGAAAATCCACCTCAGGAAACATTTCAGGGTCATCATGAGCTCTCACCGCTACCCGGTTGCCTTCTCCTACCACTTCCCAGCCTGGCTGTCCCTCAGCTAGTCCCATGGGTACCCCAGCCAGCCCCCAAAATGGGGGGTACTTGTGCCATGCTTCTTGGGTCACCCGCACATCTCCATCAATACACAGAATCACAGAATGGTTTGGGTGGGAAGGGACCTTAAAGCCCACCCAGTGCCACCCTCTGCCCTGGGCAGGGACACCTCCCACCAGACCAGGTTGCTCCAAGCCCCGTCCAACCTGGCCTTGAACACCTCCAGGGATGGGGCAGCCACAGCTTCTCTGGGCAGCCTGGGCCAGTGTCCCACCACCCTCAGAGCTGCCTTGAGCGCTACCTCCAGCGTCCCGCACTTGGCTGCGCTTCAGCCCGTATTTACGGAGCAGTGGGACGTCCTGGAAAAGGCTTAAGAATGAAAAACCCAACTTGTTTCCAGTTGCTGTGGAGGGGGTGAAGCCTCAGAAGAAGAGCTTGGCTGGGCAGCGAGGCGGGGGGGTGCGCCTGACGCAGACCCGGCAGTGCTGGCGTTGGAGAGGGGCTGGGGGTGAGAGGCCTAGGAAAATAAACTAGCAAAAAAGGCTGTTTTCCAGCCAGATCGGGCCACACGTTAGGCTCACATGCAGGTTGTGGCGGCATAACGCAAGGGCACATCGGCACCTGCCCAAATCCCAGGCACTGGCAGTAACCGTTGGTGTAAGAGAGGGCTCTGTGCCTGGGCGGGCGTTTATTCTTTATTAAATAACACCGATAACACTGGTTCTGCCATGTGAAGCACATCAAGGGGCTCACACTGGCCTGGTACCAGCACAGGTATTGGTACTAACGAGTGGAGGAACTGATGGGTGGTCACAACACCCACTTTTGGAAGCAGAGTGCGCCTTTTGAATGTTTTTGGGGTTTTGGTTTTTTTTTGTAGAAATGAGTGAGAACGTGTGGGTTAAACCGGGTGGTGTTTAAGTCGTTGTCTGGTATTCAAAATATGAATTAAAGCAATGCAAATTAATGGTTAGCCTGCCGCTGTTTTGCAATTTTAGAAAAATCTGACATGACAAACTATCATTAAGGCAAAGGGCTGTTTTTCCTCCCAGGTGTTTACCTATTACCCCTCATTTTCCTCTAATAGCCCAGGTCAATCAAATCCCCGGCGCAGCGGCACCACTGGAGGTGTGATGAGTTGTGCAGGTCTCAAGCACCCAGCTGCAGCAGGTCTGGCTCTTGTCACCAGCCCTGGAGGGACGGCGGGTGATGGGGGCAGATGAAGCCGATGGGAAGGGGTCGGTACATGGGAAAGGGTCCACACTGGGTGTGGGTATGGCTCAGGAGAGGGGCAGCGTCAGAGGGGAACCTGATTTTTGGGATTCTGCGTGGGGTGCAGGGAGGGACTGCTCCTGCTCAGGGATGCGGGAGGACCCGCAGGATGCGGGAGGATGCAGGGGGATTGGAACTAGATGATCTTTAAGGTCCCATCCAACCCGAACCATTCTGTGGTTTTATGACCCATGGTCCACATCCCACCAGCTACGCACTCGGCATCTGAGCAGGGCCTCTCTGGTGCATGTCTCAGTCGAGCATTTGGGTCTTTAGCATAGTCAGGAGGTGTGTGTGGGGGGGAAATGCGCATTAAAGCACTAAAAAAGATGGCAATCGGATGAATAATAAACAGAGGAAACTCCCAAAGCATAATCAGGAGGTGAGACAAAGACTCACTTGTTCAGGCTCCGAGGTCATGGCGCCCTCCAGTCTTGATCCCTCGGTCACGGGAGGGGTGGGCGGTGTTTCCCACCCAAACTTCAGAGGCAGAGTGGACCTCCGTGGGCTGAAACGTCCTCAAAAAGTGCCTTTTTCTTTCAGACGGTGACCGTGTTCCTCACTCAACATCTCAGCTGTCTGGGATAAGGCTGCACGGAGACGTCAAGACACCTTTATGGTATAAAGAATATTCTACAGGGGGGGAAAAGGTGATTTCTTTTTTATTTTTTTTTTTAAAGAGTATTTTCTTTAAAGCCCCCACATGCTGTTTGCAGCCGTGGTTGGCTGGAAGGGCTGCGGGCAGCTACGGAGGGGGGTAGCCGGAGGTGCTTATCTATTTGGGGGCTTGTAGGTCTTCCAGACAATTTGCATAGCATTAGTCATAACTATGCTATCGGGCCAAACGGCGCCGCCGACACCATCAGGCATTAGGAACGAGCGAGCATCGAAGGCAGGCACAGGGGGGTGAAGAAGGGATACACGGCAAAGGTACAGATAGCGTGGGACCGAGAGGCCGGGAAGGGCTTCCCCAGCCAGGAACAGCCGCGGCTGCAGGGAGTTCTGCTGTCCCTGGGATGCTGCAGCCCGGCTGCACCGCAGCAACGGGGGCCAAAGATGGAAAATTGCTCATTCCCAGGTCGGGGAAAGCAGCCGCCTCTGAAAAACTGCCCATCTTGCCGTGGCGGGAGGCTCAGCCAGCCCCTGCCACATCTCCTCTCGCTCCCCAGACACCTGCTTCCCTCCTGCGGGAATCCAGCCGGGATGAAATCACCCTGATGTTGTTTTTTTTTTTTTTTAGAAGGGGGGTTTTTTTTTTTTTTTAGAAGGGGGGTTTTTTTTTTTTTTTAGAAGGGGGGTTTTTTTTTTTTTTTCCCTAGGGAGCTGCTTGTTAGCAAGAGAGCCCCAGCACAAAGTAAAGGCAGAGTTTAGCAGTGGTTTGTTCATTTATTTATTTATTTCCCCCCCTGCTGCCAACAATTTCCTCGCCACCTCTTGGTGCACCGAAGGAGGCTGCAGAAATTGCCGCTGACGGACCTGCAGCAAGGATGCTGTTTACTGCTGCAGAGAAGCCCCAGCCACTGCCTGTAAAGGACGGGGAATTTACTTCTTAACGTGTGAGAGCTGGGGCAGGAAAAGGGCTGGAGGGGGAGAGGGCAGGTTTGCCCACAAAACAGGCATTTGCTGGTGCTTTGCTGCTGGTGGGCACCGGGATGGAGCCAGCCTGTCCCCTCAGCTCCATGGTAGCCAGCCTCCCTGCTAATTTTGCTCTGTGCACAGCTCCGTGGGGATGCTTGGAGGCAGCAGTGTACCCACTGCTTGATGCACCATCAAAACCTGAACGGAGAGCTTTCTCAGAACCGTCTGCCTCCATCAGCAACTCCCCTGCTCTCTGAGGGTGAGATACCCAGCACCGACTCTTCCTATCCCTGCTCCATGGGATCCCCCATCCCATGCTGGGAAAGGCCTCCTGACGTCCCCAGGTTGCCCCTTTTGGCTTGGCCGGGGCGGTGAAGGCAAGGGACTGTGCTCCTGCTCCAAACGGGGCAGCTGTATGCTGCACATGCCCTCCTTGGGCTGGCAGGGGCTCCTGAAGGAGCCGAGCGAGGCGCGGGAGAAGAAGTAACATCTTCACGGAAGCTGAAGATGGAGAAGACCCACTGGACGCCTGAGATGTGTTGTGTTCCCAGCACCAGCTTGGAGGGGGACATCCATGTTGGGGAGGTGACCAGTGAGGGCAGAACATCCCCATGATGAAGACCGAGACCATGAAGCACTATATCCATCTCCCCAAATCCCCGGGCTCATGGAATACCTGGTGTGATGGCCCTGCACCAGCCACGGGGCACAAGGGGGGGGTGTCCCAGCCTCAGCTCCCTCCCCAGGCATGTCCGTGGGTGGGAGATGGAGAAGAAGAGAGGCAGGATCTTGGCGGAGGCGCTGGGGAGGGAGGAGGTGTTTGTGGTTCAGTGGCTCCCAAGTCCTTTCTGCTTTGCAGAGCTTTACGAGTGACACTGGCGTGTGATTTGATTAGGGAAAACACTTCACTTTCTATGGATTCCAAGAGCCTCCTCGGCTTCAGCTCGAGATGCCATGGAAATCCCGCTTGGCGGGGGGAGAGGCTGACACAAATAACCCCCTTCTCCCCATTTCCCCCCCCCAACATGACCATCGTTCCACCTCTCTCCTCCACCCCAGGTGATGCTTCACAGTACCCCCTGTCCCAGGAGGGGACGGAGGTGGAAGCTGCTCCCATGGGGCTAGGATAAGCCTGGTTATGAGATAAGTAATTCCCAAGATGCCCATAACCCGTGTTATGAACTCTTTCCTTTTGGTTTGCTCTGGTTCCACCTCTCTCCTCCACCCCGGGTGATGCTTCACGGTACCCCCTGTCCCATGGGGCCGGGAAAGTCTGGTTAGGAGATAAGTAATTCCCAAAGTGCCCATAACCCGTGTGATGAACTCTTCCCTTCTGGTTTGCTCCGGAGGGAGCCCGCCAGCATCCGGACCGGACCCAGCAGTGCCTCCCCAGCGTCTCTCCCACACCTGTAAAAGAAGGGAGCAGGAGAGAAGCGGAGACAAACACAGCCATGAAGCAAAGCAGAGAACTGCCCAGCTCCATCCTCCAGCTGATGCCAGGCCAGGCTGGCAGGGCAGTGGGAAAAATTGCCAGGAGGTATGAATGCGTGAGAGGTGAAAGAAAAGCCGCGGAGGGCCGGTATAAAAGCACCAGTGCCATGGAGCAGGTGCAGAGGCAGCGATAATTCCCCATTTCTTCCAACACAGGAACTAGGAGTGTTCAAATTGAGTTATCGGGCAGCAGATTTAAGGACAAACAAAAGACAGTGCTTTTTCCATGCCACCCCTGATTAAATTATGGAACTCATTGCCACAGGATGCTATGGAGACCTACAGCCTAAATGGGCCCCAGAAAGCATTTAGGCAAACTCGAGGGGCACATAGGTCTTTTAAAAGTGATGGAGCAGCCACCTCGGGGAGTCCCCGAGCCTGAGGCTGCCAGGAGCATTAGTGGGACAAGGGGCTCATCAGACCCGCCGTCCCCGGCCAGGGATGCTGGTCCAGCACAGCCTGGGAGATAAATAGACAGGGTGTCTCGCCACCTAAATAAACCCTTCCCCAAATCCTCTGGAGGGCAAGGGGGAGGTTATTGGGCCTCAGAAGTGCCCAGGGTGATGCTACAGGACAGGCAGAGAAGGGCATGGGGGGGATGCCAGGCTTTACCTCCAAGTCCCAGTGCAGGGTGGCACTGAGCCCTGGGCATGGCAAAGCTGCGCTGGGGAGGCACAAGCCGCCCCAGAGAGCAAAGCAGCAGTGAAACAAGTGTCTCCCTGTCCCGTCTTGGGACCAACCCACAGCTCTGCTCCATGGCTGAAACCATGGGGCGGCTGCTCCTCCCACCCGCCCCTTCTCCAAAGCAGAGGCTGGGGTGATTAATGACCACCTCAGCGAGGTTCCAAGTCCCCGTCCCTGCCAGGCTGGCTGCTCTGGGGAGATAGGGCAGGAGGGGGGGCGAGCTGGCCAGCCAGAGCATGGCAAACCTTGGGACCAGTCTGTGTCAAGCTGAGCACTGGAGCTAATGGTGCAGCTCCCCGGCAAGAGGCCCCAGCCTTCATGTAAGGAAGATGAGTGCCCAGGGCTGTCGAAGCACGGCCAGGGTCCCCGCTACATCCTTCTTGCTGAGATACTGGCCAGCTGGTTTCCCACATCTGTGTGCACAGCAGTGTTTGAAAGGTACCCTCACATTTACAGAGTCGGTCAGCTTGCTTTGTCTGCCATCTCCGACAGAAATATTGCGCAGCCAACTGTACACCAAAGAGACTAAGCAGAGTTTTCCCCCTTCTGCAAGCCAAAGCAGTGTCTGACGCTATGGAGGGGGAAGAGGCTGCTGTTTGTAAGGGATGGCACGCTGCCCTTCCTCTTGCTTTGGGCCAGCATCCCTATACCTGTCTTTTTAAGGAACCCATCTCATTTCAATCATAGAATCACCTGGGTTGGAAGGGACCTTTGAGATCATCGAGTCCAGCCATCAACCCAACTCTGACAAATACCATCACTAAACAATATCTCTAAGCACTATGTCTACCCGTCTTTTAGATACCTCCAGGGATGGTGCCTCAACAACTCCCCTGGGCAGCCTGTAGAACGGTTTGGGTTGGAAGGAACCTTAAAGATCATCTCATTCCAACCCCCCTGCCTGGGGCAGGGACACCTCCCACGAGACCATTTCCTTGTGCAGACCAGTGTTATCCATTCCCAAACCCCAGAAACAGTAAAAACCCAACAAGAGCATGAGCAGAAAAACCTGGGGGTTTGGGAGAACCCCCCCCCAAAAACTTCTCCGGGATCCCTCGCCAGGGATTTTGTGCCCGCAGCCGCCCTCACAACTGACTCAGTGAGTTATGGTGGGCAGAGCCCAGCTGTTTCCTCAGCTTCAGGTGGAGATGCTCTTGCTCAGAAGGAAAGGGAGAAAAAACATCACCCCCCCACCTCCCCACAAAGACACCACGTGCCAGCTCTTCCCGCCGTAAGCACGGCCCCGGCTCCTCGCTCTCCATCCAGCATGTCCGCTCAATAATTTATGGTCCAGGAGGTGCAATAACTATCCATAATTCACGAGCAATAATGTTCTACAAGTTGGAATGGGGCAATTTGGCTCCTGCAGCCCCTGCGCCGTGTTCCTGGGCCCGCCTTGCGCCACCTCCAAGGTCTCATTTCTTCTTGGCAAAAGGCAGGAAGGCAGCGGCCGCCCCCAGGTTGGTGGGGCTGTGAGGGGCATCGTAGAAGCGGCAGGTTTTGGAGCCGCGTCCACTTGGCCCCACTCTTCAGGTTTCACAAGAGCTTCCTCACCTGCTGGTCTCAAAATGATGAAGAACTCTCAGTTTTTGGTCTGAAAGGCTGATAAGAACCACAGGTTGTGGGACTCCGTATTAGCGGAGCAATAGAGGGAGGTGCTTGGGAGGAGCAAGACAAGGTGCATCCTCGATGCAGAGACCTGGCGTCTGCCAGCAGCTCATTGTAGCAGTGCCTGAGGTTCATCAGTGACCCCACCCCTCCAGCAGCAAAGGGATTCCCGAAACCCTGCTGGTCCCAGAGATGCCACGGAGCGAGATGTACAGCCGTACCTTAACGTCCGAGGCCGATAAATGGCTCAAAACCATGAGCTCCACAAGATGATGTGGGGTTGGGAGTGGGTGGGGGGGCAGCAGAAAGGGCTGGGGGAGGTTGTGGCGATGGGTTAGCCCCAGGAGATAACACACAAGCATCAGGGTATCAGCCCGCCGAGAGGCGGGGAAGCGAAGCAGCTTCGAGGAGAAGGCTGGAGTGTGAGCCCTCAGGTTCTCCCATTAGAAAAACACCTTTTGCTCTGCAGCTCTGTTAGTCAGACGTAAAACATGGTGAAGCAGAGCATGCCGGAGCTCCTTCCCTCCCGGGGGAGATGTTTATTAACTCGTCAAAATATAACGTCTGTTGTTGCCAGCAAGAAGCTAGAACGGGGTGGGGGGGGGGAAAGAAGAAAAAGAAAAAAACAGAAAAGGGGGAGGAAAAGTAAAAACCACACATGAAAAATATCCCTATTTGCTTCCCTGGTTGGTCTGTGGAGCGTGCCCCAGCTCCTGTAGCATCCCCCCAGTGCGGCAGGGGGAGATCCCGGGGAAGATGCCGCTCCAGCTCTGACCCACGCACAGGTTGCAGGAGCCGCTCCCCGACCTTGGCGTAATCGGGACAGTTGGCATTCCAGGCCCGACATAAATTAAAGCTTCTAAAATAAATAAGGTGATAGCTGGGAGTGAGATACCAAATTAACGTCGAAATAGCACAGGGCTGCGCTGCTGCAATCATTACAGCCCGCTGATGCTCCGTAACAAGAAATGGGAGAGCAACCACCCGGCTGCAGCAATTATTTTAATCGTATTTGCTTAAGTGCTGCAGATCAGGGACTGTCTGTCTTCACCGGGGACTTACTGCTGCTTTGCTCACCTTGAAGCGGAGACCGAGTGCTCGGGGGGCTAACGGGGGGCTCGCACCACAACCCCGGATTTGGCCAAGAGCATCCCTCTGAAGCCATGTCTCGTCACTCCCGATAACCACGCTCCTCCCTCCATCACACATGGCACAGGCACCATTACCAGTAACATATATATATATATATGCCATTTATATATATATAATAATTCTTATTATAAACCCAAGTGGTATCAGCAGGGTGATGCCAGCCTCAATTCAGCCAAGCCATCAGGGATATTTTATTCTTTTTTCCAACCTGTCTTTCAGGACCAGGACCTTGGGTGCTAGTTGTCCGTGGGTTTGCAGGAGACTGAGGGTGGAAGATGCCCTTCCAGATGGGAAGGCAAGAAACGAAGTCCCCGCAGAATGAGAACAGCCATTCCAGAGAGGGGCTGTGGTACTTTCCGCACTTGCTGTAGGGTTTTTCCAACCATTTCAGCCTCCGCTACTGTCAATATGTACTTTAAGGAACAATTTACACTTAAAAATGACCCCCTCCTGTGAAAGTGCCACTGTACAAAACAGCAGATGGTGTTTGAACACTGCAAAACAGAAAATATATCTTTAAAAAAAAGATATACAAGAGTCTTCCCGGTGCTACGCGGATGCCTCAGGGTCTCGATTTGCAGTTTTCTGCGGGGGGCGGGGGGGAAGAAAAGATGGAAAGTGCTCTGAGATAATACCAGCGGCAGGAAAACGCTCTTCCTGATAGAGCCTTGGAAATCATGGCATGGGCATGACCTGAAAGGACTACGCAGGAGGGGCTCCCTGCCTGGTGTCCCTGAGAGCCCTCAAGGGCCACCACACGTGCCCAGCCTGGGCCAGGGAGCAGAGCAGGCTTTTTCCTCCTTTCCCCCTCCCCACCTCATGCTCATCTTGCTTTTTTGGGATGAAATGTTGTTTATGGAGAGGCAGGGTGGGGTGGGTGAAGCATAAACCATCCAGCTCTGCTTCCATTTGGGGCTGCTGGGGAGGAGAAGCTGGTTGGGATGGTGACCCTTCCCAGGCAGCAGCCCCGGGCAGGAGCTGCAGGAGGTCCTGCTCCCGGAAAGGCACACCCGACTGTTCCAATAACACTGGTTTTGTATGTGAAACATCAAAACTGCTCCTTAAAAAAAATACCCTCCCGCTTGCAAGTTTTTTCTCTCCCTCCCCGTCCTGGGAGCAAAGGCCCCACCGAGCCCCCGTCCTCCAGACGACGCTCCCTCCATGTGGAAAAAAAAAAAAGACCCAACCTTTTTCTTAGAGGTTTTATTAATAAAAAAGCTTGAGTGCTACTAATTTCCAAAATAAACAAGTAAATCTTCAGAGCAGCGAATACAAAGGGCCCCCGAGGCATCTTCTAAATGTCACCGAAAAGCATTAGCCCTAACGTGTGCCCAGCTGCCGCTGCCTCCCTGTCCCTGCACCAGGGACTGGGGAGTCTGGTCTTGCTGGGAGTAAAGAAAAACCCCAAACTTGGGCCCCCTCGCAGTTGCTTTGAGGCTGACAGGCTCTGCAACAGGAAAAAAAAAAAAAAATTAAAAAAAATTGGGTTCAGCTTCACTCCTAGCAACGACATTTTGACAGCTTCTATTTCAGGGATGGCTTTATTGTTTTCCCTCTGGTCCTCAATTAATGCTTTACCTCAAAATAGCTATGAGCCAGCAGGACTTTTCCACTCACCAGGCTCTGAGCTGCTCTTCAGATTCCTTCTACCCCATTGCTGTTCTTGCTCAAGGCTTGGACTCATGTCCCCAGCCAGACCCCAAGCCCCCCATGACCCTCCCTCTCCTCCCAATGGGGACAACCTCCCTGCTGAAACCAGGTGCTGGCGCTTAAAAGTCAACCTGGGGGAGAAAAGCAGCTGGCAAACCTGTTTTCCATCAGCACACCAAGGCTGGGATCAGGTCAAACTGCCAGGAAGCAGCTACAGCCGGTGCAGGGGTTGGGAATGCTCTGAGGGCTGCGGGATGGAGCCGGAGCTGACCTTTACATCCCACACTTCACTCGAGGAGCCCAGAATGGTTCAGCGCATGTTGGCCTGGAGGATTTTCCCCGTGCAAGAGAATCCTGTGCAATGGGACCTGCTTGAGCATCACGGTGGGGCATCACCGTCCTCCCTGGGGCAGCACCCCCTGAATCCCCTGAGGCTCCCGGCTCCCCGTGCCACCGAACAAACTTATAAACACCCCTCTCAAGGTTATCCAACACTGGTTAAAGATTTAAGAAGAGCGCTGCACAGCGTATACAGCTCCTCCTGAAATATTCATCCCCCAACATCAATGTTTCATCAATTTTCTATCATATATCACCCTTGACACTGGCTTCAATCACGGAGGTGCGGATTGTGAAAAACAGATATGTTTACAGAGCCACCCGCCTTTGGTTTTCCTCTTTTCACCACATAATTTAGTATCAATTAGCCAACGTAGATCTCGCCTTCCCCTCTGCTCCGAGTGAGCCAGCCGTGCCCCCAGCTCCCCTCTGGGAGTGGGCAAGCTGGGGAGGGCCAGCGGTGGCCAACCCGGGCCAAGCACAGGGAGCCCTGCAGCAGGGCAGCCGTACCAAAGGCTCTAGCTTATGATGTATCCCTGAGACCCTCCGTGCGCCTCCCCCAGTTCAGGATGCTGGCTGCCCTTTCCTGCTGCCCCAGGGATCCTGGGGGTCCCATTTTTAATATGATGGCCTTCTAGCCTTTTATATACATATATTTTTTTCACTTTTGAATGCAAATAAATAATTTAACCTGTGTTAAGTGTCTCTCCTGGCTCCCACTTAAATGACCGACAGGTTCCTTCAATCTTCCCATCAGCCCTCACCTGGCTGCCGTTGCAAATTGGGGGGGAAAAAAGTGCTCTTTTGCTGCAGTCATCTTTTTGAAGCACAACATTTCAGCCTGGCTAACAAAGTTAAGTGAGACCTTTCCTCTCCCCCTAGCCTGAGCCAGAGAAGCCAGAACATTTTAGCCATTATCTGATTTGATGTGCAAAAAAAAAAAAACACAACCAGAAGGAGAGGAAAAAACCTACAAAACCCCACCGCTGGCTCCTTCTCACCTTTAATTGCGGCGTACAAATGCCAGGCTTGTTTTTGCTCTCTCTCTGAAATTCCCTCTGTCAGTGCTGGGCTCCCCCCGGTTCAGGACAAAAAATTGACTTCACGTCATGAATGAAGTAATTATTTCCCTTCCGCAGATGAATATGGCAATTTATTTTCCTTTTACAGAAATGAGGGAATGTGTGCGAGGTGTCAGCTGCCCCAGCAGAGCCGCGCTCCCTACCCGGAGCAGGGCTGCTCTCGGGCTCTGCTCGCCAGCCAGCTTCCCTTCCCTGAGGAAGAGCAGGGATATGTATAAACACCACCTCGGGCATGGGCACAGGGGGAATACCAGAGACCCTTGTTGTGGAGATGACCACAGAAAAGCTACATTTCTGCTTCTCCATTCAACTGTGCCCCATTCCCTGCCTGGAGCAAGGTTTCCCTGCTCCAAAGAGAGGACTGAGGCGATGGCCAGGAGACCAGGATTAGCCCATCACAAGCAGACACTGCCACCACTCTCACCACCACGAGAAGGTGGTCATAGAATCACAGGATGTATTGGGTTGGAAGGGACCTCTGAAGACCATCTAGTCCAACCCCCCTGCAATGAGCAGGGACATCTTCAACTAGATCAGGGTGCTCAGAGCCTCATCAAACCTGGCCTTGAATGTTTCCAGGGATGGGGCCTCCACCACCTCTCTGGGCAACCTGGGCCAGTGTCTCACCACCCTCAGTGTAAAGAACTTCTTCCTAATGTCTGATCTAAACCTGCCCTGCTCTAGTTTAAACCATTGCCCCTCATCGTGTCGCTACATGCCCTTGCAAACAGCCCCTCCCCAGCTTTCCTGGAGCCCCTTAAGGGACTGGAAGGCTGCTATAAGGTGTCCCTGGAGCCTTCTCTTCTCCAGGCTGAACCCCCCCAACTCTCTCAGCCTGTCCTCACAGCAGAGGGGCTCCAGCCCTCCCAGCATCTCCGGGGCCTCCTCTGGCCCCGCTCCAACAGGTCCATGTCCTCTCTGTGCTAAGGGCTCCAGAGCTGGATGCAGTCATCCATGCACAGACCCTGCAGAGCAAGGACAGGCTCTTCCCGCAGCACCCTGAGGTCCTTCTCTTAGCGGTGGGGCTGCATTTTGCCACAGAGGTCTTGCAGCACCCTGACTAGTTTATTTTTTTCCTGGCACTTTACTTCATGCATACCCGTTTCTGACTCCAGCAACGAAGGGTTTACCGACTCGTAAAGTGTTTCTTCGCGGTCTCTCGAGCATGTTGCAGCTTCTGCAGGTGTTAAAAGCTGATGTAAAGAGCTATGCGCAGAAAGCTCTTTGCGGCACACGTCGAGATCTCGGAACCCCGCAAAAACAGCGAAGCGACGCAGCAGCGGGGACCAAAGGGCGATGAACCAGCACCATCACTATTAACTATTTCCAGGAACACAAACTCCAGGCAATCCTGCAAGAACAAATGCTTGCCGTGGCAGAGCAGACGGGCCACCATGAGGCACTGGTACCTGCACTCAGAAATCTTGTCTTCACACCGAAACCTTCTGGGTAGTTCAAGCAGCTTCTCTAGAAAATCACGGCCCATTCCCCCATCTCGCTCTGACTCCAGCAAGACAAGAAGAAGAAAGAACAGAAGAGGGAGAAAAGTGGCAATAAATGTATTTTTTTAATAGCTTACCTGCACTATGCTGGGCCAAGAAGTCATAGCAAGCCTCCACTGGGAGCCAACAAGCACCGAAAGCTCCCTCCCACCAGCCTGGAGACAGGTGTTTGGTGACACTTTGTAACTTTACTAAAGTAGAAAGCATAAAGCTGGAGAGTTCTGCGCTACAGCTCCCCCACCAGTGCAACCCCAAATACTGGGGTCATGAAACAGCAGTGGCTTGGCCTTGTCACCTCAACTAGTCCTTCCCACTCTTCCTGACCAAGAAGGTTATCTAACCTGCATGTAAGACCTCCAAGGACTTCCCCAGGTGCTTGGAAAGACCTGCATGGGCCACCATGGGCAATGCTGGCACAGGGTTTCACCTCTGACCAGGCAAAAATCAGGGTAAATACATGTGGGTTTTTTTTTTTTTACCTGCACGTATGCATGGAATTATGTATTCATTTCATTGTAGGCGTTTCATAACCCATCACCATGTGTCCCAAGTGAGCCACCACCACGACACAGTCCCAGCACTCCCAGTGAGACCCCATCTCTTTACTCCATGACTTAAAAAGGCGGGATGCAAAGCATCGCTCCCTGAGAGAGCCGGAAAGTCACTTGAAGGTTGAGAGTGACCTTGAAGAGAGCTGGACGTTGGCTGTGGCAGCAGAAGCATGAAAATGTATTGCAGCCCTTGGGCAGCCTTCAGTTCTCATTTAAGCTGTTAATCAGAGGGGCAGAGGGAGGAGAACAGCAGCAGCAGCGTTCCCCTGCCAGCCTGGCTGTAAAAGCATGAGTGGCGCTGGAAGGGCCTTCAGGACATGGGCATGGCGGGAGGGATCCGCTTCGCCTTGCTGCAAGAAGGGAGGGCTCTAGGAGACCTTATTCTTGTTAGTCCTTTCACAGATGGAGTTATCCCAGTAACTGGTTTTCCCATGGCCTGTGGGTTTCGCCTCCGAGGGTGGCATCACCCCCGTGACTCCGACATGCAGTTTGGGACCACCTTGTGATATTTTTGCCTCTGTGCATCGTCTGCCAGGAAGATGCCCCAGAAGATGCCCTGCCATCTCTGTGTCATGGTGAGAAGGATGCGTCAGCGGGAGCTTTCTGCTTTCAGCCCATGTGTCACCAGGCCACAGACCACATCCGCTGCCCCCAGCATCCCTCGGGCCATCAAGCTGTTGGGAAGGGACAGAGAGGGACACAGGCACAGACTCTGCTCCTCAGGGGAGTAGGGCTGGTGACCTGCCCTGCCAAGAGAACCAATTCAACTGCAGGTGGGATGCTCTCAGGGACAGCAAGTAGAGTATGAGCAGGGCGCCAGAGAAGCCACCTGGTCCATTTACCCTTCTCCAGCACCACAAGGGTTAAGATGAGTCTATTACTGTTTGCTTGTCACTTTGTCGCTGATCTAATGACCATCGATAATAGTTGAATAAGAATTGATGGAGAGATGGATTTAATTAACCCTGGTGTCAGCAGCTAGCATTGCTGTCTGTTTGTGTTAATGGAGCAGCTCAGGAAAAAAATTCTCTTGAGCTTTGCGTGGCTCAGCCTGCGGCAAGTAAAACAGACCTATTCATCAGCTGCACCCTCCAGGTATATCCAGGGAGTGCCACACGGAAATTGCTTCCTCTTTTCCCCAAAAGAATAAAATAATCACCTACGTGGTCGCGCTGCGAGTCTCCGGCTTCACCTGACACCCCATCTCTGCCTCTCCCTCCTGCCTGCTGCTGCCAGACGCTGCCACAGTGGCGTGCCCACACTGGGCGGCTGGAGATCTCTATTTATCAGGGGAACGGTGCAAGGGGGCTTGCTAGGTGAAGACCAGCATGAAGGCAGCAACTGCTTGGCGTTATCTGACAGTGCGGATGCCAGGCAAGATGATGGGATGGGGCAGGGATGCCAGGCAGGATGGGTCAGGGTGGTGGGATGGCTCAGAGATGATGGGCAGGATTATGGGATGGGGCAGGGATGCCAGGTAGGGTGGTGGAATGGGTCAAGGATGCTGGGCAGGGTGGTGGAATGGTACAGGGATATAGGCAGAGAGGCTTTCCCAGTCAGCCTGGCTGCTCTGCATCCCCCGGGGCCTCCTACAGTCTCCCTCATTCCAAAATCCAGGTGTTGCATGCATTCCGGTGGGATTTATCCTCCTGTTCTGGATTTCAAGCCAGCCGTTCAGGAGCCAGGTCCGGACTCACAACATGGATCCCCCCTGACCGCTCCACTGCGATGCAAGATCCTGCAACGATGCAAGCGCAGACTGCACAGGGGTCGGAAAGGCAGCCCAGACTGTTCTGGTCCCAGTAATGAGGCTGGTCCTGCCCATTCCTTTATTGCAGCTGGTAATTGGGAGGGAGAAAATTGCGTGGGCAGTGTGGCCCGTAGGACACGTAGCATCTGCCGGCTGCTTCCCTCCCTTCAGTCAATCCGCAGGTACAGCAGATGACAGCTCCTATTGCTCCCTGTCCTCCTGCACCCGGCTCGGGGGGAGCTTCACTGGGGAAATTCCAGCCTGGAGGGAGTGCGGGTGCCTGGCCCGCCTCGCCCAGCAGATTTATGCATTTCCACGGGTGAGTGCCTGGCAGCTCAGGGAAACGGCGGCTCAGCACCACACCAGGCACCGCAGCAGCATCCAGCTTGCCCGGGCCACCAAGCTTTGGCACCAATTCCCTCACAGTGTTGTGCGGGCGGATGCTGGAGCAGCCCCCTCCCTGGGTATCAGCTGATGGGGACAACTCTCAGGGCAGGGCTGGGGGGGCTTGTCTGACACCCGCCAGCTTTTCTTCACACCTCCCCTTCCTCTCATTTTCAGCTGCGATTGCTTTTCATGTTTTAACATGTGCCTGGCCTCGACCTGTGACAGCAGGCAGGCAGGTCTGGATCCATCTAGGGATCCGGATGCACTGGGGATGCACAGGGATGATGCCGGTGCCATCCAGGCTGCTCCTCCAGGCACGGGAGCCTGAGAGCCCACACGCTTGCTCTGACGGACCAAGGTATTACTGTCTGAAGGAATAAGCTCCCCAGCACACAGCCTTGCCAGGCTAAAAAAAATATTTCTTCCAGTAAAAAAGCCGGCTCCTGCTACCAGCGGTGCCTTGTGGCTGGCGTTTCCAGGTAAGACGGAATGCAGATCTTTCGCCGTATGAGGTCAGTGAAAATACCAGTTGTTGGCAAACTTGTTTCCTGCTGAGAAACGGTGAGGTCAGCTTTTGGCTTCGGCAGCTCGCGCAGCATTCACAGGGAACTCCGAGGGAGCCGATGTCTCAGCCAGCATTCCCACGGAAAAGATGGGCATGGTAAACAGGCGCCTGGAGAAGCAAGGTCGTGAATAGTGCTGGGGAGGTGAAAGCTGGCGTCGACATAGATGGGGGGTTTGTTTCTACCCTTGGGCCTCTCTCCTCTGGCTGCTGGAGGAAGATAACATCACCTAGACACAGGAAGGTGGAGAGTTTAATCCAGCAGTGGCTAATCAGGAGTTTCTAAGCCATTGACACAGCTCTCGGGGCAGCCCTTGGAGCATTTTGGGTCTGGCTTGGGACAGCTGGCCTTAGTGATGCGATGGGGGGAAGTGGGTCCCTCCCTCCCCCAAGATCTTTCTTCTGCTAGGCCAGCAGAGAAGATCAGGCACTAAAATAAGCAAAACCATCAGTGCAATGCAAAACTGAGCCTGGCCTGAACGCAGTCCCTGCAAGCAGCAAAATTCATCCTTCCCTGGCAGGAATCAGGGAGCTTGGGAAGCATCCCAAGACCAAGCAACATCCCAAGTCCATCCCAGCCTGGCAGAGCTGACAGCTCCCAAGCTGGGGCTGAGCAGGAGCTTTGCCCCCCCAAAAAAACCCCCGAACTAACCCACATTTTCCTCTTTTGGCTTCATCTGCCTGATGGAACATCTAGTGACTGCCCACGGCTCTGCTTCACCCTCAGCAAAACACGTGGAAGGCACAAGGAGGTCTGTCCTGCTCCGGAATAGCCTGAGCCTTTGGAAAGATGCTGATTTAGAGAGAAGCAGGTTTCCTGTTTTGCTCATCCCCATCCCAGACAGAAAGTGCCCTTGCCAAGTACATCTTCAAATCCCTGCCAGTAACCTGCAGTCATGGAGTACGTGAGGCTGGAAAAAAAAAAAAAAACAACAAAAAAAAACAACCGACAAAACACTGCCACCCAAAACCCAATAGAATTTAATTTGAAGACCCAGTGAGTCTTATAGCTTTTCAACTGCGGGAGCAGGTGAGCCAATAATAAAATCAACTGTCCAGAGAGGAAATGAATATTGGGTTTCGTTCCAAATGGATGAGTTCAGCCAGAGTCTGAAAAAGTTGGGGGGGGAAGAGTAGGAATTGTTCTGTGACAAACGTATTTTGACAATCCAGCTGAAAGGGCTGACAGAGTTATGAGTGAGGGGGAGGAATTACTGATCACTGAGTGTCATCTCACTTGTTTTTCTTGATTCAGCCTGGCCTTGCTAACAATGTGTGTCACTGCCCGGTGCTGGGAACATCCTTTGTTGAATGACACCCGGCGCTCTCCAAGGCAAAGCCTGGCTTCCTCCTGCAATATACCTGCCAACAGCACCAGCACCAGGGGCTGCAGGGGGTGTCCACCAGATGGGCTGGATCCGGGAAGGGCAGGGGCTGGAGGGGACGGGGTCTCTGGCCACACATCCTGGTGCATCCCTGTTTGTGACAAGCCTTGAATCGCAACTCCCCATCTTCCACCTGGCCAAAGCCATCCAGTGCTTGGGGATGATGTTCTGTGATGGGTCTTTGGTGACTCTGGAGGTGCTGGCTGCTCCCGGTCTCTGCTGGCGAGTTGGAAATGCAGCACGGTTTTCTCCCCACTGTGGAGGCAGGCAAGCAAGCAAGATCTTGCAGCTCAATTCAGCGTGGTTTGTGTTACATCCTACACAAGCAAGTGAAGTCAAGGGAAAAAGCAGTTCCCCATAAATAATGTTCTCATTGTTCTCATCCACACATGCTGAAATGGGGCTCGAGGTCTCCGTTTGCCACCACAACCCCGCGTTGGGTAAAGGGGAGAAGTGTAGGAGGATGGTGGCTGCTTGATTTTGGGATCATCAGATGAAAACAAGAGCTGCTCAGGGGAAGGGACGGCTGGCACAAAGCCTCCCGCTCTCCTTGCCAAGAAGGTGGGCGAAAATCTGCCGGGCAGCAAAGGAGACCGTCACGATATCTGGCAAAAGACCACAGCAGCTGACCGAAGCTGTGGCTTTCTGATGGCGTGGAGGTGCCGGTTGTCCGCACCTCCTCCGTGTTGAGCATTGCCAACACCGCTCTTTTGGGTGAGTCCCTCCGGACAGTGCCATGCCTTGCTGGTCAGTGTAGAAACCTCCCTCCTCACCCCAAAACCAGGGCGGTGTGTGTTTACCAGGAATGGGCTTGAGGGACCGGAGCCTTTCCTGCTGACGCTAAATTAACACCGTGCTTACATTGACCTACATCCAAAGTCCCAAAGTACAAGGCTTTGGAGGTTGCCAGAGCCTGACGTCTCTCTCTCTGTGAGTAAGAGGGCCGGAGGTGCCTGGTTTTGAATGGAGTTTGTATTTCTGGAGCGCATGGGTGTTGGTGAGGAGTCTCTGATGTCTACGACTGGCTGTGTTCTTCCCGATGCTGTGCTCTCCTCCTTGGTGGGGACACAGCCATGGTCCCTCAGCACCCTGTGGCTGCCTCTGAGACCTGAAAGCCTCTCCAAATGGCCCCAAATCACACAGAGGGTTCAGAAGGGATGAAACAGGTGCTGGCAGACAGACAGACACTTCGGCAGAGACAGCATGAGCACACAACCTCCATTTCCTTCAGAAACCTGGCTAAAAGTTATGTCTGGATTGGGGACCTTGGGGATTTTAAATGTCCCTTCTTGGTCTGAGCCATGCAGCTCAGGGACCAGCCTGTGCAGTGATCGGTCCCCCCATGGCATCCCTTACCTGGGAAAACCTGGATGGAGCCAAGCTGTAAGAGCCCATTAATTTTAGTTTTCAGAAAAGCACCTCCCTTTGGAGCAGGACCCGGAGCCAACGTGGGCAAACCTGGTGGCATTTCACAGTGTATGGAGAGGTTGCCTCTGTCTGAAGGACACTAGCCAAAGGCTGTGTGGAGCCAAGCTGTGACCACGCCGGGGGAGAAGGATGCTCCCCATGACTCCTTCTGAGTCACTTTGAGTCACCTGCCTCCACTTGCTGCTGCTAATTTACTACCCACAATGATTTTGAGAATTTGGGATAATCAGCCGCTTATTCAAATTTTTCCCCTCCTAGAAGCCAATGTGAAAAATATCCGGGCTGGGGGGGTCCTATGGCAGGAGCAGGTCCTACAGCAGCTTTCTCCCTGGCTCTCTGCTCTTTGCTAGGACTATTATCGATGCTGGCCAGGGGAGAACTTGAGATTTTCCTCCACCTTCTTGGTGCTTGTTTCCCCTAGCCTGATACTGCAGCTTTTCAGACAAAAGAATTTATGCCTTGCTTCCCCGCCGAGTGACATCTTTCAGGACGTGTTTTCCAAGGGCTGGAGCAGAGGGCAGCCTCCCGGAGCACAGCGCGATGCTTCTGAGATAAATAAAGTGCTCAGAGTGAAACTTCCTGGGGGGGGGGAGGACGACAAGGGCAACATGAATTTCTCTCAAGGCTTGGGGGATGGCTCCATGTTTCCAGGAACAACCGGCTTGCATTTGCACTGACAACCATTAAAATAATGGGACGAAGTTCAACAAATCGAAGGTCAGGTTGTCTGGGATGGGAAGAACTCCAGAAATTGCCAGTGATTTTTTTTTTTTTTTTTTTTTAAGGATTTGTCCGTGACTGTCTCTTGCAGGTCTTTCCCACCCAGCTTAATGCCTGTGCCCAGCCCAGCCTTGGGAGAAAACAACCCATGCAATTCAGGTTGGTTTTGGATAATTAGGGAGAGCAAAAAAACAAGCCCAGACATTTGCAGTTGTCCTGCTTGCTCCATTCCTCACCGNGGGAGGTGGTGGAGCCACCATCCCTGGAGGGATTTAAAAGACATGTCATGCTGAGGGACATGGGTTAGCGGTGGACTTGGCAGCGTTGGGTTAATGGTTGGACTTGATGATCTTAAAGGTCCCTTCCAGCCTAAACTATTCTATGATTCTGCTCCCACCACCCTGCTTCGTGCTATTACTCATCGGTCGGGTGCAGGGGAAAAGGCAAAATAAAGCCAGGGCTCCTGTTTGTTCACCCCAATGAAGGTTGTATGTTAAAGACCCATCATTTCTCTCTCTGCTGATGGAGAGCATCTGCTCACGATGACACTAGAGCTGCCCAAGCTCCTCAACGGCAGCGTTTTGCTCCAACTGTGTGTGCAAGCATCCTAAGGAAGAACCCGGGCATCCAGCTCCACAAGGGCTGCCGGAGAGGAGCACAGACATCTAGTTACATCCTCTACTTACCCGGGAGGACAAAGGGGAGTGGCACTGCCAGGTTTAATAATCCCTCACACCCCACCAGCCGCTTTACAGGATGCAGACCCTGTTAACATGCGAAATAACATAAAGATGCAGGTGGGGTTGTGGCTGGTTAACCAGGAGATGCTTCAGTGAGAATTATCCAATTAAATCTCCATCTATCCCTTGCTTTCATGTTGTTTCCCCCCCTACCACCAACCATTGTAGCAGCACTATCACCCAGACCAATAGACATAAGCCCTAATTGAGTGCCTTCCCCATTAAGCCATCACCACAGGCACTGGGTACCCCTGCACATCCCTGCAGCGCTGGCCTGGGTCTCCGGGGTACTGCTCCGGGCGGCTGGGAGGCAAGCAGCCTGTGTCCCTGTGTCCCTACCCCGGCGCTTGGTGGGGGTACAGATGCAGTGCCCCCAGAGGGATGGAAGAGAGGTGAAGCAGAGGCAGTGTCCACCATCCCTGCCACCATTTCTGGTCCCTGCCAGGAGCTGGGATCACGGCTGGAGCCTTTCCCATGGGGACAAGGCTAGTGGCTGGGAGGGAGGGGGCTCCTGCAGCCCCCCTCTCCCACAGGAGGGGACCCCGCTCTGCCCGGCCACCCCATGCCATAGGATTTCCCCCTCTCCCTCTGGCTGTGCATGTGATTACAGCAAATCCCTCTCCGCAGGAGCAGTGAGAGTGGGTAAAATTGAGTTCAGCTCCCGGGAGGGGACTCTCTGCCATCTCTGCTCCTTCCCCCAGCACAGCCGTGCTGCCCGGGTCCTGCTGGGCACCAAGCGCGGCTGGTAAAAGCAGCAGTAAATGAAATCACATCAACCTCCCCAGCCAAGGCGATAATTTGTTTCCGTGAGGCCATCTGACACCCAGCAAGAGCCCGGTCCGGGCGCCCATCAGGGGAGATGGGGCCCGCGGAGATGGAGATTGCCATCACGCCGGGGGCTCTTCCCCCTGTGCCGCTTCCTGAGCCCTCCGGGGAGGTTTGCACCCCCTCATCCTGCCTGAGCCCCCAGGGATGCTATCAGGTCATGCCCAAACCATGCCAAAGCGACCTGGTGCTGGTGCATGTCACTCTCCGCATCGCTTCTCACCTGCGTTTTGTGTGCTTTTCCTCCCCAAGGAGACGTGCGGCAGAGAGGAGGCATCTCCCTCGCCCACGGGTCAGAACAGCCTGGGATCCTTCTCCATCCCTGGCAAAACAAAGGGTTGTACACCCCGGCATCCCGTGCCCAGCAGGCATTACAGGAAACAGAGCATCTGCACTCAGCGAGCCCTGGCATGGATCAGCGTTTTAAGCCCCCGGTGATGCTCCCCTGCTCCCAGCAAGCAGCCCTGGAGATCTCTCAAGTGCACAGGGGAAAAACGGGAGATGACCAGCAGAAATGCCAGTTCCCATCCAAGTTTAGCCCCAGTGTGACTCGTTTATCCTACACAGAGACCTAAAGCGTGCTTTTCTGTGAGCCAGCGCATCACGAGAGTGAGGCATTTAAGCTGTAAGGAGCAAAGAGCTTACCCAGACAGATAATAAAGGCAGGCTGAGGAGCTGCGTGGAAATAGGATTCTCCCTGACGGCTGGGTGGGCAGGGAAGATGGTGCTGGGGGCAGGCAGCTCATTCTGAGTAATTTTGAACTCATTTGGCCATGGTGGAGCCTGAGCATCACTGGGGGCACAGCTTGGGTTTGCCTTCTGATAGGAAAACAAAATTAAAGGGAGCAAACCCAATCAAAGGGCTGGGGAAGTGGAAGGGGAAAGGACTCTGTAGTATAGCAGGCACCTTCGGCGTGTGCCTTTTTCCCCCATCTGCATGGATGTGGAGTGGGAGGAAGGCTCCCTCCCTCCCTCCGGGAGCGCAGACCTCTGCTTTCTCTGTTGCTGCCTCTGAAATGACCCTGCCCAGGGGAGCAAGGGCTGTGCCATTTTCCAGCAGCTTTCCTGACAGCGCAGAGCCATGTCGGGGGGGCTGGCGAGCTTCGCTGAGCCACGCTGCTCTCCACACCTCCTTCCCTTCTGGAGGCAGAAGCCATGCCAAGCCCTGGCCAGCAGGCAGAGAGCATCCTCGGCCATCCCGGAGAGGAGCTGGGATGCTCTCCCGCTGCAAAACAGTCTGCTGGGGTATTTTGGTGGCTCTCCTGCTGACCTTCCAGCTGGGAAAGCAAAGGCGGGGGGTATGCCAAGGAGCTCACCGCAGATGGCAAATGGACCAGTGAGTGATGGCAGGTCCTGTGCCACCAGCCCCTCTCACTTTGGTGCTGCCAGGTGCTGAGGCCACCCGTGGTACCCGAGTTTCACCCATCAGGCTGGCTGTGTACAGGAGCAGAGGATGGGGAGCTCTCCGGGGCGCAGAAAGATGCTACTTGCCACCAGAGAGGAATTTCATCCCTGTTTTTAGAAGCTCATAAGCCCCATCTCACAGATCTGCCAGGCACACACACAACCTACTAAGGGTAAAGGCACAGACTCTAAGCCAGAGAAGTTTTGACATACTCTTTGAATCGCAAATGCCATCATATTTTTTTATAGTATTATGGCATAATATTGTTTTTTCCATAGCAAATGCAATATTTGCTAGATGCAGGACAAGGGCGGGGGGGTGTGCCATACAGCATTCACATCATACACAGGTGTTTACCTTGCTTCAGGCTCCTCATTTCTTTCCCCTGGTCAGGTAAGCACTGGAAATGTCACCTTCCCATGCCTGTAATTAAACCCAGTGACTTTTGTCCTGCCGTGACCATGCGTGTGCGCACACACATGCGCCCAGACACGGCTTCTCTCTCGCTCTCTCTCCTTTAAAAACTACCCCAAAACTTCGCTTTTCCTCCAAATCAGCAATGCAGATGTGCACCGTGTAGCTGGATATTGCCATGGCAACAGAGTTTGTCCTCCTACCCCCCCCCGCCCCGACCCTTTCCCCCAAATGAAGAAAGGGGGGAAAAAAAATAAATTAAAAATAAACATTTTTAATAATGCCATGAAAAGCAGACAGGGATATAAAAATCCATTAAGAGCTGGAGTGGTCCTCGCAATGGGAAGTGCTCCAACTCCTTCGCTTTCTCTCTCTCTCTTCAACCCCCTGAAAGGTAACCTTTAAAACACACTCGGCAGCGTGGTACTTAAACCTCTGGCATTTACCTTCATTTCACTCTGGCTTTTATTTCTTTCAAGGGGAGGAGGGCTTTTATGTTATAAGAGGACAAGTTGGTGGTTTTTTTTTTTCCCCTTCCCCTCAGCTTGATTATTTTCCCCCTCCTGTGCATGTGGTTTCTTTTTTCTCCTCTTGTTTTGTGGTTGCCACCATCCCTGCATGCAGCCCCCAGCTGCCTGGACCCCAGTGCTCATCACCACAGGGAAAGCAGGATGGGGAGCCAGCCTAGCATCCAGATTGCTCCCCAAACTAACATTTTAACATCCTAAATGCAGGAAAAATCCTTCCCAACGATGTCTTTACAGCCCCATGAATCCTGACATGGGCTTTTCTGGCTCTTTCTGAAGGATATCTACACCCACCACTCACACCAGTTCATGATTTTATCACAGCCTGCCCACGACATTCGCTTTTTCTCTCTCCCCTCCCTGCCCAAAGACCCTACTTCAAGAGTCATGTGATTAACAGAGCATCTCGGTTCTCATTATGAAAGAAAAATCTTGCATTTTCTAGGTTGCACGAGAGCTTGAAAGCATGACCTAATTGTGCCTGGAGACCCACTGGCAAAGAGTCCAAACTACATTAATAAAAGGAAGCTTGCCCATTTTTTCCAAAGCCATTCATTAATTTCAAGTGTGACCCAGGAATAGAGACGTGAATTATTCTCCCTTTCTAAGCCAGCAGCACCTGGAATCCCAGGCTTTCAGGCAATGCCCTGCACAGCGGGAAACCCCAGCAGCCCCAGCTCCCAGGCGGAGACCCCGAATACCCAGGAGGGACGGTGGGAAAGGAGGGCAGGTTCCCCCACCCCACAGCTGCACCAGGGAGACAGGCACATCCCAAGGATGATGGGGATACCCGCAAGCTGCTGGCCTTCCCCAGCCTCCCAGATTTACGCCCCGGGGAATTCTCCTACCTTGCAGCCCAGGCCCGGGTACATGGTGAAGGACAAAACCATCGGTGAGAAGACATGGGTGTCTATCTGCTGGGTCCTGACAGAGCCACTCTTTTTTTTTCCCCCATCTGCCCACATCTCCTCCTGCCACAGCTGGAGCAGCAGAGGCATCAGGTGATGAAGGTTTTTGAGTTTATATTAGATGCAGCTGATTATTTTTCAGCTCTGAGGAGCCCAGCTGGCTGATACTCCTGTCCCCTGCATGCCAGCCCTCCTGGGAAGGTCTATAACAGTGGGAAGGGTTCACTGGGAGACCTGGACTGGTGCCAGCTGTGCAGTTAACAAGAGAATCATATGCATCCAAGAAAAAACAGGACCAGGACTGCATGCAGGGCAAGGCTGGTGCCTACATCACCACCCCCAAAGGCTTCCAGGCAATGCCCATACCACCCAGACCTCTCCGCTAACTGGGGCACCCCAGTTCCTGCAGGTTCCACTGAGGACACGCTCTACCTCCCAAAGATAAGTTTGCTCTTTTAGCACATTCATCCACTCCTACTCTGCAAGTAGCACATAACAGATTTGCAAAGCAGCCTTCAAGTCTTTTTTTTTTTTTCCTTCCCAAATTCTGAAAGTAAGTTCTTACACTCCTTGTCCAACAAGACTTTTCTGAACTGGCAACAGCCAGGTAACTTAAGCAGGAGCTCAGAGTGATGCCATCCTCCTTCTGCAGCTGACAGCCTCGTGGAGCAACCCCAAAACCTGTATCTCCTGTGGGCCACTGCCATGGAAGTCTCCTCAACTCACACTGAACCATTATTCACTAGTTTTTCAGTGTAAACTGGACCTGAAGTCAACGAGTAGAAGCTTGGTTTTTAAGGCTGGTGTTTTTGTTTGTCATTATTGTTGGGTTTTTTAATTTTTTATTTTTATTTTTTTTTAAGGGGAGTGATACTCCAGGCTGGTAAAGATCAAGCCATCACCTGTTCATGGCTCTGACTCAAAATAAGTCATCATAAAAATAATCTGTGCATCAGTCCAGTGCTCTGAGCAGCTCCAGGCACCAGCTGGTTTCCAGACTGCCGCTCTCTCTGGCTCAGCCCCAAAGATGCATGGCAAACAATCAGCACTACAAATGGTCGTAAAGAAAACAAGGCTTGCTAGCTAATTGCAACAGATTAAAACACCCAGAAACAAGTAAAACACAAAATTACACAGACCAACCATCTTGCAGCTGCTACGTGGTGGAGTTCTCTACAGCTCTACAGGTTGGAGAGGGCAGACAAGGCTCTGGATGAATGAGGTTTCTTTGGGACACACAACGCTGGCTCAAAGGGCTTGTGCCATGTCTCTGGCTTGAACCAAATTAGATGCCTTCAGAAACCCTTCAGAGCAAAGATCATGGTCCCACTCCATCCCCCAGCCAGGCAGGCAAGCACCAAGAGGGACAAGTGGAGGTTTCTGGGTCCTGAATCAAGGAGAGCAGGGCCACAATGAGGGGAAGAAAAGACAGACACCATCAGAGATCCTCCGCCCAGCAAAAGTGCCCAGGACAGCCAGGTGAACGAGGTGACAGATAAATCCCACTTGGTCATTTTTGGCAACCCCTCAACCAGGGGAGCAGGATTTCAGTTAGATTTAGATGATACGTCTCCTGGCCCTCTGGACAAGGAGGGAGTTTCATCTAAAGAAAGGAAATAAAAAGTGCAAAGGTATGAAATTACCTGAAGACTTTTTGTCTGAGCGTGATGGGATGGGGCTCTGGTGGCACTGAAAAAAAAAAAAAGATAGATAGTACAAGAAAAATCTTGACTCTCCAGTGTTTGCGGAGATTAAATTGAAGCCTTCTGGTCTGATACATCGATTGTATTTCACTTCCACAAACAGTTGTGTGGCAGTACAAATTACAGAGGACGTGGAGTTCACATTTTTCAGCCATCCAGCAATTTGCTCGTTTATCAGCAAGGGTCTCTTCAGAGCCAGCCGTGACATCCGGGCAGAAGTCCTGGGATCTATAGGAATTCAATCCAAGGGAGAAGCCAGCAGTGGCTTCCTTCCTTTGTGCGTGGCCCAGCTGAGAACCTCTCATATGCTGTGGATGTCTCTTTTCAAACCACTTCGGTACACATCTAGCAGCACGCCCAGATGAACTTAAGCATGCAGCAGCTCCTTAGTCCTGAGCATCTGCATTTCCAAAGAGCCCACTCGCCAAATTCCCCCAGCTCCTCAGAGGACGTATAACGTATGGTTGCATTTTTAATCCTAGAAAAGCCATAGCAGAAACGCAAGAGGCTCTGAGAGGAGTAACAGACACCAGCAGAGACAAGGAGAGATCAATGGGTCAGGGACTGGCAGTTTCAGAAAGAAGCTGAATAAGAGGGCCATAACAGAGCCCAGACATAACCAATGTTCCCAGAAAGGTATTTCCCCTTCCTCACAGCACGAAAACATGCAGGGATGGGAGCCTGATTTAAGTTTAAAAGGGAAAACATGCCCTTTTTTTTTTTTCTTTTTGAGTGGGGCAGCTGATCTACTGCTGGAACTCACCACCTCAGGGTCCAGTGCCACCATCTCACTCCAATCTCGATGGCTTCACGTGTGGACCTCTTGCCAGCCCTAGCGTTACTGCTCCCACCTTGCTATCTCCTGGAGCTGCACAGGTATTAAACACAAAGGTTGACAGAAGGAGATGTTGGGAGGGTGATGGGGAGAAGTGGAGCAGCCAAATTTTTTTAAGATGCACGGAGCCCTCCGGTGAAGCATGTCTGCAGCGCCTGGCCAGGGTCTGGGCTCCTTGGGAGGTCTGGGTGGAAGGGTCCTGCCTGTGGCATTGGGGCTCAGAGGTAATGGTGAAGGCTGCATGGCGTGCGATAGATACAGAGGATTTCGCCCAGAAACATCGAAATTGGCAAATATCTCCAAACATTGACTTCTGCCAATAAATACATTCAGATCAGCCAACAGGAATTAAAACTGGCACAGCTACTGCTTTGCAAGCTGCTATTCAGATAAGGCCTCCCCTGCTGGGACTTATGGCTCCAATTTCAACGTGACATTCACTTTGGCAGAGCCTCCCCGTGGGCCAGGTATTTCCTCTCCCTGTGATCAAAGGGCTTCTCCCACAGATACCTGCAAATGGCTGGAGATCATAGAATCATAGAATTGTCAGGGTTGGAAGGGACCTTAAAGATCATCCAGTTCCAACCGTCCTGCCATGGGCAGGGACACCTCCCACTATATCAGGTTGCTCAGAGCCCCATCCAGCCTGGCCTTAAAACCTTCCAGGCATGGGGCTTCCACCACCTCTCTGGGCAACCTGGGCCAGTGTCCTGGAAGCTCCCTGGTCCTGGAGCTCCCCTTTCGCCACCCCCAGACAGCTTTAGGGCCGTCTTCTCTGGTTGTGGAGGAGGACTCCAGATGCAGCGCTAACATCTTGTTTTCCCTCCTGCGAGCCTGCAAAGCCAGGTTTCGAGTGAAAGCAGAGAGAAGGTGTTTTACTGCAAGAGGTGTCAGGCAGGGTGACAAGGTGCTGCGAGAAGTGTCCTCGCAGGTGCTGATAGGGTCACGTCCGTACCTTACCATTGCTTTTATCTTTGCCCGTCTTTAATTTCACCCACTTTTAGCATCCCGGAGAGCCCCAGCCAGGCACCAGGAACCCAGAGCCATTGCCCAAAGAGCAGGGACAAGCATGCAGAGGGAGAGGACCTTTCCCGAGGAGACCAAAGGATGAATCACCCTGTCCTCAAGAGGGGAAGGATCACAAAGCAGACAACAAAAGCATCTTGACACAATGTGGTCTACCTATTTGCACTCTTTCCTCCCAAGGGGACAGATTTCAGGGCTTCTCCTTTCCAAGGAGAGGCAAAGACTATTAGCATTATTGCCATCCTACTGGCATCAATGACACGTGCTTTTAACCCTTCACCTGAAGAAGTGGAAGATATCCATGGTAGCAACTAAGATTTAAAAAACAGAAAATCATTTCTAACAGCTTAAGCCACGTATTAGACACAGGCAATCTACTTCTGCCTCGTCCCTGGCTGGCAACAATTAGCACGAGGCAGCAGTGAAGCACAAGCTCTGTGCGAGCCCATGGAAGGGGTGATGCTGGAGGTACATTTTGGCTGAGCAGAAGGGACTGGCTGTCCTTCTTAGGAGGGATCTCCAGAGGATGGGGCCTTCGGAGAGGATCAGCTTTCCTTTCTCTTTCCATCACATTTGTCCAGAAGGGCTGGGAGAGCATGATAGATGGCCAGGATAAGGGAGCCTTCAGTTAATTCCACTTAAACTCCATTTCATTTCCTTTCTAATTAAAGCAGCAGGCATGTTTTAACAACTGATTATTTCTCCTGGGCAGTTGCATTTATTCTTCTTGGCTACTTTTTCAATTTTTCCCCAGCAAAGCTCTAACGCAATTGGAACATAAAAAAGGGAGCGGGGCAGAGCGTGGGCAGTTTGGGGAATGCTCTGCCAGGAATTGGGACCAAGGTTTCCTTTTTCATTGCTAAAGGTAACAACCAGAAGGTGCTGGTAGCAGAGTGCATCCCTCAGAAAATTATTATTAAGGGCTATTTGTAGAAAAAGAAAACCATCCGCAACAGGCATTCAACCCTCCTGGCCATACTATAGCTGCCTTATCTCCTACCTGTGCATCCCTCAGTGCCCAGGCAATGGGGCTTCTCCCAGCAGCTCCAGGACCACTAAAGACACCCCTCATCCACCAGATCCAGGAGCCACAAGCATCATCTGCAAGCCCCCTTTAGAACTGCTAGCGGGGCTAGGGCGCAGGTGAAGGGATGGCAGCTAAAACCTCTGCAGGTGGATGTGGTTATCCCTGATGCACATTGGGAGAGGAACATGTGCCCAATTCTTGTTGGGCAACCCTGAATTACCACCTTGCTGATTCCTCAGCCTGGTGGGACTAAGCCGATAGCTCCCCCTCTCCTGGGTGCTCTTGCCTCCTGCATCCGCCTGGCACGGCTCAGCTGGCTGGGTGGGTGGCAAATGGCACAGCTGGCAGGTTTGGGCTCCGATGTGCCTCAGAGTCGGTGCTCGGCTCTGCCAAAGCCCCGGCTAGAGCTGCCCAGGGAGCTCCTCGAGCCTTCGGCTGGGCTACAGCAAGGCAGGGACAGTTGGTGGCCACTGCCTCTCTTCTTTTCCCCAAATTCACCTGCCTTCCCACAGCCAGTCCCTCCCATGCGCCATCTCTGAGAAACCCACCGAGGGTTAAACGCCGTCATTCCTTGCCTCCAAACCCAGCTCCTCGAAGCCATTTCTTTGTTGTTGGTTTGTTGTTTTTTTTTCTGGGATGCTCAGGCTTCTACTTGGCTTGCTCTGACCCCACCGCGGGGGCCAGCGCTCGGCTCCTGTGGGAAAGCTGTACTCCGGGGATGGGGCGCCAAGGCCCCCACCCCGACACCCCTGCCTTGGCATGGGGGTGTGCGGGGGATGCATCAAGGGCCCTGTACTTCAAGGGCTCACTGCGCGTGGGCTTGGTTGTGGTCTCCCTTGCCCAGCGGCATCTGGCTGTGTAGGTCCCTGGGGGCGTGATGGAGCAGCGATGCTGCAAGCATCCCCCAAGCTCTGCTGCAAGCATCCCCCAAGCTCGCCAGCTTCCCGGCGTCTCATGACAAGATGAGCAAACCCAGAGGGTTTTTCTGCAAAGCTTTTAATCCCCCCCCCCAAAATAAACTCCTTAGGGCAAAAAGACTCAGACGACAAAGCTGAGTGTCCCACCCCCTTCTCATCCCCGGGGCTGCCCCAAGCTGGGAAACCACAAATCCCCTTTTTCCGCCCTTCTTCCATGCTGGCAGCCGATCCCCAGACATGAAACATAGTTTGTTTTCCCTTTTCCATGACCTCATCCTCATTTCTCTTGGCGCTGCTCCCCCAGGAGCCCTCTCCCAAGGGCACATGCTGGACACTGGTAGCACAAGGGGGTGGGGGTGGGGGTGTATTTTTTCAGGAAAAGAGGTTTTTGGGCACAAAAAATGGGTCTGCGCCCAGGAACGTGACACTTCACGTTGCTGGGACAGCGCTTTAAGTATTCCCATCCTCTTCATCTCTGGGACCCAGACGGAATCCGCGAGCTCTCGTGCACCCATCCCACGATAAACACATGGCCATGCCGAGAAAAGAGCAGGAAAATGAAACCCCCAGTAAACACTGCCATTCCTAACCGATCCATTTGTTCCCTCTCCAAAACCCTGGACTGGTGCTTAAATTTCCTGCGCCCCAGAAAAAGTCATTAAACACTTTCAGTGTGACCGGAGTGGCCATCTCGACGGCATTTACCTCCCTCAAAATGGGATGTGACAGCTTAGAGTTAATAAGTCCAGGAGGAATACTTATAAAATAAGATGGTGTCACAACGTGTTGTTAAAATAGCAGGTGAACCGGCCCATTTGGAGAGCTTAATGGCCCCACGTTTTAAAAATATCTGTGCCACATTTCGGGCGACTGATAATAAATCTGAGGCAGATATGGATTTTCCTGCCCAGCTGCTGCACTGAGCTCCATCTCGGTCCCCGCACCCCGAGGCAGGGGGGTCTCATTGCCTGCGCATTCCCCTGCCCAGCCCCTTTGCCATGGTGTTTTTGGGGGATGGCGGCTGCAGGGATGTGTCCGTGTAAAGGTGATTTTTTTTGTGGAGGCAGCGGTCAGCATTGTCCCTGTGCGGGGGGGATGCCCCGCCGTCGGGATGCTCCTTCTCCCTGAGCATCTCTTCTTTGCCAGGGCCAAACTTTTGGGGGATTTGGCAGAGCAAAGCTGCTCCCACCCAGGTCTTCTCCACCCAGGGACCTTCCTGCGCTCGACGCTGAAACCCCCCACTACACGGATCTGGGGATGTGCTGGAA